>OW121733.1:600000-1175000 GCA_933228805.2 Hipparchia semele | reverse complement strand
AGACGCGAGCATCAACTAGTATTATAAATGCGAAAGTTTGTGAGGAAGAATGGATATGATTCCCAAATTGCTCCCTCCGGAAATCGAACCCGAGACCTCCCAGTTACAATACCACAGCGCTGAGCACTGCGCCAGAGAGATCGGAAACCGCATGTTTCTGAAGTAAAGAATGCACCGCAAGGGAGCGTCACACTCTCGCCGAGGCAAGGAGAGTGTCTCGGCGCGGTGGTCACATTCATTGCGAACAAAACGCGACGGGACTTTGCGGTGTCTGGGCGGCGTCGCATTCCCGCCGCCTCGCACCGACCGTCCCAGTCATTGTTCTTATCACGGGGTACGAGACACGAGCGGTAGCGTTATATTTTTTTAATTTTTTTTTTTACAAATAATGTTACAACTGCATGTTTCTGAAGTAAAGTATGCACCACAAGGGAGCGTCACACTCTCGCCGAGGCAAAGAGAGTGTCTCGGCGCGGTGGTCAACATTCATTAGGTACATATATGCCTCCTCCCACCCCTTCCATGTCCCTCTGTCCTTGTCCAGATTTATCCACTCCTTTTTATCACATCATCAGCCCACCGTTTGTATGGCCTGCGTACATCCCTTATAACTTCTGGTCCTTTCCATTGTGCGGTTTGTGTTGTTGAATTTTTAAAAATTCTTCAATTAAATTAAGTAAATTTAATTCAAGTAAATTTGAATTTACGCCGTGGTGGCTATCTGTATGCCAAATTTTTGTCCGATCCGTCCAGTGATTGGAGCTGTGCGTTGTTGTTATTTTTTGTTCGCTTTATTACAGCAATGGATTGAAAAAATTCAAGGCAAATCCAGAAGAACAGCTAAAAAATCGAAATGATCAAAATTTGACCAATTTTGTGTAGGAATCATCACTTCGGACTACTTTTAATAGATGGCGGGAGCGAAGCCGCCTGTTAAAGCTGCTGTTGAAAAAAATTTATGTGCCTTTTCCCTTGTACTACACGTTATCTCGCGTCTGTAACGCTGAGCCAGGAATTCGCTCGGGGAGGTCTGACGGCTGTCCAAACATCGCTAGAACAACGTACACCGAATCGCATTGTGGAGGATTATATATCCAGACCTAACTATGTTTGTAGCTACATGTTCATTGTCTCAACTCATTGCCAGCCCACTGCTGGGCGCGGGTCTCCTCTCAGAATGAAATGGGTGTAGGTCATAGTCCACTACTCTGGCAACGTGCCGGATTGGCAAACTTCATAGATCTTTGAAAACATTAAGTGGCTGGTTAGTCGTTGCTGGGATTTTCTTGACGAAAAATTGTTTGTTGGTTTGTCCTCCAGTCACGCCGAAACAGAACTGCGGATCGATATAATATTTTTCATGGGGAAGGTAATTAGGTATAGTTGGGGACCTGGAAATAAGCTGTGAAAACATACTAAAAGCAATTATACTAAAACTGTGTTTATTTACCTATTTTAAAAACCTTACTCTAGGAGGATAAAAATGGCGTGCAAAAGTTCAACATAATTCCATATAATTGTAGTTAAAACTAATACTCGGTAAACGTTAAAAATCAGTTCGAAAAATTAAAGTATGCTGGATCATTTTCTAAACAAGAAACCAAATAAAACCCCTGCTTCCGTTTGTTTACTCTAAAATATGTAAGCATTATTGCACACACATTTTAAAGAATTCAAAAAGCTCTTTGAATTGCTATAAAATCACAGTCGACATAAAGAGAAAAAGATTCTTAGAGTTTAAAAGTGGCTGTTTAAAAAGACTAGATTTCCTGTCGGTCTCTTTAAGTATTCTCTCCAGCTGCTTTCAAATCGCCGGATTCTAGCGGGCTTAGGGACCTAAGAAAGACTTTGTATTCATAAGCGGCCCAGTTATTACGCGGCCTATTTATCCCCCTTTGTGATTACATAAAGGAGCTGGCTTTTTCTGGAAAAGTTTTGGATTGGCGACAGGGGTTTTCAGCGTTCGTTACCAAGCTTATGTCAATAATAGCTACTAAATGCTATCGATACTATCTATATGTTATCGATTAGTTAACCGATAAATGTCAGCGGATACTTGCGACTTTTCTCATGTCATCTTATTCTCTTATTTTTCCATAATATTTATTTATTTATTTACCAGCGACCCGTCCCAGATTCGCACGGCTCCAATACTGATACTACTGCAGAATATCTTTAAATACAACTTTCAGAGCTCTATATTAAATGCACAATGTATTTAAGGTACTTAATTGGATAAGGATAGTAAATAAGCCATTGTTTCTCATAAAAAGTAAAGGATAAAAAATGGTTATTGTGGGTTATCCCTAAGAGATAGACATATACCATTGCGGACTTTTTTGTAAACCTTTTTAAGGTGTACAATTTATACATATAGTTAGTTATTCTAGTTAGATTTAATACATATAGGGATTTATTTTACTATCTAACTATGTTGTTTTGTAATCTTTGTGTAACCCTTTGTGTTTATTTAGTTATACTGATCCAGTAAATTCTTAATCAAATTCATTCCATCCATCTAACACCAACTTGAGTAGCGTCGCTTGTCTTGTAAAATCAATAATTGTTATGCGTGGTCACAACTAGGCCAATGTATCAATATAAACAAAACCTTTTTATCCCGTCCCTCACTGAAGGTGTATTTATTATGCCATTCCCTGCGATACAACCAGCAACCCTAATCGAAACGAGCGTGAAACCATTAACTATTCACATGTAATCACGTAGCGGGGGGTTATACGTTACACACACAAATAAAGTAACAACACCCGTTATGTGCATTGTGATAGAGTAGGTACTTACTACCTCTATGGTTGCTAATCAACTAACCAATCGTTCTTTTAAAAACTGTATCATATTCTATTTCGGCGAGATTGTCTTAACATTTACTGTGATGGTCGCGATCATCTTTGATTGGAACAAGAACGCTTTAAATTCAGCCAATCAGTAAAAAATTATAGCAATGATTGATGCACCTTTTTCGCGATCGAACAAGCGTTATCAGTGATATCAACTTTGCTTCAGCTATCCACAATATAGATAACCTGCATTTTTTAATCTTTTTTGAAAAGAGCAACTGCTGAGTTTTTTTCCGGTTCTTCTCAGCAGAATCAGCTTTCCGAACGCCTGTGGTAGAGTCTTAATTTGTCATAAGAGCCACAAGTTGACCTACATGAACTAAATAATTTGAATTTGAACTTAACTCCTAATAGTTCGGCCCTTACATTAGTAAAAAGGGATAAAAAGCATTCAACAATCGAACAAATAACAATAGCTGCAACAGTCCGAGAATAACCGGGGCAAAAGTGTAAAAGACAAAAGAGCTGCAATGGGAATGCCCTCAGGATAAGCAGTTAATTTATATGGGGCTTAGCGCTGCATCGATCCAGCACAAAGGAACAACAATTAAAATGGCGTTGCTATTTTTGCAACCGCCAGCGTCTGGTCCAAGCCAACGAAAATAGAACAGAATCCTATTTATATTATAAATGCGAAAGTTTGGATGTATGGATGGATGTATGTTTGTTACCCAATTACTCAATCTCGCCGCAACGACTGCACCGATTTGGCTGTTTGGTACAGAGATAGGTTATAGCCTTTTTTTATAGACAGGAAATGCCTAGCATACCCCTCCGTCTTATGTTGGGCTTGCACCCACTAAAACCTGTCTGTGTCCCTTCACGGACCCTGGCAGTAGCGTGGGTTACACTTGGCGGAGTGTTCACCACACCACCGCCCAAGGTCTTGACCCGCCACTCTCAGAGAAGAGTCCCATCGCCGTCGACAGCCTAACCGCTGCCGAATCTACCTCGGAGGCACGCCCGGGACAAGACGCGCCACCTCCTGGCCTGTTTATGGTTCGGGTAACGGTTTAAAGATGTATTATTTGATGTTATATTGGTATTTATGAATAAGTGTTCACTTAATGTCTTAATAATTGCACAAATAAAAATTGGTGTTTTAATTTCTGAAATCGCTACATCTCGTAACTGGCACCACCAACGCGCAATAGTCAAACGTTGCATGTAGTGCAGAAACAAAAAAAAGTATCTTCTGTTCTGATGCCAAGGATCGATCAACTGGCTCGGGCGCTTCCGGGTGCTGCGGTTGTATTTTTGGCCTTTATAATTTGAACAATACAAAGTCTCGATAGGTCAATTATTTTATTGACCGATCGTAGCCAAGTCTCAAGTCTACTTTGTTGAATTTACATTTGTTCTTATTTCCGAGTGTCTGTCAGAGCCTTATAATTCTTGAGTTAATAAACGTATGTACTACCCTTTCACGTCAAGTTGGCCGCTACCTCGCCCCGCGCTTCCCCGCACCGCACCTCAAGTCAGACCCGCTTAATACAGATAGCAACGTACCGCTCGCGATTGTCACTACAGAGTTTTTAAAGTTTTGTTATTGTTACGTTTTAAATGTTTTTGTTAAGTCTTAGTCAGTTTTGAATCCAAGGTAAGTTCTTGGAAACTTCTATTAGGCGAGATCTTACTTTGTCTTTGGGGCGAACTCATTGAACAGAAGACTTCTGACAAAGTTCCGCTCCAAACGTTGGCTGAAAACAACCAATGAATGTTTGAGTGTACGTATACGTATAAGGATGCATACGCAAAATTGAGCTGTAGATCAATGTTGTTATGGTTTAATTTACTTAATTACCAACAAATTACTTACTTACTTCGCTGGCTCAGTCACCCAAAGAGAATTTTGGCCTCCGACACCAGAAGCTGCCACTCATGCCTGTCCTGCATTCTTCACGCCAATCGGGTGTATTGAGGGCTTGCAAGTCTTCTGTCACTTCGTCCACCCAGCGATACTTGGGTCGTCCAACGGGACGTTTTCCTATTGGGCGACCCAAGTATGCTCTCCTTACAGCACCATTCTCTCCCATTCACTCTAGGTGCCCGAGCCAGCGGAGCCAGCGGATGGTTTAATTTACGAAAATTTATTGTTATCGAATGCGAATACGATCAATCGAATTAAACCTGCCCTACAGAATTCCCAAAACCCTCAATCGTTTTGCGGTGCGACTTGCTGCTACGCGAAAGTTTTGCGAGCGAAATCCACACTGCAATAGAAATGGGCTATCCATCAAAATCACGGTTCAAGACAGCATCCACGAACGCAAGAAAGTGAACGAATGTAATGCAACGATTCTATCGGAGCAAGATAGATGAACGATTGATTGATGAATGCATACAGGGACCATCGCTCATTTGATCTTTTGTTTTATAGCTGTCGCCTTGCTGTCGCATTCTTAGAGAAGAGAGGTAGGATTGTGCGCTCAAATATCGCTTCGTACTTCATAGAATAAGCCTACAGTGATCTATTTTTTTTTTATTACCGGTTGATGCTCCCGACTTTGTTTTCGTTGACTGAGGTTTTTAATTCCCGCGGGAACTCTCTTATTTTCCGGAAGAAAGAGTTGCCTGTGCGTAATTCCAGACTATAATCTATCTCTGTGCAAAACAATCAAATCGGTTCAGTCAATGCGGTGTGATTGAGTAATAAACGTCCATTCATCCATCCATCCATCCATACATCCAAAATTTCGCATTTATAATATTAGTTGGATTAATAGGATAGTAGGATTATTAGGGTGTTTTTTTGTTAGTATCGTGTAAAATCCTTATTAATTTTATGAATGCGAAAGGTTTTTTTGGTTTGTCCGTCAATCACGCAGCAACGTAGCAATAGATCGATGTGATTTTTGCATGGGTACAGTTGAGGACTTGGAGGGTGGTACAGGCTGGACCATCTTACCTTTTACGCCGGGAAACACAGGGTTCCCGCGGGATTTTTAAAACCTAACTATGCGGACGAAGTCGCGGGCAAGAAGCTAGATTATATACCTACTTATAATTTGTAGGGTATCTTTTGATTCGTAAAGGAATCTTTTTGATGAGCCTACCGTATTTAATTGTAGGTAATTTACTTGCTTAGATAGCTTTAATCTCTATACTGAGATTAGGAAGGGCCCTTTTAATTAATTAATTAATTAATTAGCGAAGATTCAATAATTAAAACAATTTATTTATTTTATCACTACTAATTAATCATGTAAGGGTATTTCAACTAGCAACTGTGAATTAATATAATTATTATTAATTCATTCGGTTTTGTTGGAATATCCTTCCGGAGTTTTTCCACAGTCAATAGGAACAGGCATATTCTAGGCAAGCGCGCGCTTTTAACATGGAACTTAGGTTAAACTTACCGTCGAATGTAGTCTTGATCATAATTTCATCAAAACCACAAAAGTTAAAAAGTGATAGCAAAACTCTTCCTAGTGCAAGTCGTACGAGAAAATGACAAATCGACGCAGAAAATTCTGCTGATTTCAATGATGTATTTTTTTATTCGTTGACAACAGTGCATGACTGCGATCTCACCTGATGGTAAGTGACGATGCAGTCTAAGATGGTAGCGGGCTAACTTGGAACGGGTATGGCAGTGTAGATTTAACCCGTACCCCCTGATCGGTTTCTACACGCCATCGTACCGGAATATACCTACCTAATTGAACGAGCGAAGCGAAGTTCTCTGAGTCAACTAGGGCGCTTGCCTACTAGACAGAGAAGTGTGTTCGTCTAAATGTCTGTCAGAGCCCTATAACTTCTGAATTACTGAACGTAATTACTTCAAATTTAAATATAATATGTAAACTGATGGCCTTCAGCCGAACATTGTATAAAAAAATATAAAAAGCTTTATTTCAGGGGGGCTCTCATAGAAGCGTATTTGAAGTAAAATCTTGTTTGTTGCTCTACATAGACTTGCGATATATCTTTTTAAAGACGACTTTGAACAGAGTACAAAAATATATTTTTTTTAATTTTTCCCTAAAAATTGACCAAATGCGGGGGTTTCAAAGTGGAGATTTTAATTTGAGCCATATGTCAAGAATTACTGAATATTAGAACGTGAAACTTGGTTGAAAATTCAGTTATATCCTGTACTTGAACAACAAATACTAAAATTAGATAAATGTTATAAAGAAACGAAATTATTTAATTTTAATGCGCCATCTATTAGCATTATTGTGAAGCTAATAGCTTCACTATAATGCTTCACTATAATGCTTCACTATAGATGGCGCTGTATCAGTAAAACAGTTTTATGTCAACTATTATTTTTTTTATTGCGTCTAATGTTAAAAGTTAATTATTACAATATATAATTAAAACTTTTGGGAATTATGGGATATCGCGAGGTCTCAGTTCGGGGCGAACCACTAGTATAATAGAACTCAATATCGCTCAAAAAGTCGCTGGGTAATATTAATTATTGTCTTTTAAGTATCGATATAATAATAGCCTCAATAGCCCAACGGTTAAAGGTGCGGACTGATAACTGAAAGGTCGCAGGTTCGAGCCCCACCCCTTACACTATTGTCGAACCCACTCCTAGCACAAGCTTTTCGCTTATCTGGAGGGGAGAGGAGAATAGAGGACAAGTTCAGCTTGGCTAATATTCTTTAAAAAAAATATATCGAAGCTTGTGGCCTCGTGGCCCCGCCGCGTGTCGCATAGTCAAAAGCTGTGGCCCGGCGCTAAATCTGTAAACGGCTGCGACTTAGCGAGGCTTATGAATTTCAAACGAGCGCTTTTTGTTGCTGAAAGCTATTTCAGAGCAGATGGAAAAACACTTGACTCTCTCTCTCTCCGCGCGACCCGCCGCGCACTAGTCGGTTGAATTGTAATTTTCAGGGTTCCGTCGTCAACCAGGTTAACGTTCAGTCGAAGATGGTTGTATTATTTCAATACTGTTTTACTGTTTTGAGGCTTTGGCCAAAATTTCGAAGCCTCATGTTCGGTCGAACACTACCAGCAAGTGAATTCATGACGTAATGAAATAAATCCTGTTTCCTATTATCCTATTATTATTATTTTTTCTTACTATAAATGCGAATGTTTGGATGTGTGGATGTTTATTACTCAATCACGCAACGACTGAACCGATTTGGCTGAAATTTGGCACAGAGATAGATTATAGTCTGGACAATATAGGACATAGGCTATAGGTATTGTCCAGAGTTCCCGCGGTAGGTAATCCAAAAAAACATCAATCCGCGCGAACGAAGTCGCGGCATCAACTAGTAAATAAATAAAAGCTTTATTGTTTCTTAACTAATCGGTTACTACATGCCATCGTGCCGGAACGCCAAAGCTCTTGGCGGTACGTCTCTAACGGTAGGGTGGTAACTAGTCACATCAGACCAAACCCAAATCGGAAATTATAAATCCCCAAATTGATCCGGTAATCGAACCCGAGACCGCCCAGTTATAAGTCCACAGCGCTCACCACTCCGCCAGGGAGGTCGTCACACAGACGTTCCGGGTCTCGTCTTCTGCATATAGAGGATTCCATGACCGGTTTCGCGAAGGCGGTGTTTACGAAGTCCGGGTTGCTAGCCTGGTTTGAACCGTCAACCTTTCGGTTAAAAGTCCGCACCTTTAACCGTTGAGCTATCAAGGCTTTAAAATTGAATCGCGAAACAGTTTAACTTGGTTAAATTTTCTCTCCTTTTGATATTAAAATTTTATTCACTGTACAAATGGGCAGTAATTTTAAATTCTCCGCTCTCACTTTTTTATCATCCCCTCTCCGCACTTTAACCCTCTACTCTACCAATACCCTCTCGTATAAGGGTTAAGTCTGGCCCGAGGGTAGGCATTAAAAATTTACCGCCGGTGGGTGCTCTACCTATTGTTGGGAATATCTAAGGCCGATTGCTACTGATTAAATTTTTGTTCATGTTTCTATTTTTTTATTCGATTGGATTAAAGTTTTAAGATTTTATTCTTTTACTTTTCTAAATCTTGACTGGGTTAGCTTTGTCTTCGATTTTCACGTGTTATAGAATAATTGGGCAAGTTCATCTTTACGGGCATAAGAAACAAATTAAGCACTTAACTAAATAAATAACATAAATATAAAAATCTACTATAACGTTTGAAGTTAAAAAACTAGCTCAACGCGAAACCTGTTATAACTATATACTTCGAACCCGCGTATTAAACTACCAGTGGCGCCATCTTGTATCATCGATAGGTTTTAGTGTCCTTAATACCATTTTTATTTTTTTAACCTCCAATTTTGGAGACGTAAGAGTCCTTGTCTAGAGTTTTAATTTTTTGTCTGTATATGTATTTATGTGTTTATTAATAAATTTGGTAATATTATAATATCATTTTATATACTTATCAATTATTATTATCCAAGTAAACCTTAATCCATTGGGTGTTGCAAGCTTTAATTCGAATTCGAACTAAGTAATACGATCAGTAACCACAAATAAATCGTACCTATCGCGGTCAAACTGCAATTACCGTCGTAATTTTGAATATATTACAATTGTTTTAAACTAAAATCGTTCCCGTGTAATCGGCCTTAATCTCCCGGCCGGGTTGCACCGCGTTTAAAGTATAAATTACGTAATCGCCTGCTTTGGGCGCTTGAGAGAATTACCTGCTGCTAAGCGCACTCCATGAATAAGTTGTCATACTATATGTTATAGACATACGTTGTTATGACCTGGGTTACACAGGCTACATTTTATACGACACAGTTTTTGTTTCCTTGTTAAGTATATCATATCTAACCTTTTAAAAGAGGGACCATTAGTTTACGTCGTGCAAAATAGACACACAAACAAACACACGCATTAAAACGCACACGCACCCACAGACACACACGCATCCACGCGAACACACGGTGTGAATATCTTAATTGTTATTATTTTTACTTTCACTTCTGAAAACTACCCTAAATTAACAATCATACTGTATTATGAATTCTCTGTTAAACTTTATGTTTTTTTTTAATTCAAATAATGTAATCATTTTTGGCTTTATTTAAGAACTAAAATAATCTTGTAAAATTGTTTTGTAAACGCCGTTGATTTTACCAATAAATAAATAAATAATCCTGAAAATTGTGGAAATACAAGGAAAAATTTCGCTATGTAAAGTTTCAGTACAACTGTGACAGAGATTCAATAAAATATTTACGATTGAACTCGCATTGTAGTTTCGAGATATTTCAACGAAAACTGTCGTATTTATTGACTGGCAGTTTAACATTCAAGGCGAGTTTCACATGAGGCGGTTAGAGTACGGTAGAGTAACCTACGGTTAATGTTAAAGTTAAATTTGATCATCGAAAATACATTTTGAGCTGTAGAAGTTTAGGTTCCTTTATCTTTTCCCAAAGTTTGACCCTTAACTTCAACGATTGAGTTACAAATAATGACTTGTGCAGCCCGATTTGATTGTTCTTTGGTAGGCAGTGGGGACGTTTAAGTTTAACTGTAACTTAAGGCTAATTGAAAAATCCTTAGTTCTACGAACAAGGGGCCGTTCTGAAATCCGAAATTTACCATTAATTGCACTATAATCTCATAAAGTTTAAGCTTAATTACAAAGGGAAAGGTTCGTAACTTGGCAACTAAGTGCCAATTTTACCACTACCGAATAAGCTTTAACCGAGAAGTAAAGTTTTACATTCTGATTTTTACGGTTTCTGTGTTGAAAATCTGCCATAACGTCAAAATTCTTTGAAAGGAAATGAAATGAGTTATTGAGTTTATTTACTAACTGTAAGTAAAGCGTTAAAATGTGAGTAAATTAAAGCGTTTGGTTAAGCGTTACTCGGCGATAGTGAAATACATCATCAGCCAGAATGCATCCACTGTAGGCCTATTTGAGTTTGAAGTAGAGCCAACGTTGCCTTTCCTCGGCCTTTCGCCTCCGATCGATGCCTGCCACTTTCCGGATGTCATTGCTCCATCATTGGGGAATTCGGACATTGATTTATAATTGTAAAATATCTGACATTTAAGTTATAACATTTACATTATGCTGTAATAACAATAATTATTATTACCGCTTATTATGTCAAACTTATGCCATACGATTAAATAAATTGCTCCATCTAGCCGTTCGTTGATTTAACTTTGACTTTGACTGTCCTACGTACAACCAGGCCTTTATACATATTGTTGATTTCATGATTCCCCGCTGCAGAATATTTCGATGCAGGTTTTTATGTGTTTTGTATTTTTAAGTGACTTCAAAAAAAGAGGTTATCATTTCGACATATAGGTATATATTACTGGAACAGCAAAATATTCACATATGATAGTTAATCTATTAGGGCTTCCTAATAATTATACATAATTGTATATTTGTATGTATGTTTGTTTGTCCACGCATTTCTCGGAAACTATAATCAGATTATGGTTATTCTTTTTGTATATGCTTACATTTAATTCAACTTAAGGAATAGTAAAGTTTTCATCAAAATCGGTTCAGTAGTTTTCAAGATATGGACACTTTTCCCTTTTCAGATATTCTTTATTTTGATGTTTTGAAGTCGGTTTAATTTTTTCTTCAATTATAGTTTGTCTATCAAAATCTATCTTGTTTTATATTATCAACGATGAAAATAAATATTTATGTCGCATTGACAGAAATTCAAAGTTAGGTACGATACAGTAGTTAAATAAAATATGCGGCGTCAAAACATTTTCAAATTTAAATTGTGTCAAGTTTTGAATATTTAAAATATATCTATTTTTTGTGTCACGTATCACTTATTTAAAAAATATCGCAACGAATAGGTTTTAAATAAATAAACCTCGACAGAAATATTCAATGCGGGATTTGAGTTATTTGAATGCGTTGTTGTGTTGTGACTTGTGATGATTTATGAATTTATGAATTTTAAAGTATTTTAAAAATATTTGAATATCAAACTAAATATTCGAATTTTATTTTTACTAGCTTTTGCCTACAAAATCGAACCTTTATATAAGCCTTTATATATTTTTCGGAACTCTAAAAATCACGTCATTACGCCCCTTCAGGCAAAAAGGAAAAGTGACTCGCTTAATCATTATACGTTTTAATCACCATCCCGACCAATAACTGTTCAAAACATTCACAGGGGACTGTTTATACATTTTGATGTACCCTGTTTGTGAACCCTTTTCCCCATCCCGTCCATAATTAAGGGTATTCCAGTATTTTATGCCCACAGCTTGAGGTTAGCGGGCAACCACTGGGTACGAGATTAGATTGGCTTAAAACTGATAGTTTATTCACGGTATTAGTGGAGGATTTAATCTGACCTTTTAGTGGATCATTCTTATACTAATCACACTTCCGGGGTGGTCCAGTAGGTAGCCCTTGCTAATATTATAAACTAGACGATGCCCGCGACTTCGTCCGCGTTCCCGTTCTTTAATTTTGCGGGATAAAATGCTGCCTCCATTCCAAATTTCAGCCAAATCGGTTCATTTATTGTGGCGTGAAGGAGTAACAAACATACACACACACACACATACACATACAAACTTTCGCCTTTATAATATTAGTGTGATAGTGTGTTTTTTACTTGTTTTTATTTTTTCGGATAGTTAAAACTTAATCTACGCTGTCAAACTTAAATCTGTACCTATCTGAAGATTTTCTATTACACGCGCTCTTAAAAACATAATAAAATGGTAAAAAAGTGAAAAAGGGGTCAGGTGTGATAGTGTAAAGATACTTTGGGTCCCCTTTTAGGCATCCCTTCGGATAATGGAGTCAAGTCACGTTTTGTAAATCTCTATGAGCGACGATTTTTATTAGAAACAACGATGTGCACTAGTTTATATTCAACGTTTTTGACACCTGACTTACGATCAAATTTTTGTGTTACCAGAAAATTCTTAGTTTTTTTAAAGTATTATTCGATGACAAGATAGCGCTTGACTGCGCTCTCACCTGATGGTAAGTGACGATGCAGTCTAAGTTGGTAGCGGGCTAACTTGGAAGGGGTATAGCAGTATACTCACACGCCTAATCGGTTTCTACACGCCATTGTGCCGGAACGCTTAATCGCTTGGCGGCACGTCTTTGACCATAGGGTGGTAACTAGCCACGGCCAAAGCCTCCCACCAGGCCAGACCAGAGACAATTTAGAAATTATAAATTCCTAAACTGCCCCCGACGGGAATCGAACCCGAGACCTCCCAGTTATAAGACCACAGCGCTCACCACTGCGCCAGGGAGGTCGTCAAAAACTACGTTACGGTATGTTATATTTACAATAACTTTTGCATTTTCACCAACATTCCTTAACTTTTACGGGCTACCTAAGCTAAGATAGGCGACTCTTTCTATCAATTTCGTTTTCACGAATCTGTCGGGAAAACCTAATGGTAAAAATGACATTGAGTAAGAGATTGTATTTAGGGGTAGTTAAAAAGGAACTGTTACTTATTGGATGATTTAGGTATGGTTGGTGAAAATGTGCGTAAGTGAATCGTAATATTCGTCTAGCTATAAACAAAGAGTTGATAAACATGCGATCTATTAATTGCCTCGTTGGTCAATTGGTTAGCATGTTTGACGAGTTCGATTCCCGGGTCGGGCCAATAAAAGTATTGGGTTGTTTCTGTCAAGAAATTTTCAGTCCTGTCATTTTCATACAATATGTATTGCTGACGTTAACTTCACCTTTGCTATTTGAAAGTCATCTTCAGAACCAATCCCCTTTGCTTCAAAATGTCCACACAACAGATAAGCTACGTATTGTAGGATAATAAAATAATTTGCGAAAGATAAACTTTTCCTTCATCCTCTTAAATATTTGTATAATACGTGATTTATTGCTTTCAAAAAAGTTCCGTAATTGGGTTTTGAAGTGAAACTTTTTCTATCAGACCAAGAAGTTGAAGTGGCTTTAAATGAAATACAGGAGGGTGCCAAGCGACTCTCGGCCCGTCGCGGACCTTCGCTCGGATAATGGATTGGCTCGACATTATAGAATAGAATAGAATAGAAATATCTTTATTCGTAGCAATAACCGTCAAAAACGTACCGCCAAGCGATTTAGCGTTCCGGCACGATGGCGTGTAGAAACCGATTAGGGGTATAGGTTGAATTTACACTGCTATACCCCTTCCAAGTTAGCCCGCTACCATCTTAGACTGCATCGTCATTTACCATCAGGTGAGATCGCAGTCAAGGGCTATCTTTTCATAGAATAAAAAAAAAAGACAACTTTTGAGTTAGTGTGTGTTAATAGAGACATTAAGTATTTACAAGAGTGTGCGGAAGTGAGTAAATGTGTGCTGTACGTGATTACCCCATATCCTTGACCTGGAGACCACCATCGCTGCACCACTCGTCAACCCGGTCCCCTCATCGTATAGCCCCCTATAAACATTAATATGAAGCACAAAAGAAATAGAAATAAACGTTCTACAGCGGCGCCTCGTTCCACACTACGTGTGAACTTTTGTAATATCAGAGGCTTGCACTCCAACCTTAATGCCGTTCACCATCATCTTGAAACGGTAAAACCAGCCTTACTTTTTCTCACTGAAACACAAATTTTTCCCCCCGAGGATACTTCGTATCTAAACTACCCCGGCTACAAATTGGAACACGTCTTTTCGCCGCGTGCAGGCGTGTGCGTGTACGTTCGAGGGGACATTTGTGGTCAACGCTTTTACAGCCTTGAGGTTGGGGATCTGTCTCTTCTCTGGATTCGCGTGGACCATGGGGGCCGAACCCGGGTCTACGCTTGTCTCTATAGATCCCATACCGGTAACGCAGAAACAGACCGACTCTTCGACCACGTACAAAGGTCGGTAGACTATGTGCTGGAGCATATTCCTTCCGCGGAGGTGGTGATCCTGGGGGACTTTAATGCCCACCACATGGAATGGCTTGGATCACGTATTTCTGACCACGCTGGGAGGTGTGCTCATAATTTTGTCCTGGCATACGACTTCACCCAACTAGTAACTAAACCCACTAGGATCCCCGATATCGCTGATCACACTCCCTCTATATTAGATCTTTTCCTCACCACTCACCCTACCGGCTACTCTGTTAGTGTCGATGATCCACTCGGAACATCTGATCACTGCCTGATTCAGACTTCCGTGAAACTTCCATCTACTGTTCGCACGCGTGATACCGGTAGCCGTAGAGTATGGCACTACAAATCAGCTGATTGGGATGGGCTGCGTGAATTCTACGCCTCGTACCCCTGGTCACAGCTTTGTTTTTCTTCTAATGACCCCAGCCTCTGTGCTGAGGCTGTTGCTGACGCCATACTCCAGGGTATGGAATGTTATATTCCCAACTCTCTTAAACCCTCCGGGGAGCGCGCTCAGAAATGGTTCAACGGGATCTGTAATAGGGCCGCTATTCTCAAGCGTACCTGCTACCGTTCCTGGTCCTCAGCACAAAGCAATAAAGACCCAAATGCTGCTAATTTAAAGAAAAACTTTAATGCTGCCTCCAGAGCCTACAAAAATGCCATCGCCAGGGCAAAATTTGAGCACATCAACAGAATTGGGCAGAGACTAGTCGCACTGCCTTCTGGCTCCCGTGCATTCTGGTCCCTATCGAAGGCCATACAAGGCAATTTCTGCCGTTCTCCATTTCCGCCTTTACGCAAACCGGACAATACCTTGGCTCACACTGCCAAAGAGAAGGCTGAAATTCTGAGCACCCTCTTTGCTGCCAACTCAACGCTTGATGACGGCGGGAGAACACCGCCTACCATCCAACGGTGTCCATCTTCTCTTAGTGATATACGCTTCACTCAGAGTGCTGTGCGTAAAACTCTTCTCTCTCTCGACGTCAACAAGGCGAGTGGGCCCGACGGTATTCCTGCGGTTGTGCTGAAGACGTGTGCTCCGGAGTTAACACCCGTCTTAACGCGTCTGTTTCGGCAATCTTACTCCTCTAGTATTGTTCCGTCTTCATGGAAGACTGCCCTGGTTCATCCAATCCCGAAAAAAGGCAATCATTCGGATCCCTCGAATTACAGGCCTATCGCGATTACCTCTTTACTGTCTAAAGTCATGGAGCAAATAATTAACACCCAACTGCTGAGTTACCTTGAGGAGCACCAGCTCATCAGCGATCGTCAATATGGCTTTCGTCACGGCCGATCTGCTGGTGATCTTCTTGTATACCTCACGCATCGTTGGGCGGATGCTATCGACAGTAAGGGAGAAGCCCTTGCGGTTAGCCTTGATATCGCCAAAGCCTTTGATCGGGTTTGGCATAGGGCCCTTCTATCGAAACTACCATCTTACGGACTCCCCGTGCTGCTTTGTAATTGGGTCGCTAGCTTTCTTGATGGACGCAGCATCAAAGTCGCTGTCGACGGCTTTTGCTCTGACCCTAAGCCCATCAATGCAGGTGTTCCACAGGGCTCAGTGTTATCGCCTACACTGTTCATTCTGCATATCAATGACATGTTGCAAAACAGCAGCATCCATTGTTATGCAGATGACAGTACTGGTGATGCCCTTTACAAAGGAAATGCACAATTTTCCCGCGCAATGCTAGAGGAGAATAGAGCCAAACTTGTGTCTGACATTGAGGCTTCCCTTGATAAAGTGTCAGTATGGGGTTCACAAAATCTTGTCCATTTCAATCCCTCAAAAACACAAGTTTGTGCGTTCACCGCCAAAAAGACCCCCTTCACCACTCCTCTTCTCTTCCAGAACACCCCCCTAGCCCCTTCCAACAGCATTGGGATTCTTGGTGTCTGCATTTCGAACGACGTCCAGTTCCGGGATCACTTGGAAGGAAAAGCTAAATTAGCTTCGAAAAAGCTTGGGGTGCTCAACAGAGCAAAGCGGTACTTTGCGCCCGAGCATAGGCTCCTACTCTACAAAGCGCAAGTCCGCCCGCATATGGAGTACTGCTCTCACCTTTGGGCTGGAGCACCCCAATACCAACTCCTTCCATTTGACCGGATTCAAAAGCGGGCAGTTCGGCTTGTGGGTAATCCCAAATTAACCAACCCGCTGGAAAGCCTGGAGCACCGCAGAGATGTTAGCTCTCTCTGCGTATTCTATCGGCTATATAATGGGGAGTGTTCTGAAGAACTATTTGACCTTATTCCACCGTCTCTCTTCTACAACCGCACCGCTCGCCACCGAAAACAATTTCACCCTCACCACCTGGGTGCCTGGAGCACTTCGACCATCCGATGTTCCAGATCCTTTTTTCCACGTACTTTGAAACTGTGGAACCAACTTCCTGCGACGGTGTTTCCACTGAATTACAACATGGGGTTATTCAAGGGGCGGACCAACAAATTCCTGAAAGGCCGGCAACGCATTGGTGGTGCCTCTGGTGCTACAAGTGTTCATGGGCGGCGGTAATCACTTAACATCAGGTGACCCGCCTGCTCGTTTGCTCGCTAAAAATATAAAAAAAAAAAAAAAACCCATCTTACCGCAGAAAGTGGCAGAATATGTTCAGTATTAAATCTGCGTAAAGGCGCGTTCCGGCTCAATTGTCGAAGTTGATCTGTGTTCAAAAACCGACATTAGCCCAGATCAGCGACAAACTCACGCAAGCCAAACCAAACGGGGTGTTTACACGCTTGTGTTTGTGGACGCTTGTCGAGACTTGCCAAGCCTGTAAATGTAGCATTAAAATCCCGCGGGAACTATTAAATTTTCATCAATTGTCAATTTATTGCTCCGTTGCGGCGTGATAAGCATAGTACGAAGGTGTGTACCTATTAATAATAATCCATTTTCACGATCGCCACAATGTTCAAAATCGTTGACACGTGTGCCCTCGCCGGCTGTTCCGTTATAATATTTATATGTTTCTGTGAAGAAAAATAAAGAAAAAACGTCGCAGCGTCGCCTATGCTACCGTTTATCTCGTTAGAGTAACGAGGTTAGCTGTTAGCGCTAATCGTTGAGGAAATAGCTATACACGTGTAAGGCTTCTCTTAAGGAAGCCTGAGTGGAGACGTTGTATCGATTTATTAACCTTTACTAATATTATAAATGCGAAAATGTGTTTGTTTGTCACTTAAGACACACACACTTAAGTTATATAAACACGGTCTACGTTGACTTTGTGTCAATGCTTAAAAAATACAAGCATCTAGTCTAATTAAAATATTACTTAACTACTGAATGTCAAAATTGAAAATTAAAAATTAGTCACAATTAAATTATTATGTCAACATGTCATTTATTGAGTAAAAACATTTATTCAACAACCGCGTAAAAACATCTTTCTTAAACCGTAAACAAAGCACAAAAGCTTAGGTTGCTATAATAAGCTTAACTGACTGCGAAAGTTTTCCGTTTTCCGCACACGCCTTTGTCGAAGTCTCAACGCCGCGGGTGCGGAAAAGCGGAGACTTCGCGTGTTTCCGCACCGTGCGGAAACTGAACGGACGGCTCGTGTGTTGGCGGAACAAGCGAACTTGACCGCAAACAAGTAACAACAAAGTTACTAACTAGACCACTTTCGCTCGCTATTAATATCAAACAAAAAACCGGCCAAGTGCGAGACGAGCCCCCACTTTCGTCGTACGTACAAGATTTATTAAGATCGAGCAAAAACAAAAGTTTATTGTATGGGTCTTCATAGCTTCTCTTTAGTTTTTGACTTTTTTTATTTGTTACTACCCGCGGCTTCGCTCACGTTAGGTTCGATTTTTTAACCCCCTATTTAACCCTCTTGGTGTTGAAATTTTCCAAAATCCTTTCTTAGCGGATGTCTACGTCCTAACAGCTACCTGTATGCCAAATTTCAGCTCAATCGGTCCAGTGGTTAGAGCTGTGCGTTGATAGATCAGTCAGTCAGTCAGTCAGTCAGTCAATCAGTCAGTCACCCTTGCCTTTTATATAATATATATATTTAGATATATTTAGATTTAGATTATAGCGGCAATACAAATTTTCGATGGGGTTGGCGTGTCAGCTGGTAAAAAAACCCCAAGAAAAAAATAGATTAAAAAAAAAATTCACATTCCGTGATAATTATCTAACTACTAGCTGATACCCGCGACTTCGTCCGCGTAGATTTAGTTTTTTAAATCCTGCGGGAACTCTTTGATTTTTCGGGATAAAAAGTAGCCTATGTCACTCTCCAGCCCGTAAATTACCCCTATGCAAAAAATCACAGCAAGCCGTTGCTCTGTTGCTGCGTGATTGAAGGACAAACCAACAAACCAACAAACCAACAAACCAACAAACACACTTTCGCATTTATAATATTAGTAGGGATTACGGTTCATGAGATACAACCCTCTGACAAACAGACGGACGGACAGCGGAGGCTTAATCATAGGGTTCCGTTGGCACCCCTTGGGTATGGAACCTTAGATTTAAATAAACTAGATCGAACAAAAAAAAGAGTTAAATATTGATTCAAATGACGTCGATCCGTTGCTTCGTTGCTGCGTGATTGAAGAACAAACCAATACTCAAACACACTTTCGCATTTATAATACTAGCTGATGCCCGCGACTTTTTAATTTCCGCGAGAACTCTATTATTTTTAGGGTAAAATGAAGCCTATGTGCTAATCCTGGGTATGAGCTATCTCCATTCCAAATTTCAGCCAAATCGGTTCATTCGTTGTTGCGTAAAGGGGTAACAACAAAGATTCATCCATATTCCATACATCCATCCTCACAAACTTTAAACAATGAATAAGACACGATAGCATTCTCTATAAGAAATGTGTGCCAGAGATAATTAAATTTTTTAATTACTGAAATAACTCAGATTTCTCTGTAGGGGTGGTGGGGGTGCTGGGGAGGGGGGGATATTTAATGACGAGTGCTTCAAGTAAATTACCATAATGAGACAGTCCTGAAAATAAAATGACCGGGGTATGTTTGTGAAAATTAATTATTCGATCGTTAGGAAATAAAGAGAATTGCGAATAAATTAATTTATTTGGAATTTTAATATTCATGAGAGTTTCAGTTTGAGTTTATTGAGTTTGCAATATTTTTTACCAGTTGAACTTTTGGATACAAGCGGCACATGATCGCTTCCTGTGATCCTTGCATAAGATCTGTGTCACACATACATACGTAGACACATGTGAAACAATCATATTAATAAAACGTACTCGTCCAAGCGGACACAATATGGCCGCCGTTTATGAATTTTCCAATTGACGGTAGTCACAATTATGTCAAATTGGTTTAATTCCGATTTCAAGGCAATTTGTTCGTCGCTCACACGTGATAACTAGGTTTTTAACCGACTTTAAACAAGTAACAATTGAAAATTGAAAACACCCCCGACATGTGAAATTAAAATAATTTTCAAATGGCTGAACAGATTTTCATGAAACATGGCTAAGAACACTCGGGATAAAATTATCTATGACACAAAAAAAAACTAAACGAAAATCGGTTCATCCGTTTGGGAGCTACGATACCACAGACAGATACACAGACACGTTAAACTTATAACAGCCCTCTTTTTGCATCGTGGTTAAAAAGGAGGAGGTGCTCAATTCAACGCGTATTTTTTTCAAATATTTTTTTACTCCATAGCTCCATCAAATCTTAACCGATTTCAATTTTTTTTTTATTATAGAGGACATGTCAGGTTGGTACTTTAGGTAGGATTGGGTTACTTAAGCATGTCTAAGTAAGCACTAACTCAATAAGTAAATCGTTGAGAGTTTTCCAGGAAACTTATTCCTTCAGAGAAGCAGCTGTAAGTCCAGTATTCTAACTACCTATCGCAAATTGAGTCTTATACCTCCACTCTATGTTCGTAGTAAGTCCACTTTTCTCGAGCACTGCAATATGAAGTTGAGTACGGTGACCATTACAATAGATTTTATTCGGACATTTTTTTTATTCAAAGACAAAATAATCCTTGACTGCAATTTCACCTGATGGTAATTGACGATGCAGTCTGATGCTGAGATCTATAGAGCGTGCTCTGACTCAGCTCAGACTTAAGATTGAGTTAAAACGAGACACAAAGCTTTGACATTAGTCTGTCTCGTTTTAACTCTGTCTTGAATCGAGCTGAGTGATAGTCTATAGATTTCAGCTTAAGATGGTAGCGGGCTAACTTGGAAGGTGTATGGCAGTGTATACTGTACATTCAACCTATACCACTAATCGGTTTCTACACGCTATCGTGTCGGAACGCTAAATCGGTAACTAGCGACAGCCAAAGCTTCCGAACAGACCAGACCAGAAAAAATTCAGAAATTATAAACTCCCCAACTGTCCCCACCGGAAATTCAACCTGAGACCTTCCAGTTATAATACCACAGCGCTCATCACTGCGCCAGGGAAGTCGTCAAAAAGTGTAAAGAACGATGGTTTCAAGTTATTTATATTTGGACATTGTTGCTTCAGCAAATTCTAGCAGACACGTACCGTTACCCATTGCGTTGCAGAACAAAATGTCAAAGAGAACCATTTTAACGAATGTATATAACGATAACATATGATATGAAACAACCGAGTCTTAGGATCGGTTGTTTATAACCGTTTGTTATCGTTACACACATTTGTTAAAATGGTTTTCTTTGACATTTTGTTCTGTAACGCAATGTTTAACGGTTACGTGTCTGTTAAAATTTGCTGAAGCAACCGTGCCTAAGAGGACCTTGTCCAATCTTTTGTTTGAATCAAGGAGACCCTAGCCACGGGTAATCCCCGGCTGCCGGGGAAAACAACGACTTTACGGAAGCGCCGCGCCGTACACTGTAACACGAAGAGGGAGAATGTTCACTTAGATAGAAATATTCTAGATTCTGACGACCTCCCTGGCGCAGTTGTCAGCGCTGTAGTCTTATAACTGGGAGGTCTCGGGTTCGATTCCCGGCGGTGGCAATTTGAGGATTCATAATTTCTGAATTGTCTCTGGGCTGGTCTGGTGAGAGGCTTTGGCCGTAGCTAGTTACCAGCCATGCTGCCAAGCGATTTAGCGTTCCGGCACGATGGCGAGTATAGAATCCGATTAGGGGTATAGGTTGAATGTACACTGCCATACCCCTTCCAAGTTAGCCCGCTACCATCTTAGACTACATCGTCACTTACCATCGCGTGAGATCGCAGTTAAAGACTAACTTGTCATCCAAAAAAAAAATCTAGATTCGCTTCATCCAGCTATGCTCTGTGATATTTTAAGGGGCATACTCTACTTTTCTTCTTCTTTCTTTCTTATCAACAAAATGTCTCTTGCATGGACTTCCACAGGCCGCGGTCTTGCGCCGCCTGAATCCAGCGGCTCTTCGCGACTCGTTTGATGTCGTCGGTCCACCTAGTGGGGGGGGTCTGCCAACACTGCGCTTCCCGGTGCGAGGTCGCCACTCCAGCAACTTGGGAAGCCACAATTTCTGAACAACCGATTTTAATTTGGAGCGTATCGTATACATTAACGTATAAAAGTGCATACGCGAAATTGCGCTCTAATTCAATTGTGTTATGGTTCGTTTTACTTTGACCCTAATTTCATCGAATTCTTATTCGATCAGTTGAGTTAAAACCTCTTCTTTACTTCTTACTGATCTCATTCCTGATTTGATCCCGAAGGGACACCTACTCTGATTATATAATTTGAGTTATACAATTACGCGCTCTAAAAAGAAATGAGTAATCCGCGAAATGTTTAGCATCACTCTCTAATATTAATATAATTCTGTTTTTTTTTTTTTATTTTAGTTTCAAATATCTCGTGACTAAGTATTCCGCGAACGTCAAAACAAATTTAAATCCTTCATCTTGAAAAATATGCAATGCACTCTATTTGAATGGCACTAAAGTTCTATTTCACGCATTTTTTAGTTTTGCGAGCGTAAATTGAGCAGCGTGATACGTAACATCTGTTCTTCTAGCAAATGATTTAGTGCAGAGTGCATGTATGTGACATATTGTGACACACTCGTAGTTAGGGTTGTCTTTCAAGAACTTTTTGTATGAAATGAACAAAAAAAATGTTTAAAAAGTGCAACCCGGCTATTGTATCTAAGAGTTATTTAAGCTTATTTGATAAAATTTATTGAACTTCAAATTAAAAAAACCAAAAAATGTATTGAAGTTCTTTTGAAATTGGTGCCCGCGACATCGTTCGCGTGGATTAAGGTTTCTTGATTCCCGCGGGAACTCTTTTATTTCCCGGTATAAAAAGCCTATGTGTTATTCCAGACTATAATCTATATCTGTGCCAAATTTCAGCCAAATCGGTTCAGACGTTGCGGCGTGATTGGGTAACAAACATCCATCAAACCATCCAAACTTTCGCATAAGTAGGAAAAGTGAGAAGTAGGAAGTTTATTCCCACTAAAACCTTGTCTAGAGTCACTGGTAGAGATCTTTTATAGAGATAAGTGTTCCGTGTCTAGTAAAATATATCCAATGCACACTCCCGGTACACATAATTTTTGTTACACAACCGACGTGCTGCCCGACCCGCGGTCCTAGCACGACTGACTAATGACTCTAATGGCGCCTGTATTTGTTACGTATTTCCTCTAATATTCACAGACTACCCTCTGTATGCTAGTGTCCACCATCTTTTCTTTTTTTTCTTTTACACGTTGTAGTCTGACTTTTCGGAGTCAAGTGTATTTTGGAAATCTTATTTATATGTGACTTAGTGCCAACCCTACTGTGAACACGTGTTGTTTTGTACACAGTGTTATTTAGAACCTTGTCGCGATAAATTTCAAAGGACGGTTAGAAAAAAAATTGCCCCTTAGATTGATTGCCACAGTTTAGAAGTCATTAAATTTTTTATAGCCTAGCAATTAATAAGTTTGGAGTTCACACTAGACGTTCGTTTTGTACAGATTACACTAAAGGCAGACAGGAAGGCGTGTTTAGATCAAAGAACTGAGAGACCAAAAGCTAGTATTATTAATAACTTATCATATCTAAACCATACCGAGGTCAGAAATATCCAGATTTTGTATTAAGCTAAACTAGTTAATAAGTTAGAGATATGAACTTCAGACTTTTGATAATATGTATTTTTTTTATTCGGAATAAGCTTGCGCTTGACGACAATCAATACTGGATAGCACTGATGAGGTCTAGGTTGGAGCGCACTTGCCTAGAAGATGCCTAGTCACTCTTGCCTTGAAGGTACTCAAATTTTATAGGTGGCAGGAAACACGGATGCTGGAAGAGTGTTCCACACCTTAGCGATTCTTATCAGAAGCGTTGAATTAAAGCGTTTCGTTCGAGTAGGTTGGATTTCTACCACATAAGGATGCCAAATCTCATGACTTTTCGCAGTTCTGTGGTAACAAGGTGAAGGAGACACTAAGTTGTGAAGTTCCTGAGAGTACTTTCCAAAGTATATCCGAAAGAAGACCGATAGACAGGCTTTGTTGCGTCGGTGCTGTAGACTGAGCATTTTCAGTTTTAACCAATAGGCTATAACGCAATTTTTTTTTTTTTTATAGTTTTTTCCTGCTCAATGCAACAGGTGGCTAACAATTTTTGATAGTTTATCGCCGTCCATATATCACTCTCTTAATAAACACTCCGTCATTTCTGTTTGTTTTTGTTTTATGTGTTATTTCACTTTTTGCACGGTAGTTTTAAAAACAGAAGCGCTTATATTCTCTACCTATGAATCTTTCAACTGAGACAATAGTTCAGTGGTGTAAAATTGTGCCAGTCCAAACGAAGGGTTGTATGTTCAGCTTCGCCCTCATAGCTACTAAAAGCTTTTAAGCAGCATTGAAGCTTTTGGTTCTTCTTCTCAAGAGGCCGCATTTTTTCTGGCAAATATCTATTATCTCAGTGAAATATCTACATATATACTAGTTGATGATGAGTTTTTAAAAATCCCGCGGGAACTCTTTGATTTTCCGGGATAAAAATTAGCCTACGTCACTCTCCCTGTCCTCACCTATACCCATGCAAAAAATCACGTCGATCCGTTGCTTTGTTGCGGCGTGATTGAAGGGCAAACCAACAAACAAACAAACTTTCACATTTATAATATTAGCAAGGAAGTAAGAATATAGATAGTAGAAGTAGGCAGTGGCGTGCCGTACGAAGAGGCAGAAAAGCAGTGCCTACCTTTATAATTAAAGACATTAAAATTAAAGACTTGAAATAGGCTAATTCAAATATTTACTTATTTAGCGCTCGGCATAAACAATTGGCTATCTACGCCATCTATCGCTACAGACTAGCAACTGTATAGGTAACGCGCAACCGAAAGGCAGCAGCTTCGAATGCCTATAAACTCACACAACCTTGCTCACACAGATAGTATATTATACAACTCAACACAAGTAAATCGTGTAGATTGGTTTAGATGTGTTGTGATTACATGGAAGATTTTGTCCAATAAACGTGAATTATGACGTGATACAAAGGCAGTGCCTATGGCTTGTGATTGGTCAATCGCAAAGGGTAATTAATAAGGGTCATAATCGCGCGTGTTCGAAGGTGAAAACAAACGAACTTTTTATTTTCTGTAATCCAAATAAGTAGCTAATCTATTATTATTGTAAACTTATTATTAATTTAATTTAATTATTCAGATTCTTTCCGTAAATTTAAAGACGGTTTTAGAAAATATTAACATCGAAAAGACGTAATGTTTTCGTAGGCGAATAAAAACAGATAAGCCAAATGGAGTCTAATTTAAAAAAATAAAACATTTAATAGCCCTGAGCCCTAATTTTTAATACATTAAAAAAGAGATATTTTTATTTAAATAGTAACTCACAAATAAAATGAAAGGTTTTGCTAACTTAAAATTTAAAAGTTATTTTTGACTCCAGTTTTTAGATTATCTTTTCTAATTCTACGCAACAAGGGCCAAGGCCAGGGCCATTTTGTTTTCTGATAATTGTTTACTTTCGTATGAGTGCATAGTGTTTTTGTTTATTTTGTAATTTGTGTAAAGTTTTGCGGGCATAAGTAAATAAAAACTTATAGGATTTGTGACTTTCTTGAAAATGGAACTTATTTTATCATAGAAAAAAGTGAGAAAGTACTTAACACGAGTATTTAACGTTAATAATTATTGATTCTTTTAACCGGCTTTAGTCGTTGTGTACACACAAATAGTTTGTTTTGTTTTCCTTGCATCTTATTTTGTAATTAGCCGCCGTACGGTATGGAATGATAGGATATTCTGAACAGGTATGTGCTTTTATTTTAACTAGCTTCTGCCCGCGACTTCGTCTGCGTGAGGGGGGTTTTTAAAACGCCTGCGCTAACCCTCTACTTTACAGGGAACCCAGCTCACATCTTGGACCTATGTAGATATGTGACTTGAGTTAAATTTTCATTTTACCTATAATGACGTACCTATACATATACGTGTGTGTCCTAATATATGCCTACCCTAAGCCCAAACCCTGTGCACGCCACTGGAAGTAGATATATATAGACTCTATTATCATTAAGATTTAAGAGATATCTATTAAATAGTAGATCTTCTCAGTTAATAGAATAACAGACAGAATTTGAAAAGAGCAACTGCTGTGTTGCTTATAGCTTTTCTCAGCAAAATCTGCTTTGCGAACCGTACCTATATTGCTTTTACTTTTAATTCGAAACTTTATTTGCCGTTGCCTATTGTTCGACTTTTTTTGTTAAAAAAATCTCTCTCTGCGTCGTATTCCCCATTACTGAGGGTCGTGACCCCTTCCACCAAGGACTCTTTTATAGACGACTAGCTTTAACCCGCGGCTTCGCTCACGTTAGGTTCGATTTTTTAACCCCCTATTTAACCCTCTTGGGGTTGAAATTTTCCAAAATCCTTTCTTAGCGGATGTCTACGTCCTAACAGCTACCTGTATGCCAAATTTCAGCTCGATCGGTCCAGTGGTTAGAGCTGTGCGTTGATAGATCAGTCAGTCAGTCAGTCAGTCACCTTTGCCTTTTATATATTTAGATGTCGCGCCATGTGCCTCGGTTTTTTGCGAGTGGTGCGGATTTGGTCTGACCAACGCATCGGGCTACGTCCCCGTGGTCTCTTTCGTAAAAAATAATGCTTGTGACAATTCAGGCAAAAAATGACTCCCGTACCTCTTCAAGAATAAAGTGTAAAGCACCTTGAGTCTTGATTTAATTAAACAACTGTACACACTTCCCACGCCGCCTCCACGCTCAGCAGTAACAGCTGCGCAGTCCTCGGATGGCTGAGCGTGAATTTCCTTGATATATAACGCGACTTGCATTCGCGGCGCTTGCTTGCTCGCTTACGTATCGTCTTAATTAAAACATACAAGTCACTAGTCTTAAGACTCGGTTATACAAGCAGTTTCTCGAATCCGAGAAAAATTTTCGGCACTCGTATTAGAGCAACGCGCAACTTACGACATACGATTTTTTGCCATTATGCACAAATAGCACAGCGTCTTTGCTTATCTTTAGCCGTGCGCATTGACCATTGAGGTGCTAGTATTTGTTCCCTAGGATCACTTTAAGTTAGATATTTCAAAGCCCTATTTTACCCCGGGGTTTGATTATTATCAAAAAATCCTTTCGTAACGGATGTTTACGTCATAATAGCTATTTGTATGACTTTGGAATAAAGATTCGTGGAATGGACTATAGAACAAGAACCTAAAATAACAACTGGAATGATTGCATCGCAAAACAATAGTAGGTAAACTACCACAAGTTTCAAAATATAAATAAACTAGCTTTAACCCGCGGCTTCGCTCACGTTAGGTTCGATTTTTTAACCCCCTATTTAACCCTCTTGGGGTTGAAATTTTCCAAAATCCTTTCTTAGCGGATGTCTACGTCCTAACAGCTACCTGTATGCCAAATTTCAGCTCAATCGGTCCAGTGGTTAGAGCTGTGCGTTGATAGATCAGTCAGTCAGTCAGTCAGTCACCTTTGCCTTTTATATATTTAGATAGACAGGAGACTGAAATATTACGGCTCTTATCGCAAGAATAAAATAATATTAATGAAAAATAAAAAAAGTACATACGAATCATAAATCAATTGGTATTTGCGAAATATTCATTGAGCTGAACTGTCGTTGTGTTTACTCTGGAGTGATATATGGACGGCGCAAAAACTCTATTGAAATAGGCGTCTGTCACACGGAGCGGGGGTGATAAAAATTAAAAAAAATTATAAGACTTGATTAACACTAAATCTATGACTAAATACTTGTACTTATATTACAAAGATGTTATATTACACAAATGCCATAACTAAGAAGGCGACAGTCTCGTCATACTTATACATAATATAAATAACTTGTACATAACCTCGAGTATCTATCGAAAGGAAATCGTTTTGAAACTTGCTGTAAAATGAAATCGCCCGTACCGTACCGCGGGGAACGCGGGTACGGTACGACGGACGGTTGTAGACGAAATTGAATGCAATCGCTTACTTTCAAGGGAACGCTGAAAACCCTGGCTTTTCTCGTGGTTTTGATCGTAGCAAATTCTAGTTTAAATTCCGTGTTAGGTCGTTTAAGAAAAATCCCGTAAGAATTCCTTGTTCTTCCTATCGCATTCTTCTCGTCAACTCAACTACATCCCTACAAAGTATGACGTAAATCCGTTGCTGCGTGATTGAAAAATTGAAAACACACGCACATTTTTAAAATTAGTAAGGATACGCAGAATATTATGAACTAGTAATTAGAAAGTAGTTACTAAGAATTTAATTATATGTTTTCCCTTTTAATCAAATAAAAAATTGTCAATAACTAACTTATACTATTTCATTTATCAAGAATTAGGAAAGTGGAGTGAAGTATCAAGAAGTATGAGATCTATCTCACAGGGTTTCATCTATATATATAAAATTCAAAGTCCTGACTGACTGACTGAGATATCAACGCACAGCCAAAACTACTGAAGTTAGAAACTTGAAATTTTTACAGTTGGTTCCTTTTATGACGTAGGCGCACACTAAGAAAGGATTATTGGAAATTCCACCCCTAAGGGGTTTAAATAGGGGATGGAAGTTTATATGAAACTCCGTCATTTTTCAAGCTGTTTCCATCAAAGTTGGTATTTGAGCTTTCAGTTAAAAATAAAGAAGTACGTGTGTCACAGTTTTTGAAAATTCCACCCCAAAATCTAATTCCACGCGGACGAAGTCGCGGGGGCAAAAGCTAGTCAGTAAATAATATATCTTAGCTTTAATCAAGTTGGCCGTCCGTGGTCTAAACCCTTCTCACTCACGAGACCCGTGCCCAGAAGTGGGCCGGAGTGGGGTTGAGCTGAATGGAATGAATGAATGAATGAATATCAAACCAAGTCGACGGAGCGCTTTTCCCTTTGCATATAATATTCATTAGCGCAGGCCTCTTCAACAAGCCTACCTACGTTTTTGTAATCGCGGCGTGTTTCAATTATTCAAAGTAATTTCGCCTTAACGTCGGTATGGTGTGTATTCGTAGCTTCAATTTTCGTGCAAGATTTAGTAGCTTAGCACTGGTTAGTACTGCGCTCTCCTATTCGAGAGGTCGCGGGTTCGATCCCAGGCACGTATCTCTGATTTTTCGGAGCTATGTGCGTTTAAGCGAATAAGTATCACATGTTTCAACGGTGAAGCAAAAAAAAATCGTGAGGAAATCTGTACGCCTAAGAGTTCTTCATAACGTTCTCAAAGGTGGGTGAAGTCTGCCAATTTGCGTTGGGCCAGCGTGGTGGATCTAAACATGAAGACAATGCGCTCAGTAGTGCCTGTCATGGCGCTAGTATCTAGAGCGCAGATAGGCTCAGTAACTTCATAAGTCATAAAAGATACTAATTTTTTTTTTTTTTTAGGATTTTCTTATAGAAATCTATACTAATATTCAGCTATAGCTGAAGAGTTTGTTTGTTTGAACGCGCTAATCTCAGAAACTACTGGTTCGAATTGAAAAATTATTTTTGTGTTGAATAGTCCATTTATCGAGGAAGGCTTTAGGCTATATAACATCACGCTGCGACCAATAGGAGTGAAGCATCAGTGAAAAATCTTGCAAAAACGGGGAATTTTTTCCATATATAAAATATATTCTTTTAAAAACTTCTTAATCGCGATCATAATAACAGAAATTGACGCGGACGAAGTCGCGCGCAACAGCTAGTATTTTATATTATGAAAAGTCATTAATCTCCAGGTTGATACCGAGCTCTTAATTCTAATGTTACGCGTTATTAATGTTTACTAATAAAGCATATTTTCTGGCAGATTTGTACCTTTAATTCGGAGTTCGTGGTAAATTATAACGACAAGGTTTGTTATAAATATAATTTGTGGAAGCGAATCAATTTGGCAGCGACACTGTTTTGCCCTGTGGTGTTCTTTCGTGGGACTTGGGGAGCGTCGGCAAAAAAATATTCATAAACTATTAATTTTATTATAACGAATAGTTTTTTTTTAATTAGTTGTCGTAATCTCAACCGATGGAAGTCCACTATTTTACTACACTAACAGTTTTTATGTCCAGCGGCTGACTCGCCTGAAATCGTCTAGTGATGGTGGTGTAGGAGTCCCAACGCTTTGTTTTCTTGTGCGAGGTGCCTTGAGCTTTTTGGGACCAACGTCGTACCTCGTATATGTAAAATAATAATAATAATGTCCTCCCCGAAAATCCGACACGACCGGAGAGAGATCAGGCGCAGGACCGACGGCTTTACGTGCTCTCCGAGGCACGAGGGTGACTAACAGCCGATTTCCTAACTCCGGGCTGGCACTGAGAATTTTTTATCAGAAGAACTCAATACATTTTTGGCCCGACCCAGGAATTGAACCCGGAACCTCGTCATCCGCAGTCGAACTTGCTAACTACTAGACCAACGAAGCAGTTATCTCTTAAAAACCTCGTATATGTAGCGCAACTATGGCACCATTATTTGCTTGGAAGAGATCGCTAGGTAGCTAAGGCTGCCAAATTGTATTCATTGTTGTATTTTTTTTTGTGTTGTCCTGTATGATATGGGGTGTATTCATTTATTTAACGTGTATAAATCAATCACATTTGTTTTCTTGCACAAATTTCGTTACAACTATGTTGATAGATGGCGCTGACACCTATACTTTTTTTTTGTTTTTGGATATTTAACAAGGAAGTCTTGCTAATTTTGTTATAAATCTAATAGTTTTGTCCCTTTCATAATGCTACCTGCGGAATGGTACCCCATTCCGCAGGTAGCACTAGATTTAGACCTCTCAAACACTAGAAATTTCATTCAGCTTTTGCTAACGGTACTGCGTCAGCTTTCCGCCACGCGCTTTCTTTGATCTCCCACCTCCGTCTGTTTCAAGGAATGTTTTTTTATTTTTTTGGTTTTCTTGTGGTTAAGTCTTATGTAGATGGGTTTTTGTTTTGTTAGCCTTGTTATTTTCCGTGTCTCGACGAAATCCTCTTGCGAAAGTACACCTGATCATTATATTTTGTTTGAACTTAGTTTTTTGGGCTATCATCATCTCAAAGGCCCGTCTATCACCATGAGACGGGTTTAGGCCATAGTCCACCACGTGCCATAGGCCAAATGCGGATTGGCACACTTTACGCACCTTTGAGAAGGTTTCAGGTTTCATCTTGATGTTTTCCTCCACTGTTAAATAAAGCAACCGGTACGAGTATATCGACCGTTCCGTAGAACAATGTCTCATCTGCTAAATTCACAACTTGAAATTTGAGCCTTAAGGGCACGATCTTCGGCCGCAGTACCTTGCGAACTATTGAAGTGAGGTGCACGAGCCACTTTGTTATTGTTACGTGCTAGGGTTCGCTGGATTTGGAAAGAAAGACCTGCTGACTCCTTGAAAGACTTTATTCACTAGCACTACAAATCACTAGGTCCAAACACTAAGCACTCACAATGTCCTAGGTCGTAGCCAAGTCGTAGGTTTCACTGATAGCACTTTTGATCACTAGGTTTCGCTTCGAAGTCGCCTCGACGGTTGCTCGAACTGAACTGCCCTCCGGCGCCTCTCTACGGCTATTTATATGAGCCGAGACGTTCCAGAACGTTCCTTTCTCGAACCTTCCCAACGTGCGCGGAAGTGATCAGCCGGGACGGATAGTTCTGGTAAGTTCGCGTACCCGGTTTTCGCGACTAACGCCATCTAGTGTCGAGTGGTCGTAACACTTTCGAGACTAACGCCATCTAGTGTTGAGTGGTCGTAACACTACTCCCCTCTTAGAGATGCTCGTCCCGAGCATCGTTGTTACTGCCATGGTAACGCGCCAGGCGGTCTATGTGTACCACTTTGAATGTCCCCCTTGGATGCTTTTGAATCCTATAAGTCACATCATTCAGTCGGGTCACCACTTTGTATGGACCGTCCCACTTGGTCTGCAACTTTGGAGATTTCCCTTTCCGGCGAGTTGGGTTATGCAGCCACACCAGTGATCCTTCCTCGAAGCCGCTCGTGTTCGATTTCCGGTCGTATCTGGTTTTCATGTTCTCACTTGACTGTAATCCATTTTCCCGAACCAAGGCGTGTATATAGCGCATTTTTTCCTTTAAATCACAGACATAGTCTTGTACGGTCTCTGGTTCCTCTGGTGACCCTCCTGTCAATAGGTCTACTGGTATTCGTAGTTCTCTACCGTAATTGACATACGCCGGGGTAGCTTTTATGCTCTCATGCTCGGCGGTTCGGTACGACAGAAGGAAGAGTGGTATATACTTGTCCCAATCCTTTTGTTTGTCGTCTACCACTTTCGCCAAATGCCTCTCAAGGGTCTGGTTAAATCTCTCCACCATTCCATCAGACTGTGGATGGTACGCAGTGGTCCTCGTCTTATGCATGCCCAAAATTCTGCACACTTCCTGGAATACTTGCGATTCGAAGTTCCTGCCCTGATCTGAATGGATTTCTAGAGGCACACCAAAGCGACATATCACTTCTTCGACTAACTTAGAAGCGACTGTTGTAGCTTCTTGGTTTGGTATGGCGAACACTTCCGGCCATTTGGTGAAGTAGTCCATGACGACCATAAAATACTTGTTTCCCGATTCCGTTACAGGAAATGGCCCAGCTACGTCAACTGCAATTCGTTCCCACGGTGCACCGACGTTATACAACCGCAGGTTCCCACGGCTCCTGGTCTGTGGTCCTTTTACAGCAGCGCAAGTGGTACATTTGCGGCACCAATTTTGTACATCATCTCGACAATGCAACCAGTAGAATCGTTCTCGCACTTTTGTTAACGTCCTCTTGACACCTAGATGACCTCCTGATACGCCATCATGTATTTCACGGAGAACATCTGGTACTCTCGTTCTTGGGACAATTATCTGAAGATGGAACTCTCTGCCGTTAGTCTTCTCCCATTTCCGGTAGAGTATTCCGTTTTGGAGTATCAGACTGTCCCATTGCGCCCAGTACGCCTTAGTGACAGCGCCAGTGGGTGCAACCTCACTCCAGATTGGTTTTACATCACCCCGTTTCTTCCATGTGATGATGTGCCGAAGGTCGTCATCTCTTTCTTGAGCCTCCCTCATAGCATCATTCTCCCAGGGACCCAAAGGACCTGTTCTCGTTAGCCTTAATGCTTCTTCATTGGATTCCTGCTTAACACAATGTTTGCAGTCTTCTGAACACGGCCTTCGTGAGAGTGCGTCGGCATTCCCATGCGTCTTTCCGCTGCGGTGTTCAGTCTTGAAGTCATACTCCTGGAGCTGTTCAATCCATCGAGCTACTTGACCTTCTGGGTTCTTGAATTGCAGTAGCCACTTCAAGGCTGCGTGATCAGTTCGCAGTAAAAACTGTCTGCCGATGAGATATTTGTTGAAATGTTGTAGCGTCTTCACAACAGCCAAGAGTTCTCTTCTTGTCACACAGTAGTTTCTCTCTGGCTTGGATAAAGATTTGCTGAAATATGCAATAACAACTTCTCTTTCACCCTGTTTTTGGGATAACACTCCTCCAATGGCCGTGTTGCTTGCGTCCGTGTCGACTATAAACTGACCTTCAGCTTGTGGATACCCCAGGATTGGTGTTTCACACAGATGTTTCTTCAGTTTCTGGAAAGAATCTTCGCAAGTCCCATCCCAACTGAATTGTCGTTTATCTTCTGTCAGCCGATGTAATGGCTTGGCTATCTCTGAGAATCCCTTGACAAAACGCCTATAGTATGAGCATAGGCCGAGGAATGCCCGCACTTCGGTTTTGTCCTTAGGGGTAGGCCATTTCTGAACTGCCTCCAGTTTCTCCGGGTCTGTCTGGATTCCATCACTGGAGATAACATGGCCGAGATAATTGACCTCTCTCCTGAATAAACGACACTTTTTCGGGTTCAACTTTAATTTGGCTCCCTCTATTTTGGCGAAAACTTGCTCCAAGTTTCGCAAATGGTCCTCGAAGTCACGGCCGACAATGATGACGTCATCTAAATAGACTAAGCAAGCCTCTCCAACTAAGCCTGCCAGTACACACTCCATGAGTCGCTCAAATGTGGCAGGTGCGTTGCACAATCCGAAGGGCATGACGTTAAATTGCCATAAACCTTTGCCGGTCGAGAAAGCTGTCTTCTCCTTGTCTTTTGGATGAATTTCCACCTGCCAGTATCCAGATTTCAGGTCTAGGGTCGAGAACCATTTCATGCCACTCAAGGTATCCAAAGTGTCGTCGATTCTAGGTAACGGGTAACTATCCTTCTTAGTGACATCATTCAGACGCCTATAGTCCACACAAAATCTCGTGCTACCATCTTTCTTCTTCACTAATACAACAGGTGAACACCACGGACTTGCAGACGGTTCAATAATCTTATTCCTTCTCATGTCCTCCAAAAGGCCTTCAACTTCTTTTTCCTTTGCAATCGGTATCCGTCTTGCTCGTTGACGAATTGGTCTCTCGCTTCCGGTATCTATCCTATGCTGAACCATCGACGTTCTTCCAAGGTCCCCTTCTTGACTGGAGAAGATATTCGCGTAGCGCTGTAGAAACTTCTTAGCTTTCATGCCCTGCGAATAAGTCAGATTACTCTTGCAGTCATCGAGTAACTCAGTCACTAATCCGTAGTTGTTGCTGTTTGCTGAGTCTGCGCCTGTCATCGAACTACACTTTTTCATCCAGATAACTTCCTCGCACTTTCCAATGACGTCCCCTTTGTTCAAGCAGATCTCGCGATCACCAAGATTCAAAACCTTGACTACAGCGTTGCTGCTTCCACTAACAAGGGTTCTCGCCGTTATCAGTTTCTGCGCCGATGTCTTGGTAGGTGTGTCTTCGATCAACACGCATCTGTTTGCCTTTTTCTTTCCAGCTGGCGGCAGTTTCACCAGCACCTGAGCTTCCGTTCGTCCAGGTATAATCACTTTCTTTACACATGCGACTTTCCCGCAGGCACCTCCAAGAATGAAGATTTCTTCTTCACCACACTTGAAGACTCCGTCAGCGACATTAATTCTGCAGTTGTGTTTCTTCATAAAATCCAACCCCAAGATGCAATCATCCATAATCTCAGCCACGATAACGTCATGAGAGTATGAGGACTCCCCTACATACATCGTAACTGACACTTCTCCCAGGACGGGTATTGGCTGGCCGGAGGCAGTAAGAAGCCGACAGTTAATTCTCCTTTTGTGTCCCCTTGCGGCTTTTACCAGGTTTGGGTTCACTATTGTTCTAGAGGCTCCTGTGTCTAGGGTCATTTTGCACTCCGTCCCGTTAATAGTCCCCTGAATCGCCAGACTATTCCCGCTGCAAGCCTGGGAGATAACAGTTGTCGGGGCTCCCTCCGCGTCAGCCAGTACTCGCCCCTTAGTCCTGGCTCTTATTCGTTTCCCTGATCCCGGGCAAGGGACGGAACCCCTTGTTTCTTCAGCTCCTCTATTTGTTCCTCGATCCTTTTCATCCTTGCCATCTGGGTCTCCTTCTGCGGGCAGTTGAGCTGAAGATGGCCCCTCTCGCCGCACTTGTAGCACATGACTCCAAAACGTTTCTTCATAGGAGCCTTAACCTCCTTGACTTCCTCAGAGACCTCGCGGATCTTATGGGCCTGCCGTATGTCATGGCGAACAGCCTCGACCTCCAAAGCATGCGCCAATGCTTCCTTTAGCGAGGTATGGTGACGAAGCCTCACTGCAGCCCTGACCTCCAGGTCTTTGATTCCGTCGACAAATGCTTGAACAACATTCGTGTCTACCATCTTGGAGTCGGCTCCTGGATGTGCCTTCCTGACGAGTTTTTCAATTTCCAACGCCCATTGTTGTAGTCCTTCTCCTGAGCGTTGAACTCTGTCACGAAGTTGAGCACGGAACACGTGCTCCAAGTGTCGCTCCCCGTATCTGGATTCAAGTGCCTCCATCAGGTTTTGAAACCCATTCCCTGTATGTGGCAGTGCTTCCAGGACTGACAAAGCTTGCCCTCTGAGCGCAACAGTGAGAGCAGTCAGGCACTGTTCTTCCGTCCATCCGTTGGCAGTAGCAACAGTCTGAAATTGCTGACGATAAGCGCTCCAAGAAGTAGTGCCGTCGTATGGCGGCACTTTCACTCTTGGTCCTTGCGCCACTCCGGTAGTTCCACTGGACATCGCAACTCCCGTGGTTTCGAGGCGCACTACTTTCTTCTGTAGTTCAGTAAGGCCGGTTTTCACATTTTCAACATCCAATCCTAACCCGGTAACTCGTTCTTCCACTACGTCGACATCTTTTCGAAGCTTAGTCACCGTGTCACTAACATCATTTATAGCCCAAAGCGCTTTTTCTTGGAGGTCTTTTTGTTGCTCTTGTGACTCTCGAATCGCTCTGATTTCAGCCTTTTGAAACTCTTGAATCGTAGTCAGCTTGCGTTCCTGTGACTCTTGCAAAGCGTTGAGCTTGCGTTCTTGTGACTCTTGCAGAGCGCCGAGCTTGCGTTCGTGCGATTCCTTCATTGCCTGAATTTCAGCCCTTTGCAGCTCCATTAATTCAATTAAACTTCCTAATTGAAGGGCCACTTGAGGGGCTGTAGAAGCTGCGGTGCCGATGGTGGGCGTGGCCTGTCTAGTAGGCGGAGCCCGGTGGGCGTGGCCAGTGGGCGTGGCTTGACACAAAGTGGGCGGGGCTTGAACTGAAGTGGGCGGAGCCTGAGGGGCGTGGTCGGTGGGTGGGGCCTGGTGGGTGGGTCCGGTGGGCGGGGCTTGAGCCAAAGTGGGCGGAGCCTGACCTTGAGTGGGCGGGGCCTGAGGGGCGTGGTCGGTGGGCGGAGCCTGGTGGGCGGGTCCAGTGGGTGGAGCTTGGTCCCCATTGGGTGTGGCCTCCGCAGCTCGTTGTGCCCTTGTCCTGACGCCCTCCTTGAAGTCCTCTCTCGGAGTCAATGGCATCTCCAAATCCCACTTCTGACACCAGTTGTTACGTGCTAGGGTTCGCTGGATTTGGAAAGAAAGACCTGCTGACTCCTTGAAAGACTTTATTCACTAGCACTACAAATCACTAGGTCCAAACACTAAGCACTCACAATGTCCTAGGTCGTAGCCAAGTCGTAGGTTTCACTGATAGCACTTTTGATCACTAGGTTTCGCTTCGAAGTCGCCTCGACGGTTGCTCGAACTGAACTGCCCTCCGGCGCCTCTCTACGGCTATTTATATGAGCCGAGACGTTCCAGAACGTTCCTTTCTCGAACCTTCCCAACGTGCGCGGAAGTGATCAGCCGGGACGGATAGTTCTGGTAAGTTCGCGTACCCGGTTTTCGCGACTAACGCCATCTAGTGTCGAGTGGTCGTAACACTTTCGAGACTAACGCCATCTAGTGTTGAGTGGTCGTAACATTATAAAGAAAGTAAAACAGTCATGATAAAAACAAGAAAACTTTTTAGAAAAAAATTAACGGTAAAATATTCTTCTCAAAGCTTTTGCCTATTTTTTGAAAAAATTTTTTTTAGTTTAACTTTAATATAAGTACTATAAATAAAACCTGAAAAACAATTAAAAACTACACTGTTTTCGAAATATTATTTGATCGAGTGAAGTTCAAAATATGGACTTCTGAACGGTAAAATAATTTAGAACGTGTATTAAAGTACAACATATATTTTTAACCTATCAAAACAAAGAATATTTGATTGTTTACTATTGAATCAAAAAGGCTGTTTTCGGTGATCTTGCCGTTAAAAGTCACATTTGCAAGACACAAATCTTATGAATTTAGTAGATGAGACTTTGTTCTACGGAACGGTCGATATGTATAATTGCTTAAAACCATCGAACTACTTATAAAGCTTAGAAGCGCAATGATATTTACAAGTCATTTTTAGTAAGCATTTAATCAGATACATAGTATCGTTGGGAGTACGAAGATGTCGCAAAAACTTCAAAAAAAATTACTTACTATGCTATGAAAGGGTGTCATAATTCGTCACAATAACCATCAAAAATGTACTTATCAGTACCAGTACAAAAATAATTACATCGCACTCACACATTCATTCGTTGTTTTGAGCCTGCGTTTGAAGCGGAACTTTGTTAGAAACTTCTGTTCTAAGCGTTATAGTTCGATGCTTAAAACTAACGTAACTCCGAAAAGTTTCAATCAAGCTTGCATTGTTCGTTTGCGATAAAAACTTCTTAAACGCCGTGCGCGTCGTTTAAGCGTTTTCGCAAGATTTTTTTATTTTATTTGATGACAAGATAGTCCTTGACTGCAATCTCACCTGATGGTAAGTGACGATGCAATCTAAGATGGTAGCGGGCTAACTTGGAAGGGGTGCGGCAGTTTAAATTCAACCCATACCCCAAATCTGTTTTTACACGGTAGGTTACATTCAACCTATGCCCCCTTATTCCTTATTTACCTACCGCTCTCAAGGAGTTGATTTTTTTCAGCCTATAAGGGACAAATGGTTAAATGGGCAAAAAAATACGGGACTTCAGTTTTTTACCCGGGACAAATAAAAAACAAAATTATTTAGTGTCTTTTTTTGATATTTTTGCGAGTATCGAGTCAGTTTAAACATATTTTTATTCGTTTTAACATATCTGCAAAAATCAATACAATTATAATCGTAATTATAAACGGTCATCAACTCGCTTTTTTACGAATGTTACGTGTGTGAATACTTGGATCGATTTCATAATGAAAAACGAAGTACAGTTCAAATACGGGACATAGCCTGTCCCGCCGGGACATTTTAAATTATGCCTAAAATACAGGATGTCCCGGGAAATACGGGACGTCTGGCAACGCTATTCGTAACCCAAACGTGTCAACTAAGATATTATGATTCAATTCAAATCACTTAGTTTAATCAAACAGTTACTTAACTGTTCACGTCTAAGTTAACACAGGGATTAGCTCTAATACAATTAATCCACACGTGGGTTGCGTCTCTGATTCCAAGTTATCAAGTTATCCTGTTACCGTGTTATCCAAGATGGCGGCGACACGTCACGAACTTTGCAGTTTGGAATGCATCAAGCATTCCAAACTTGGCAAAGCAAGTTGGGTAATAGAAGTTACTTCTACAAGTTTGGACAGTCAGATGAAATAGTAACTCTCTTGACTGCGATCTCACCTGATGATAAGTGACGATGCAGTCTAAGATGGCAGCGGGCTAACTTGGAAGGGGTACGGCAACGTACTCATACCTCTAATCGGTTTCTACTTTCTACAAGCCATCGTGCCGGAACGCTAAATTGCTTGGCGGTACGTCTTTGACGGTAGGGTGGTAACTAGCCATGGCCAAAGCCTCCCACCAGACAGAGTCCTTTATCTAAATTCCTTTTCTTCTCTGAATTCTTTTCTAAATTCTTTGAAATTAAAACTTAACGCAAACGAAGTCGCGAGCAAAAAGCTAACTAATAGAGAAACAAAATAAACGTAATCCGAATATTATTGTGCCATACAGCATTAGATGTAATGGATTTCCTTAACTCTTGTACACAGAGTGAAATGTGTTTGCGGATAGGATAAAGACGTAATATCCAATATATTCTTGCCGATTAGAAATTTCCAATAATTTTAAGTTTTTCTTCCTTTACCACTTTTATTGCCGAGGAATAAAAGTATAAATTGAAAAAGAATAAATTGGGCGTTGTAATACTTTTTGTATTGAAAAATATTTACGTTTGAATAAGACTTTATTTTGTATTGGTGAAATTTATTGAAATGAATAAATAAATCTATAAAATCTATAAAAAAAAATCAGCCTTACAAAATTTAATTAAAAGAAGATTTTACACTATTCGGCCTTGGCCAGTGGACTATGGCCTTCTCATTCTAAAAGAAGAGCCATTTTTTTTTTATTCGATGACAAGATAGTCCTTGACTGCGATCTCACCTGATGGCAAGTGACGATGCAGGCTAAGATGGTAGCGGACTAACTTGGAAGGGGCATGGCAATGTACATTCAACCCACACCCCGAATCTGTTCCTACAAACCATCGTGCCTTCAGACTTCAACGAACGTGTCTCTCACGTGTCACCCTCTGGTGATACTAGCGTCTAGCATCGGTTTCATCGTTTCAACGTTCAACAAAATGAAATTATCTTTTTACTAGCTTTTGCTCGCCGCTTCGCTCACGTTACATTCGATTTTTTAAACCCCTATTTTACCCCCTTAGGGGTTGAATTTTCAAAAATCCTTTCTTAGCGGATGCCTACGTCATAATAGCTGTCTGGATGCCAAATTTCAGCCCGATCCGTCCAGTGGTTAAGGCTGTGCGTTGATAGATCAGTCAATCAGTCAATCAGTCACCTTTGCCTTTTATATATTTAGATTTAGTGATGTTTGAAGTCGGATTTTTGAAAAGAATGGTTATTCTTTTCTTTTTTTTCTTGGTTGGTGGGCGGAGTGGGGGTGCAGTCTATGGATCTCACTTAGTATTACTCAAACTCTGTACCTAATTTTAATTTTTTTGTGTGAGCTGAATAAATGTTTATTTATTTATTTATTTATTCAAAGTGTATTCTGGGATTTTTCGGAAATTTCTATACGGCCGGGGCCTACCGCTTGATATCAATTATTGACAGACAAACACCGCATGTTTATTTATACGCTCGGAGCTCGCGAGCCGATCACGTCTCCTCCGAGACAGATTCAGACATTCAAATCGTATACATTCACTATTACTCGCGAGATGCGCCGCCGCGCGCCGCCCAAATAGATTACCACCATTTTATATTGGACATGAAAATACTACCTGATGGTTTGAGATCAAATATGGTTGAGCGAAGCAACTACTGCACTGGTAGCATGGGCAGGAGATAAAAGATTTATCCCCCGATTTTATCCACTGACAGGGGATAAAATTATCTTTTCCTATGCTAAAGCATGGCGACAGGGGGAAAGGAAAAGTACATTCCTATAAGAATATCCACTGTGGATATTATTTCCACCGTTTTGCTCATGCTCGACAGGTGGGTAAAAGAGCGCGAGGGGATAAACATTTTATCCTTTCCCCGGGGATAAAATTTTGATTGCTACCAGTGCTGGATCATGCGTCATGCTCGTGAACGAATGCCACTAACGGGAATGGGTCTGCTTTGTCTGCCTGTCTTAACATGTATTGAATTGTATGTACCTACGTTTGCATTTTTGAAACTTCATTGCGGAAATACTGTATACGTAAAGCATAGTTTTGTTACCTATTGTTTTTTTTTTTGTTTTTTTTGAAAAGAGCAACTGCTGAGTTTCTTGCCGTCTCTTCTCAGCAGAATCTGCATTCCGAACCGGTGGTAGATTTATGACGTGTCATAAGAGCTACAAGTTAGCCTATATGATATAAATAAATTTTGAATTTGAATCCTTACTAATATTATAAATGGGAAAGTGTGTTTGTTGGTTTGTTGGTTTGTCCTTCAATAACGCTGCAATAAAGCTACGGATCGACGTGATTTTTTGCATGAGTATAGTAAATAATTGAGGGTCTGGAGAGTGACATAGGCCACTTTTTATCCCGGAAAATCAAAGAGTTCCCGCGGGATTTTAAAAACTGAATCCACGCTGGCATCAGCTAGTTAAATATAGAGGTCAGCGGTATAAATGAATATAATATCTGGTGGGAGGCTTTGGCCGTGGCCAGTTACCACCCTACCGTCAAAGACGTGCCGCCAAGCGATTTAGCGTGTAGAAACCGATTAGGGGTATGGGTTGAATTTACATTGCTATACCCCTACCAAGTTAGCCCGCTACCATCTTAGACTGCATCGTCACTTACCATCAGGTGAGATCGCAGTCAAGGGCTATCTTGTCATCGAATAAAATAAAAAAAAAGTTTGAAGAAGATATCCATAGAGTATAGATAGGCGGGTAATACGGCGCGACCACTTGTAGGAAGCTGAACCCAATAACATGCATCCGACGTTGTACCGCGAAGTTTACTCGAGACTTATATTAAAATTCCGCTCCGGAACCGGCGCGGCGACCCGACACGTGTCGACGACAATTGCTTTTCGTTTTATTTCGCTACAAAAGAAATATTGAATTTTTTTGGTCTTCTACGCCGAAGACCAATAGGTCGTTCATTCGATCAAAACTATTTTTTTTTCTTTATCTATACAATCTATAGAAATAAATAAAATTGAAGTGTCTGTACGTAATATCAAAATAACAGCTTTTTACTAAATGCAGATGAAAGTATATAATGTTCTCATAATTTTTTTAAGCTATTGCATAGCTTCTATCGCGGGCCAGCGTGGAGACCGAATCCAGAAATTCCGTAACGAAAATAACCTGACACGGGACTTCTCTACGGTGAGCCGCTAGATGGCGTTGATAAAAAATGCTATGCAATAGCTATACCGCGGCAGTCCCCGAGTGCCACACGTCTTTTTTTATTTTATTTTTTAATATTTTTAGCAAGCAAACGAGCAGGCGGGTCACCTGATGGTAAGTGATTACCGCCGCCCATGAATATTTGTAGCACCTGAGGCACCACCAATGCTTTGCCGGCTTTTTAGGAATTTGTTGGTCCGCCCCTTGAATAACCCCATGTTGTATTTCAGTGACATTAGCGTCAAAATAAAATGAAGCATAACATCATCGAATTAGAGTTCAGGTTCGTGCTACAGGCACGTGTTCTTATAAGTTTATATACATATACTAGCTGACCCCCGCGACTTCGTCCGCGTATAGACTTAGATTGAAGAGCTAGGACCTAAAGCTCCATGATGTAGTTTATACTTGATACTTCTATTATCAATTCGCAAGCGACAGTTCTTAAATCCTCATAGTTTAGTAGGGCAGTACCCCGAAGCATCAGGATTGAAGAGTAGAAACTGGAGCTCTATGATCTAGTATATGCTTAGGCCAAGCATACCAATTCATAGTCGACAGTTCCTAAATCCGTGCAATTTAGGTGGGCAGTACCCTACATCATCAGGATTGAGGAGGATGACCTGGAGCTCTATGATCTAGTAGCAAACATACCATTCGTAAACGACAGATGCTAAAGCTCCATAATTTAGATGGAAAGTACCCCTGCAGCATCAGGTTTGAGGAGTTGAAGGTAAAAAAAATTATGGGCCCATTTCACAAGCTTCTTCTGTCGATTAATAAAAAATCGCGTGAATCGGTCTAGAAACACCGGAGTAATCGGAGGACATACATAGAAAAAAGATACCGACCGAATTGATAACCTCCTCCTTTTTGGAAGTTGGTTAAAAATAGGGCTATCCACTATGGCTATGCGATAGTGTATAATGCCAGCCTAAGATGAGCCGTTCATTCAAAGTTTCCTGTACATAACGGGGTTCAAGTTATTTGGACCTATTACTGAGGATTGCGAAGTCTATAATTTCTGAACTACTAAACCGATGACCTTGAAATATTTACAGGACAATCTTTGCAGTATCTTCTTTCTAATAAAAAAAGAATGAATGAAATCGGAGTACGCGTTAATGAATTACAATGAAATACACATTTTGACTTTCATCCCCTCTCCCAAGGGAACCGTGCTGAATTTCGGGATAAAAAGTATCCTATATCCTACCTCGTGGTATGTACTTAAATCGTGCCAAGTTTCATTTAAATCCGTCCAGTAGTTTCAGTGTGATGCGCGGCCAAGATACAGACAGACAGACAGACAGACAGACAAAAAATTCAAAAAAAAATTGATTTGGGCTCAGTATCGATAATAAAGCTTTTTTCGGCTTTTTCATACATTTTAGTCGTTTTTTTAAGCTTTGATTTAATATTTTAGAATGAAGCGTTCACGGAACCAAAATAAATTAATACTCATATAAAAGCTTATAAAAAGGAGCATTATCAGTTACGTTTACCATGGTTCATGGAGCGCTTCATTCTAAAATATTAAATCAAAGCTTAAAAAACGACTAAAATGTATGAAAAAGCCGAAAACACTCTTTTTGGGTAATATTTTCTGTAACTTACTATTTTTTTTATCACCTAAACTTTATATTAAAATAAAGTTTATATCTTTAAGTATATAATTACATTTACAATTTGCCGAAATCTGGAACTTTTTTTTCGAGTGTATGAGGGGCGGATTTTGTTGCCTTATCAACCCACCTCCTTTATCATAACTCATAACAATTTAGGAATTTATAATTTCTAAATTGTCTCTGGTCTGGTCTGGTGGGAGGCTTTGGCCGTGGCTAGTTACCACCCTACCGTTAAAGACGTGCCGCCAAGCGATTTAGCGTTCCGGCACGATGGCGTGTAGAAACCGATTAGGGGTATGGGTTGAATTTACACTGCTATACCCTTCCAATTTAGCCCGCTACCATCTTAAACTGCATCGTCACTTACTATCAGGTGAGATCGCAGTCAAGGGCTATCTTGTCATCGAATAAAAAAAAATGTCATTGTCATGCAAATGGATTTTCCCAACAGCTAAGCTAAAATCGTTAGATTTTGTGATTTAGCTGCTGGATCCCTTCGTGATCGAAGATTCAGTTTTGATATTATACATTATTTATGCTTCATAAAACCGATTTAAATTCTGAGATACATATTAGAAAAAATACAATTTCGAAAACTAAAAAAAATATCTATAATATACCTACGAAATACGAATAATAAATTCAAATTCAAAATTAATTTATTTCATATAGGCTAACTTGTAGCTCTTATGACACGTCATGAATGTACCACCGGTTCGGAATGCAGACTCTGCTGAGAAAAGCCTGTAAGAAACTCAGCAGTTGCTCTTTTCAAAAAAAATAAAAAAACGAATACGATTAATCTTATATGTACCTACTAGCCAAAGTTACTAGCTCTACAGTTTAAAACTTCGCATTGGCACGTCAAATACACACGTGTTTTAACCCCCTCTATAACAGTTTCATAAGCTGCTGGAATAAAAATTTAAAATCATTTATAACTTTGTCTGTTCCTTTCATCGTAGATACATTTTATGCAGTTTTAGGAATGGAAAATTAATTTTCCACGGCCAACTCGAAACGGCCTTCTGTGCTGTTTGAAAATTAATTCTCTGTTTATGACTGGCGTTCGAAATTATAAAGGAAATATGACGAGGGAGAAATAAATAATTTTTCTATTTTCTCTCTCGGTTTCTTTTCTCTCCGTTAAATTGCCCGTAGCGGAGAGTCGGAGGCTAGTTGGACTGGCCGCTGCAGTTTATATTGAGAGTTCTTTACCACAATAAAGACTAAAGTGAGCCTTTATTGTGGTTTAAATTAGATTTTTATATTTATGAGAACGGATGTTTTTTTTGTATTTGGTGTCATCATATTTTGTAGCGAAGTGCATCTTTTCCAAGTTTTTGTGTAAAATAAAATAATATCACAAAAAAACCTGCACGCTTGAGGGTTCTGCATTCCGAACCAGTGGTAGATTCATTTGACGATTCGAAAGCACTGTTTAATTGCTAAACAAAAGGTAATATTTGATGGGATTGTGGTGGCAACACTCAGTTGGCACTCTCTGTATTTGCTCTCTTCTCACTGGGACCTCGCGCGTGTTTGAACGCTTAAAACTATAAAAATATGTGTGAATTAAAAACGTTTAAAACCAAAAATGCTTGTATTACCTTAACATAAGTAGCCTAAGTATGTCATGCTCGCTTAAACATTTCTGTGGTGGTGTCGTGTGGTGCGGGTTGTTACGTTCCCTCAAATATGGTTGAGCGAAGCAACGGCTGGATCATGCGTCGTACTCGTGAACGGGTGCCACCAACGGGAATGGGTCTGCTTTGTATCTACCCATCTTAACGTGTGTTAGGTTGTGGTAGGTGTGCATTTTTGAAACTTATTTGTGGAAACACTGTGTGCATAGCATAGTTTTGTTAACCATTGTACAAATTTTTTGAAAAGAGCAACTGCTGAGTTTCTTGCCGGCTCTTCTCAGCAGAATCTGCATTCCGAACCGGTGGTAGATTTATGACGTGTCATAAGAGCTACAAGTTAGCAAGTGAGCAAGAAATAAATAAATTTTGATTTGATTTTGATTTGATTTGATCAACAAGAACCAGCACAGTACATCCTCGTTCAAGCACTTTGTAAAAGTTTATTTGAATAAAAAGTCATTCCATTTTATTCTGCATAATGTTTTCAAAGGAGTGTGAAATCTGCCAATTTGCATTGGACCAGTGTAGTGGTGATGATGATCTGATGACAAATAAAAGGTTTAGTCAGAATCATTTGAACTGCTAGTCAGCTGCAGAATCGGTCAGAAGTTACGTTGCAACTGTGTTTATTTAACAGAGTTATGGAGTAACATCGCAAAAAAAAAAACTATAAAATAACTAAAAAAAATAGAAACGATGCGCGACGCTGGGCCGACTTCAACATACAGTGTACAAATTAGAATTATTTTATACTTTTAAGTAGCGTTTGAAGTCGGTTGTTTTAAAATATTTTTTTATATTATTATTATTGAAGTCTATTAAAAATGAGTTAAATGAGTTAAGTATTTGAAATTTTTTCGAATGGTTCAAATTTTTTCCGCTTCGGAAGTTCAAGTTATTTCATAGAAAGTATGAGAATATTATCTTAAAATTATATAAAAGGAAAAGATGAGTGTCTGACTGACTGATCTATCAAGGCGCGGCTCAAACGACTGGATAGATCGGGTTGAAAGGCATACAGATAGCTATTAGGACGTTGGCTTCCGCTGAGAAAGGATTTCTGAAAATTCAACCCCTAAGGGGATAAAAAAGGTATTTGAATGTGAGCGAAGCCGCTGACAAAAGCTAGTGTCGCTATTTTTATTATTATATTTTATTTATATACTAGTTAAGGCCCGCGACTTCGTTCGCGTGGACTAAGGTTTTTTTAATTCCCGCGGGAACTCTCATTTTCCGGGATAAAAATATATATGTTATATATATAATATATATGTTATTCCAGACTATGATCCTCTTCAGCAAAATCGATTCAGTCGTTGCGACGTGATTGAGTAACAAACATCCGAACATCCACACTTTCACATTTATAATATTAGTAGGATAGTGGGATAAATGATTATTATTATTAAAAATAATGTTTTACCATTGTTACAGGACGTGATACACACAATCAGCACACCGCACGGACAGGTGCAGAGAATCGTGGTGTTCAAGAAGAACGGCGTGCAGGCGATGGTTGAATATCCTTTGCAATAATAATCTATATCTATATAACTAGTGGTTCGCCCCGAACTGAGACCTCGCGATATCCCATAATTCCCAAAAATTTTAATTATATATTGTAATAATTAACTTTTAACTTTAGACGCAATAAAAAAAAATAGTTGACATAAAACTGTTTTACTGACACAGCGCCATCTATTAGCATTATAGTGAAGCTATTAGCTTCACAATAATGCTAATAGATGGCGCATTAAAATTAAATAATTTCGTTTCTTTATAACATTTATCTAATTTTAGTATTTGTTGTTCAAGTACAGAATATAACTGAATTTTCAACCAAGTTTCACGTTCTAATATTCAGTAATTCAGAAGTTATAGGGCTCTGACAGACATTTAGACGGACACACTTCTCTGTCTAGTAGGCAAGCGCCCTAGTTGGCTCAGAGAACTCGCTTCGCTCGTTCAAAAAGAAAGGTTTATTTTATAAAGTGTGCCACATATTACCAAGTAGGTATACCTAGATTAGGTTAGGTTGGCGCCTCCACCACTTGAGCTATAAAAATTTGACCATGAGCCTTTTAACAAAGCTTTATCAGACAACCTGCAGGGCTAGCATAGGCGGGAGAAATTTTATCCCCGGAAAAGGGATAAAATGTTTATTCCCTCGCTTCGTTTTATCTAGGGAATGCAAATCTCGCGAGATTGGGGCTCAAGCGAGATCTCGCCAATTTCGAGATCTCGCGAGATTGGCAGTTTTGTGTGTTTTTTTTTGCAAATAATCACAATATTTGAATAAATTAGAAAAAAAATAATAAAAATTATAAGTATTATAAGATAACATTTATTTTCACGAATTTTTCAATAGACTTTTATGAATCAAATTGTCTATAATTTTTTAATAAACTTCTAAGTAGTAAACTTTGACGTACGTATCAATCAAATCACTGTGGAAGCACTGTACTGCCCTCGTAATTGAAAACAAAGTAAGTTAAATAGAAGTTACCTTTAAGTTACTGTGTTTTCAATTACGAGGGCAGTGTATACATAGCACAGTTTGGTTACCTATTGTAAAAAAATTTATTTTTTATTTTTTGAAAAGCAACTGCTGAGTTTCTTGCCGGTTGTTCTCAGCAGAATCTGCATTCTGAACCTGTGGTAGATTTATGACGTGTCATAAGAGCTACAAGTTGGCCTACATGAAATAAATAAATTTTGAATTTGAAATAACAAATGAAAAAAACAACCAGTCTTCTCTTCTAATATCAAACGCAAATCTTTTAGTAATTTAAAAATTAATTCGCGCACCGAACGAAACCGACAGGTCGCAACTACGTCAGTGTCAGTCCGCGCTTCAAATAAGACTTTTTATGCTGGAGTGCAATCTCGTTAATCTCGCGAGATCTCGCCCTTTTTTCGGCCGAGATCAATCTCGCTAAAAAAGGCCGAGATCTCGCGAAAACGAGATCTCGCGAGATCGAGATTGCATTCCCTAGTTTTATCCACCCGTCGAGCATGGGCAGAGCGGTGGAAATAACACTCAGTGGATATACTTATAGGAATATACTTCGTCTTCTCCTCTGTCGCCATGCTTTAGCATAAGGAAAAGATAATTTTGTCCCCTATCAGTGGATAAAATCGGGGGATAAATTTTTTATCTCTTGCCCATGCTAGCTATGCTGATCATGCCCGCGGCTTCATACGCGCTGATTAAAGGTTTCTAATTCTCGCAGGAACTCTTTAATTTTCCGGGATAAAATTTAGTCTGTGTGTTAATCCTGGGTATGATCTATTTTCAAATCGGTACATTCGTTGTGGAGTGAAAGAGTAACAAACATCAATCCATCCATCCTTACAAGCATTTACAACAGTGCATATCGCCATGTATTGTGTCAATTTACAACAGTTATGACATCAGTGATGACAGATCTCAAACTATAGGCCTTATAAGGTTCATGGTCACCCAAGGAAGATGGAGATTTGCTCGGAATATCTTCACATGATCGATTCAGAAATGAGGAGATCCCTAATAAAACCAAAGTCAACATAGAGCTCACCGATCTGACGCTTAAAATAACTCTTCAGTGACTTTAAGCAGGTTATATATACATATGATATTATCCTATCCAAACTAAAAGCATATCCAAATATGTATTTTGGAGTCTTTGACTCGCGATGCGCAAAAGTGTAATTCGACCCAGCTATTTTCGAATCTATGCTGACAAATGTAATTTTAACATACCGTTCGAATTACGAAATCCACTCGATGTTGTTAGAACATAAAGAATACAGTGTTATTTTACATCTTTTCATTTCAACGCAACAAATCACATTTAGAACGAAATCTCATTCGGCCTCACAAATTATGACACGCCGTAACAAAGCCCGTCTTTCATAGTGACGGCCGGAATAACGCAAAATAACGAATAACATACTTAAGAATAACAAATAACATAAAAAGTAACCTAAACCTCTTAGGCGAATGGTGCGAATCATAAAACTAGGTGGTATATTTTTCATCGCCTTGGGTAACGGGTGGTGCTAGTGGTAGCGGGGCGGATGCATAAGCAAAGCGATTCTATCATCTCTTTTATACCAGTATAGATCTTCGTAGACTTTACAACTGTTAATTTTTTGATTACTTTTGGTTCCATGTTATAAATAAATAATATAAATATATACATATATTATGTTAGAAATATATTTATATGTTAGAAATATACTAATTTTGAAATGCACAGGTAATGGAATCAAAATCGAAGGTTTTTGAATAGAAGTTAACGAAATTTAACAATATTATTACCTCAAATAATACGAAAAATTTCGTCTTTACCGCACTTAAATATTAAATCAACTGATCGCGTTCGTTTCAGTTCTAATCCGCGTGCATTAGTTTAGCTTAATGCGCTATTAAATTCAAATATGTCACGCAGTAAGAGAATGTTTGAAACTTTAACTCTGTATTAATAAAGACATATCTTTGCGTTTATCTTTTGTTATCGTTATCGTGTTTGTTGTGTTGTTGGTATTTATTATTTTAAAGTTCTTGTTTTAACGCTGTCACTGCAACCGAACTCTAGCAAGCCACCGCAATGGTCCATATCGTTAACAGTAAAAAGGATATATAAATAAACATGCCTTAATGTTTGATAGTGGGCAGTTTTTTTATATACGTAAAAATATACTATGCCACAGTTATACCTGTTCTGTTTAGGCATACGAAATTGAGTCTTAAATGTGTAAAGATATGATTAAAATTACTTTTTTAAGTAGTTTAGTTTGGTATTTTTGGACATTGAATAGTGAGTATTAAGATAATGCAAATATGATCGAAATTAGTTTGTTTGATAAACGAGTAGTGTTTTGTATCCGAAAGGAGGACAACAGGTGGATAATATAATGCTGAAATAGGTCATGAAGTTTTCTCTTACCTTACGACTACGATACGGATACGATATTTTGTTTCTCACACCTTTAGCTGGTAAAGACCGTAAGTATATAGCCTGACGTACAATTCACATTAGACGAAGCGCATAGGAGCGCAGTGTCAATGCGAAAAAGCAGGTTTCGAATTATCGAGATACTTACATAATTATAAATGCTTGAAATTATGAATCTCATTTATAGAGCTGAGTCTCTGAATTACTTAAAACACTTATTACGACTAAATCATAATTATTTCGAACTAAATAATATTAAATTAGGTATAAGATGTTTAGTAAACGTTTTATATGAACATGGTACAGCATAATAAACAAGATAATTATCAAGTTCCTACTTAGTTATCACGACAAAGAAAATTGAAAATTTAAATATGTACAGAAATAATTTCACAATGAAAGTTCAGAGAGATTATTTATTTAATTGGAGATAGACTTGATCTTAATAACTATGACCCAATAACTATCTAATTAGCAAAAATAATATATAAACCAATGATCAAAGCGTTCATTGAATATCTGTAGTATAAGAACTTTCTCTAGCTTTTGTAAATAATCACGTGGATCCGTTTCCGAACGGTAATTTCGCTACGTCAATTTCGCACATTCTACGAAACGCGATCTTCATCTACAAGCAAATATGAACTTCGTTAAAATAATTATAGGTACAGTTCAATTATCTTTATTGCATTACCGATACGCTTTCGTACGTTCCGCCAAGTCTGAATCGTGCTTTATAGTTCGTAGTTTGTTCTAGAACGTTATTGGCATTGACGTCTTAACTGCTGCAATAAAATCGGTCCGGCGGTTTGATATTTTAAGTTCACTTTGAACTTTATTGCCTAGGAAATAGGCGTTAACTCAACAGGGACCTAATAAGTTTAGGATTACTAGAATTGGTTGTAAAATCTAAAGATGGTTTGTTAAACAAATATCGTTTAACGACCCTTAACAGATGAGTTGCATATGTGTTCGCCGTTTTTTATTTAACCAGTAATGAGGTTACACGTACTCAAAACTTTGGTTAATCTTAAGGTTAAGTTAAGGTTAAGTTAATGGTTAATTCGGCGGCATATTATCTTATTTCTTACTAATATCAAATGCGAAAGAGTGTTCGTTTGTTGATTTATCCTTCAATCACGTTGAGAGGCTACGAAAGAAGTGCCGCCAAGCGATTTAGCGTTCCGGTACAATGACGTAGAAACAGATTAGGGGTATGGGTTGAATTTACACTGCCATACATACCCCTTCCAAGTTAGTCCGCTACCATCTTAGACTACATCGTCACTTACCATCAGGTGAGATCGCAGTCAAGGACTATCTTGTCATTGAATTTAAAAAAAACTACTACTACTTTTTCTACAAGTTGATTCATTCATTAATTGAGTAACAAGTGTCGCTAATTTCGTATTAACCATTTGAAATAGATGCGCATTTATTTTAATTTTTCACAACACAATTTTGTCTAAGACCTATAAAATAAATTGCCTCGCCGCCATTTCGCGGATAAATCTCGAGCGAATAGAATATAACATATTACGCAAATAATAGAATAATGAAAAACATATGCGACTTCGCGAATTTAAATCAAACAAATAGAACCGTTTCAGCGCTTGATTTACGTTTGAAGCTTTGAAAAAATGTATGGCGATGAAATATTGCGAACACGTGGTTTATAAATACCGGCCGGCGCTCACACCGCAGCGTATCGTGTGTACGCCGCGTCTACAAGTGGCGATAGAGGGAATAGTCTAGTTGTTGTGTCTCTCAGATATGCAGGTCTCCTCGTGAGAAGAAACCGCCGTTAAAGCAAGTGATATTGCTTAAAACGCACATAACACCAAAAAAAACGAGATGTTGCTGGGATTGAACCCCGGCTTGCTGAAAAGGAGACAGAAGTCTAACTATCACCATTTGTTTGTTAAATGGCAGTGTGTAAATCTCACATGATTGCTGAAATACCGTATTTTTCGATGTTGTAGTGCTATTTATAGTGTTTTTTATTTTTATTCAATGACAAGGTTGTCTTTGACTGCGATCGCATCTGATGGTAGGTGACGATGCAGTCTAAGATGGTAGCTGACTTACTTCTAAGAGGTTTGGCAGTGTACATTCAACGCACACCCCTAAACTGTTTCTACATACCATCGTTCTGGACAGAGGCGTAACTACAGGGTGGCATGACGGCAAAATGCCACGGGCCCCGGCTGGAAGGGGCCCCCGATCAGAGAGGGCCAGAAGCACAAGATGATCCTAACATTTATAGCCATTCCTGTGATTACGGCTAGTGCCGAGCGATGACTTTCAAAATTAAAATTGATATAAACTAAATTCTTTTGGGCAAGAAAGGTTTCGCACAGTGTCGGATTTAGCAAAAGGCTGAGTTGACTGGAGCCTAGGGCAGCAGATTTTAGGGGCGGTAAATTTGGGGCCAAAATTTTTATTTATGACTTACAGAAATGAAAAAGATACACATATTTTAAAATTTTGTAAAATATCTAATTAATTACTGAATATAGGTACCCCAAACAATAACTAAATAGTTGGTAGAGCCGACTTACCTACGATGCCAGGTGTGCGGCGCATACGAGCGCACGGTCTCAAGCGTCAAAAGTACAGGACTAAATATGGCGTAGTACAAAATAAAAAATTTCGCGCTCGCTTCGCTCGTGAAAATGTCACTTTTACGTTGCTATTGTAGGTGCCAAGTATGGACTACTAAGTGCCGTAATGCAATCATAAAAAATTTCGCGCTCACTTCGCTCTCGAAAATGTCGCTTTTACGTTTCTATTGTAAGTGCCAAGTGTGGACTACTAAGTGACGTAATGTAATCATTAAAATTTTAGCGCTCGCTTCGCTCGCGAAAATGTCGCTTTTAAGTTGCTATTGTAGATGCCAAGAATGGACTACTAAGTGCCGTAATGCAATTATAAAAAATTTCGCGCTCGCTTCGCTCGCGAAAATGTCACTTTTACATTTCTAGTGTAGATGTCAAGTATGGACTACCAAGTGCCATAATGCAATTATAAAAAATTTCGCGCTCACTTTGCTCGCAAAAATGTCACTTTTGCATTTCTATTGTAGATGCTAAGTATGAACTATTAAGTGCCGTAATGCAATCATAAAAAATTTGGAGTAGTGTAAAAATCATAAAAAAAATCATAAAAAATTTGGAGTAGTGTAATAGTGGAGTAGTGGCCGAATACAATCGTAAAAAATATCGCGCTCGCTTCGCTTGCGATAATGACATTTTTGATTCTTATGTCATTAACACTTTTGCTGAACAAAAAGCCCGAAAAAAGGAATTTTAATCTTTGAAATTTGGTACTAATACAAAAATTGTGACATACAGTTCAATACGCTCTGAATTAAAGGTTATTAGAAAATACTTGAATTTGTATTCGCGTTTGTATGTACCTATTTCACCTAGTGATTTATTATAAAGCAAAAAAATATTATCTCATTGGTTGAGCTTCTTTATATTGGGAGAGAGAGGGCCCCGTCCGATGACATTGCCACGGGCCTCAAACGGTATAGTTACGCCTCTGGTTCTGGACCGCTAAATCGCTTGGCGGTACGTGTTTGACGTTAGGGTGGTAATTAGCTACGACCAAAGCCTTCCACCAGATCAGACCAGAGTCAATTCAGAAATTATAAATTCCCAAATTGCCCCCGCCGGGAATCGATCATCATCGAAGTCTTCCACGCAGGCCCTCACGGGCCTCGGGGTAACCGGGGAATCGAACCCGAGACCTCCCAGTTATATATAGCGCTCGCCACTGCGTCAGGTAGGTCGTCAAAAAGTTTATCCCAAATTACGGTACCGTGTAAAAAGCAGCCCGTCTCAACAATGTGTACCAAGGTCAGTCGTGCGTTGACCCGCGCACGAGGCAGATGTGAAAAAAGTTCGCTAATCTAGCTCTAGTACAAATTATTCCGATATTTATCGCTTTACGGGTAGGCGATCCTTCATCCGATTCGCTGTTTGTGCACGTTTTTCAATGAAACTAATTTTAGCGGATATTTTCACGTGTATCGGAAAAGTTTTAGGTTTTATTTGTAGATACTAGCTTTCGCCCGATTTTTCGTCCGCGTGGAAGTATAAACTATCCCACACTTTTGGTTTTTTAGCATAAATGTGCCTATGTATGTGTGTGTAATAAATGTGTCTATGCAAAAAATGACATCTATCCGTTGCTCCATTGCTACCAGTGCGTGCTTAAAAGACAAACCACCACTTTTCTATTAATAGTATTCAAGTAGAAAGAAGAATTAGTCTGGCAGTTTAGTTTTTGTTAAAATCCCGCGGAATACCTTTGTTTTCAAAATCCGATAAATTTCAAATCCAAAATGTCTACCACCACAAAATGGCGAATATCATTTTTTTTTAATTGCACGTGTCGGAGGTGTTTTAAATTTTCAATTTACACTTGTATTTTTTGTACCATATCCCAGGAAAAAAATAAATGATTATGATTATGATCTCGGAGAAACAGTGTTCTTGTGAGATTTTTAAAAAGCATATATCTTACAATGTTATAGGTATACATTTTTCGCGGCCTTTATAAGCTAAAACTCTTTATTATTACTCTCATGCGTTCATACCGCCATTTTAACGTAACACTATTAAAAATTAAATTTACAAAGTTGCCCGCCGAAATTTCGTATAATGCACCCATAGAAAACTGTTTACTCAGAAACTTCGCGTCGCAACTTTTTGTCTCACTTTTTACGGTGTAATTATTTTTTTTTATCCACTTTCCGTCGACGGGCGGTGGTTTTATTCAAATTTGCCCAAAGTTCCGACCGAAATTACAGTCGCTGCGGCTGTAGACTTTGACGTTAAGGTCGGGTGTCTGTGATGCGAGGAGCGGAAGAGATCATCTAAATATATAAAAGGCAAAGGTGACTGACTGACTGACTGACTGATCTATCAACGCACAGCTCTAACCACTGGACCGATTGAGCTGAAATTTGGCATACAGGTAGCTATGATGACGTAGTTATCCGCTAAGAAAAAATTAATTATTATTAATTATTATTAATTATTATTATTTTGGAAAATTTCAACCCCAAGAGGGTTAAATAGGGGGTTAAAAAATCGAACCTAACGTGAGCGAAGCCGCGGGTTAAAGCTAGTCATAATATAAACGTAAAAATTCTTTTTACAAAATCAACTTCAAACGCCACTACAAAATGTATCAATTGTGCCTATAAAATTTGAAGAATTCCCTCGATTTCTCCAGGATCCATGTACCAGGGAAAAATAATATAAGCACAGCAAGCACACATATTAGACATGGCTGATAACTACACTCTTCTCTAGAATGAGAAGCATAATAAACCTGAGAAGGGTTTATTTATGCCATAGTCATACAATCACTAAATCTTCCTATATCCTTACTCTTACTAATATTATAAATGCGATAGTGTGTTTGTTTGTTAGTTTGTCCTTCAGTCACGCTGCAACAGAGCTGCGGATCGACGTGATTTATTGCATGGACATAGTTGAGAGAACCTGGAGAGTGACATAGGCTACATTTTTATCTTGGACAATGAAGGCGTTTCCGCGGGATTTTAGAAAAAAATATCCATATATAAAATACTAAAATCGCTCGCTTATGACCCGACCCGCAACCTTAATGATATTATGAGATTTTAGAACCTCCGCTCCGGTTGCTTTCAAAAGTTTGGAATAATCGCTGAAGCTCGTCGATGGTAATCGCAGTTTGATGTTACGCCGCTACTACTACTAACTATCCATCCCGATTTCACGGGACGTCCCGGTTTTATGAAAGTGCAATTAAAAGATTCACTATTCACTTTGACATCTTTATACATGTAGTTTGTAGATATTAGCTTTTTTTTAATTTCGCCCTCACCACCTGGGTGCCTGGAGCACTTCGACCATCCGTTGCTCCAGATCTTTTTTCCACGTACTACCAAATTGTGAAATCATCTCCCTTCGACAGTGTTTCCACTTAATTACAATATAGGGTTATTCAAGGGGCGAACCAATAAATTCCTGAAAGGCTGGCAACGCATTGGTGGTGCCTCTGGTACTACAAGTGTTCATGGGCGGCGGTAATCACTTTACATCAGGTGACCCGCCAGCTCATTTGCCCGCTATTCATATATTAAAAAAAAAAAGTTGAACTTGACTTATATTCTCCTCCCCACAGTACGACAATAGTGCAACGGGTGGGGCTCGAACCTACGTCCTTTAAGTTTTCAGTCCACGACTTTAACCGTTGGGCTATTGAGGCTTCATCAGGCTTCAACTTTTGCCCGCGAATTCGGCCGCTTGAAATTTGATTTTGAAAAGCCCGTGAGGATCGAGTGTTCTGATTCGAACTCTTAGGCATGAAACCGCCCACCCCCTTCCCCCCTTCGTGGGATATAGGCGACGCAAGACCGTGACAAGAAAATGTCCCATATGAAATGTAAGACCCATGGACTATCAAGCAATAGATATCTATTCGTTGAAGATGACGATGTTGTATATTATGTATAAAATGTTTGTACATCTGTTTATTATATGTATGTAATTTACTGTGTTTGTTTTGTAAATCCAAACTTGCCAAAGCAATATGAACCTTAACCCATCGCCACAAGTTTGAGAGCATCGAGTCGGCGACGCGAGCGAAAGAGGCGCTACACGGCTGCGACATATACTCCGGATGCTGCACACTCAAGATTGAATTTGCTAAGGTGTGTACAAATACTTATTTTTTTATATTTTTTACGGTTGTTTAACATTTTGCCAGTCTAAGTTTTTAAGCTATTGCATAGCTTCTATCGCGGACCAGTGTGGAGACCGAGTCCAGAAATTCCGTAATGAAAATAACCTGACAAGGGACTCCTCTACGGTGAGCCGCTAGATGGCGCATTTTTTATCAACGCCATCTAGCGGCTCACCGCTACATGACGTTGATAAAAAATGCTATGCAATAGCTTTACCGCGGCAGTCCCCGAGTGCCACGCGTCTTTTTTTTCTTGGTATTAAGGGACTTTTTTGCCTGGTAATAAAATTATTATAAAAGGAAAACGTGACTGCTTGACTGACTGCGTTGCGACTGCGACTGCGGCTCAAATCACTGGATGGATTGGGCTGAAAGGCACACGTGTTGTAGAGGTATCCGTTATAAGATAGGTGTTGGGGAGGGGTTTAAAATGAAACTCCTCAGATCAGGTGAGTGGACTGTATTACTTGGTCTTGATTAACAAATCACAAAAACACAATGTTCAGGTTCGGGTTCCAGTTCTGGTTCGGATCGCAGTTCTTGTTCAGCTTCGTCTTCTCTCTTCGGTAGCTGTAGGCGAACAACAACAACGCGCAGCCGACAAGGGGCGCGTTTATATACAATTCTCCCACCCGGCACGCGTATACGACCGTGACGAGTGGGAGATACGGCAATCGCGGGCGGTGAGGGGGCAGCGGGGGCGGGGGTTTACGCGACTAACCAATCAGCGCCATTCACTGCCGACGCCGCGCTTGGTTCGTAGCTCCTGTCCGCAACAATAGGCATCCGTACAAGAAAGGATTTTTGAAAATTCAACCCCTAAGGAGGTAAAATAGGGGTTGAAAAATCGAACTTACCGTGAACGAAGCCGCAGGAAAAAGCTAGTTGTGAATAAAAAATATTCCAGTAAGGTACCAAGGCATCTAAAAATAAGTAAAGATAATAAAAATTACGAAACCTAAGACCAGTGCAATCACAGTCCGTTTCACTATCTATATAATGCTTTCATTTCACGAGGGCTCGTGGCTCATGGTTGTGTGTGTCGTATCTGGATATGTGTGTGCGAGAGCTTGCTTGCGTCTGACCGCTCCTATCTATATAGGCTCCTGACAGTCACGCACACTTACGCAACGTGCATGTACACGACGTAAACACAAGTAAAGCTCCCGTAACTTAGTGATAAACGTACTATATCAATTGGAATAAACTCACTAGCTCATGATATGAGGGTATTTGACTAAATTTTTTTTATACTTAAAATAAAGGTTTTTAATATTTAACAGAATGTCATTTTTCTTTTTTTAATAACTTAACAAGTGTCAAAAATATAGAGCTTTTAAATATCCTGTCAGAAAAAGAGACCGCTATTTTGCAACATGACGTCACGATTCAGTAGCGCCATACGCTCTCCCTACAAAATTTCGTTTTAGAAAGAGACGGATACAGTCGCAGTAAAACAGCTTATAACTTATTTGTTTTGTGACCGATTTATTTTCTGTTTTTACAAATGTTATTCTTACATGTTACATTTTCGGTTGTAATTAATGAATATCCACATTTTGACAAGCGTCTAATACCATTCATTTCATTTTTTTTCCCGTTTCCTTATGTTGTTCTTATATTTAAATATATATTTTTTTAATTTTAGTATAATATGTATGATTGTTGATGATTTGTATTAATGCGAACTCGCCATCCTCAACATAATCGCAAAGTTTCCTGGAGGATGGCATATAAAATAATTAAAAATGTATTGTGTATAAATCTTGATCAATAAAAAAAAAACCCAATTAGCGACTGAAGCGATGTGAACCGGTCATCGTAGTTAGTAACACTTTCTATCGAAAACTTATTTCCCTATTGGCTAAGTTATCATTTATCAATCACTTAGCTGGAGTCAGCGCAGTGTAAACTAACACGTCCTGCAGCAGTTTGCAGCGCTAACTTAAGTTAACATCGATTATTAACTTTAAAGTTTCCCCCGCTTCAATTAAGGTAGGGAGGAGTGAAGCCTGCAACTTTGAAAGCTTTAGGCAGACGGCAGACTGGCTAACTTTTTAACCGATTTCAAAAAAATCGATCGGCGTTTTTATGACTTTTAACGCTAAGAGCGCGTGTAATAGTAAATCTTCAGGTGCAGATTTGATTTTTACAGTAGTACAATAGATCAAGTTTTAGTTAGGTATCCGAAAAAAAACAGACAAAAATAACATCATATTTCCAAGGGACTAATTTTTAACAAATCGGTTCAGTAGTTTATTCGCTATGGTGGAACATTCGTAATTAGTCACATAAATACATACATATCCCTACTAATATTATAAATGCGAAAGTGTGTTTGTTGGTTTGTTGGTTTGTTGGTTTGTTGGTTTGTCCTTCAATCACGCAGCAACAGAGCAACGGCTTGCTGTGATTTTTTGCATAGGGGTAAGTAATTTACGGGCCGGAGAGTGACATAGGCTACTTTTTATCCCGGGAAATAAGAGAGTTCCCGCGGGAACAAAAAACCTTAATCCACGCGAACGAAGTCGCGGGCATCAGCTAGTACAGTATATACATGGACTGCTAAAATCATAATCCCCTATAGCTTTGCTGTACTCTAAATATATAAAAGGTAAAGGTTACTGACTGATTGACTGACTGACAGACTGATCTATCGACATTTTCGTAGTAACTATTTACTACGGAATCCTAAAAAAAGCAAGAAAAAATTATTTCCATCGTCCGGTGCGCTAATAAATCAGTCTTAAGTATAGGTAAAGGTTACTGACTGATTGACTGATTGACAGACTGATCTATCGACATTTCCGTAATAACTATTTACTACGGAACCCTAAAAAAAGGCAAGAAAAAATTATTTCCATCGTCCGGCGCGCTAATAAATGTACATTTATAATATTGTGCCCTGAATGTCCCCTACAAATCGCGCCTGGCTCCGGAGCGACCCTTTTGACACCGTTTAATATACAAAGGGCGCCGTTACCGTATATCCGGCGGAGAAAAAACACGCGCCCCAGCCCTATGGGGTTAGTGTAAGATTTAATTCGACTGATCGTATTCGTATACTATGACATTAGCGTCAAAGTCAAATATGGTTGAGCGAAGCAACGGCTGGATCTTGCGTCATGCTCGTGAACGGGTGCCACCAACGGGAATGGGTCTGCTTTGTCTGCCCGTGTTAACATGCGTTAGATTGTGTACCTGCTTATGCATTTTTGAAGCTTCATTGTGGAAGCACTGTGTACATAGCATAGTTTTGTTACCTATTGTAAAAAAAAAAATCTTGTCGGCTCTTCTCAGCAGAATCTGAGCTACAAGTTGGTCTACATGAGTAAGTTTTAAATTTGAATTTGAAAGTGAAATGAACCATAACAACATTGAATTAGAGCTCAATATCGTGTATGCATTCTTGTACTTTTACGTATACGGATACGCTCCAAACTAAAATCGGTTGTACTGAATTTGTTACTTTAAACCAATACTTTCAAGGTTCATTTTACTTTGACGCTAATGTCATAGTATACGAATACGAGCAATCGAATTAAATCTTGTACTAAACCCACCAAACGTGCCCAGCAACGGACGTCCTATGGAAACGCGGCGCGAAAATATTATATTGTTTATGAAATATAAAAAATAATGTCCCCTTCGAAGGACCATTTCAGTGATAACGATTATTATATTGTAATTCTATTTTTAAAAAATTTACACTCTTTTATCGATTTTCCGTAAGTCTTCTTTTTTATTATAGTTCTTGATTCACGACGGCACGTGGCTCACGGTTGTGTGTATGTCGTATCTGTATAAGTGTGAGCGAGAGCTTACTCGCGTCTGGCCGCTCCCACCTAGGCTCCTGACAAGCACGCACACTTGCGCGATGTGCATGTACACGACGTAACCACAAGTAAAGCGCCCGTAACTTCGTGAGATAAATGTACTATACTTGACTAGCCTTTGTCCGCGTCTTCGCTCACGTTAATTCGATTTTTCAAACCCCTATTTTACTCCCTTAGGGGTTGAATTTTCGAAATCCATTCTCAGCCGGCGGATCCCAATAACTGTATGTCAAATTTTAGCCCGATTCGTTCCGGAGCCGAGTATGAGCTGTGCGTTGATAGGTCAGTCATTCAGTCAATCAGTCAGTCATCTTTTCTTTTATGTATTTAAATATTATTCAACATTAACCTTTGCCGAGATACATCTTCGCTGGACCCCTTCCGTCGTATATTTTATTTCCCGCTAATCGGAAGCGGTGCGGCGGCGGCGACGGCACTGTTAAGTCAACGCCTCTTTTTGCGGCGCGAAAACATAAATTTATCGAGATAACTCGGTTACTGAATCAACACTTTAAAAGCTGTGTAAATATTCACTTGGCTTTGTGGATTCAGCGTTTAAAATGTAGTTAGTGTGCAAGCGGCGGTTAAGATTTCAAGATGTAATGTGTAAAATGTACCTAACAATACTCTAGTATAATCACTGAACTTTATCTAATCTATGATTAACACTGGACTTGCTGACTTGTCTATTATTATTTATGGATCAACTAGCTTTTGCTCGCGGCTTTGCTCACGTTAAGTTCGATTTTTCAAACCCCTATTTTACCCCCTTAGGGGTTGAATTTTCAAAAATCCTTAGTGTGCGCCTACGTCATAAAAGGAACCAACTGTAAAAATTTCAAGTTTCTAACTTCAGTAGTTTAGGCTGAGCGTTGATATCTCAGTCAGTCAGTCAGGACTTTGAATTTTATATATATAATATAGATTTGAAGCGCCACATTTGACATACCAGTGTCTCTGGAGTGATCAAAAAACCTTAATTCACGCGGACGAAGTCGCGGGAATCAACTAGTAAATAAAAAAAAATAAGTCTGCCAATCTGTAGGGCTATATTATGGCCCAACCCTTCTCATTCTGAGAACATAGCGTTCCGCTGCTAATACCTTACCGGAGATGTGGATATACTATATAGTTTCGAAAATCACATTGTACTTATTATGTAAAACGTAAAGCAATTTCCTTCTTAAGCAGTTTGCATAATCGGCTTGGGAGCTCACTACATATTGGGGGATGGGGGTAGGAGCATAGAAAGTAGACACGACGTAATACGTAATTTGAAATTTAAATATTTAAAACTGCCAAGTACCCACCGGGTAAGGTATGAAAAGGCGCTTGGCGGCTAAGCCTGTAAGATTGAGTTAAATCTTCGGGGGTAGGTCGCGTCTAAAAACATCTTACTTTCCTTATTCCAGCGAGATTTGGTCACTTTTAGGGTAAAAAAACGGAACCCTTCTAGGCCCGTCTGTCTGTCCATTGGTTGGGGTATACTAATATAAAAAAACTGAATATAAATTTCAACTTCGTCCGCCCGCCATACACATACACACATACTTTCGCCTTTATAATATTAGTGTAATAAGTAGCTAGTAGGAAAATATTGAAGTCGGTTTAATTTTTTTTTTTAATTCAAATTCAAAATTTATTTCATGTAAGCTAACTTGTAGTTCTTATGACACGTCATAAATCTACCACCGGTTCGGAATGCAGATTCTACTGAGAAGAACTGGCGAGAAACTCAGCAGTTGCTCTTTTCAAATAATAAAATATTTTACAATAGGGAACCAAACTAATTAAGCTTCAATAGCCCAACGGTTAAAGATGCGGACTGAAAACTATAAGGTCGCAGGTTCGAATCCCACCCGTTGCACTATTGTCGTACCCACTCTTAACACAAGCTTTCGCTTATTTAGAGGGGATAGGAGGATATTAGTCAACTTCAGGTTGCCTAATATTCTTTTTAAAAAAAAAACTATGCTATGTTTACAGTGCTTTAATTATAGCTTGTTATATATGTAGGTACCTATAGATAGAAGATAATATTATGATGAGATCTGTGGCCATTAGCGATCGCGCGATTGGGTTGGCTGTTTCAATTTTCTCTGGTAATTGCGTTAGGTGATAGATCGTTGTTCCCAACTCATATTCTGCATCCAATATCATATTTTCAGCTGTATACTAGTAGTGCGACCTCTTTTATTATTAACTAGTTTTTGCCCGCGACTTCGCTCACGTTAAGTATAAAAGGAAACGGTTTTTTTTATATATAAATAGCGGGCAAACAAGCAGGCCGGTCACCTGATGTGAAGTGATTACCGCCGCCCATGAACACTTGTAGTAACTAGTACCAGAGGCACCACCAATGCGTTGCCGGCTTTTCAGGAATTCATTGGTCCGCCCCTTGAATAACCCCATATTGTAATTAAGTGGAAACACTGTCGAAGGGAGATGATTCCACAGTTTGGTAGTAGGTGAAAAAAAAATCTGGACTGACTGATTGACTAACTGATCTATCAACGCACAGCTCAAACCACTGGACGGATCAGGCTGTTTGGCTTACAGATAGCTATTATGACGTAGACATCCGCTAAGAAAGGATTTTTGAAAATTAAACTCCTAAGAGGCTAAAATAGGGGTTTGAAAAATCGAACTTAACGTGTGCCAAGCAAGTTGAATCTACACTGCCATACCTGTTCCAAGTTAGCCTGCTACCATCTTAGACTGCATCGTCACTTACCATCAGGTGAGATCGCAGACGAGGACTATTTTATTTATTTATGCAACTTTATTGCATGAAAAAAAAAACAAGAATAAAATATTAGATAATAAGAATAAATAAACAGTGTAAGACAAAAAGTGACCTTACTATCTTGTCAACAAATTACAAAAAACAATTGTGCTAAGGGTCGGGATCGAACCGACGACCTTCCAGTTCTTCAGTCCATACTTTGAGCCGTTGGTGTATTGAGGCTAATTACATGGCAAACAGAATGCATATATTTATCAGCATCCATCCATAAAGCAGATAAGTCCATCTTGAGTATTCTCAAGCGCTTTAACTGTACATTTTGGCTGCACACACGATGTGAAACGGTTTCGGGGATTTGGCAAATGTTACCAACGGATAGACGCCGGCCTTGACGTTATTTATCGTTGGCTATTCGTTTGTAGGTCTTATTTCAGGCTGCATATACTAAAGTGGCCTCAGCACCAAGATCGTAAAATCAAAGCGTAAGCCAACAAGAACGTGACCTAACCCAAATATTATTTATTATTTTTTTATTAGTAACCGTCCGCGTGAAGGGAGGTTTTTAAAACTCTTTCAGAAACCCTCTACTTTTCAGGAATAGGAGATATCTTATGTCTCTTTCTAAGTCCTCAACTATACCTATAACTATACTCAAATATAATCATGCTGATCCAATGCTTTGCTGCATGATTGAAGGTCCAACCAATAAACTAACGAACCAACAAATAAACACTTTACAATTTTAGCGACTATTCAAGGGTTGATGTTCTCGGAAACAGTGTGGTATGAACCCGATATTGTTTCGTGTTTGATTTATGTTCGCTGTCAGATTTCACTGAAGAACTGTCAACTCGCGAAGTTAAAACAGTCGTTAAGTTTTCTGAAATTACCGAATTTTCTGAGTAATTTCCTTAATTTTTCTTTCCGTAAGCACCTACTCCTTATAGTAAAAATACAACAAAAAAGGAATTAACAAAATTGGTCCAGCCATTCAAGCGTGATGCCGTGACCAAGGGAAATAGGGATTCATTTTTATACATATGGATATGTGTTTTAAATTTTTTTTTTTTTTTTAAAAAAGAATATTAGCCAAGCTCAAGTTGCCTAATATCCTCCTATCCCCTCCAAATAAGCGGAAAGCTTGTGCTAGGAGTGGGTACGACAATAGTGCAACGGGTGGGATTCGAACCTGCTACCTTTCAGTTTTCAGTCCGCACCTTTAACCGTTGGGCTATTGAGGCTTCAAAATTGTATATATTTTCGTGTTATTCTCTATGTTACGTGGTGTCGGTGATGATGCACGACACACGAGGGCCTGATTAGCAGGTCCTCCACAAGTATTCAGGTGAGAAAGAAAACTGCCTTTTGTGGTGTTGTCCAGCAGAGTGTACTGGTTCTTTTGAATTTTCCTTATATGTTACATGATTGACAGTGACAGGGGTGAATTGTATAAATCTGACAATTTGTTGATGTTAGTTATAATTGTCACTGTCATTACGTTGGAAATAATATTTATAAGAATAATAAGTAGGTAGTCAATCCGTCTAATTAAGCTGTTGGCGTAGACACGTGGTATACAATAAAAGTAAATTCATCCGGTAATTTTTTGTTATATTTTGACTTCAATTTCGTTCGCTTTGTGTTAAGTTAGATTTTAAGGTATGATTTCTGATTGTTGTAAGAAAGTATCTTACCTAAGTAATTTTTTCAAATTGTCATAAGAATAAAATGTTGATTTAATTTATTTTGTTACAGCCTGAAAGACTGAACGTATTCAAAAATGATCAGGACAGTTGGGACTACACATGTGAGTGTTTTTCGGAAAACTTTCTATTTCTATAAAATAAAACGTTTTCGCAATACCAATTTGGCATATCCACATATTACGCCATTTTGACCTGTTCAAGCTCACTTTGTGATAAATGATTAATTTTATCATCAAGTGAGATTGTGTTAACTACTTATTCATAAAAATATTGTATGAGATATGTTTATTTCTCTTATTAAAAAAAAAAAAAAAAACGAAAAATATGAATATGGTGTTTTATGTCAATGTAAATTTTTATAGTGTCTTTTTTTGAAGATCTTCTTTTAAACCCAAAACCTTTGCACTGAGTTTTTAATGTCTTTGCACACGATAATGTTTTATTTGAAACAAAAGACCCTAATTTTTTAAATAAGTCATTTCAATTTTAAATTATGTACTTACTTTAACTTTTACTTAGAACTTAATAGGTTAGGATTAATAGAAGATCCTCAATATAATACAGTATAATCCGTTTAAAACGATTTTGAATAGAAAAAAGTTAGTAATAAAAAAATTCCGGCTGCATAAAACGCAAAAATTAAAATCGGTTCACGCGTTTATTATATTTTGGTTTGTGTATCATATAACATAGACCGATTAACGCATGACCTCTCTTTTTCAATAGAGAAAAAACGCGCCTTTGCAAAAAAATTCAATGTTGTCGTTTTAAGCGGGGTTTTTTTTTGTTAAATAATTTTATTATGTGTATTAAAACTGAGCATGTCAAATGTAAGCATATATTATTTATATAATACATAATATGCATGCAATTTTATTATAATTACTATCGTCACATAATTTACTCGATCACCATCTCTACTCAACAATTTATGCAAACACATCAAAACTGTGATACATAATTATGTACTCTACGACCAACACTGGGCTTTTTGGTGCGAAGTCTTTACGTCAGCACCTTGGGACCCCAACAACTAGATCTTCGCGACATGCTGATTTATGTCAGTTGCTAAAAAACTGATTGAAAAAGTACATACATATCACTAATTTCGTGGCTGAGGTGTGGTTCGACTTAGCCGTAGCGTAATGGTCAACACACTCAGGGCGCGATTCCCGAGAGATGCGGGTTCTAATCGCGCCGGCCTCGGAATTTTTGATATGTATTTAAAAACTTATACGGGTATGTCACTAACTTTAGTTAGCAAGTAAAAATGAAACGATAAGGGTCAGGAGTTTGTCTGGTGGGAGGCTTTCGCCGCGGCTAGTTACCACCCTACCGTCAAAGACGTGCCGCCAAGTGATTTAACGTTTCGGCACGATGACGTGTAGAAACCGATTAGGGGTATGAGTACACTGCCATACCCTTCGACAATTCAGCCGGGACGTGGCAAGCGCACGCGTTCCCCTCTGCCGAAGTACATGTACAAACGTACGTGTTAGCTTGTAAGTGTGACAGCTTTTGAGTTAGTGTGCGTTTATAGAGACATTAAGTATTTACAAGAGTCTGCGGAAGTGAGTAAATGTGTGCTGTACGTGATTACCCCACCTCACCGCAGAAAGTGGCAGAATATGTTTAGTACTAAATCTGCGTAAAGGCACGTCCCGGCTGAATTGTCGAAGGCCATACCCAATCCAAGTTAGCCCGCTACCGTCTTAGACTGCATCGTCACTTACCAACAAGTGATTGCAGTCAAGGACTATCTTGTCATCGAATAAAAAATAAAAAATAGGGTTTTTGCATAAGTAAAATTAGCGAACAATTCCCATTCGAGCTCTGCCATTACCGCGGCTCTACCTCTAGATCTAATGGACGGAAACGGGGGGGAGGGGGGATGCCGCGAGAGGAGAGGGGGGGTAGGAAATTGCACTTCGCAGGGTTTCCCGGCGTCTGACCTCCTTATTGTATGGAAATAACGCTTTCACGCGCCACGTCGGATCGGTGACAGAATAGCAATTAGAGGCGTTTATGGCTGGGGTTGATTTTTTTTTTTCACCTTTTACGAAGCGCCATTTTTTTTTTTTTAAGAAATTAAGGATTTCAAACGCGACTTATTTCCTCTTTCTCCTTCAACCGAGTGGAATTTAATTTTTTGGTGAAGGAGGTGGGTTAATTTCCTAGTTATTTTCGCCGATCAGTCATAAATATTGTAAGTAATGATTAAAGCCATTTTATTATAGAATAGAATTTTTTATTCAAATAAACTTTTACAAAGTGAGTAGGTACTTTCGAATCGTCAAATAAATCTACCACTGATTCGGAATGCCGTTCCAACCGAGAAGAACCAGCAAGAAACTCGGCGTTTGCTCTATTATTCATTTGCTCTTATATTTATGAAATACCTGTATTTACATTAAATTGGTAAAAAAAAATAGCAAATCAGGAAAAACCATTAAACATGGCTTTTTCGTTTTTTACGATGTTTTTTCGATCTTTTATTAATAAAAATATATATTAGGCGCTCGATGTAAAATATTGTGTTACCTCTTTTCACTGGGATCGGATCAAAATACGAAGCGTTGAAATCCTATCGGAGGGGAAAATGGAAAAAATCACCCAACAGAGTGGCATCACTGAAGTGCAGATCAAACATATCGATCTACCACGCGGGTCCGATCTGTAGCTCTGCGTGCAATGCAAATAGGTATCGAGTGGGTGCATAGATTTGCACATACATTTTCTAACATCCAGTACTAATTAACTATCCGAATATTTAATCCTGATAGCTAGAGCGTGACAATAATCAATCCACGGATTAGGATTGCGATCTATGAAACTATTTACCCTTTCCTAAATACTATTATTTTGGTGTAGGATGACATCCTGAGGAACTCGCATGATTGAGAGTTCTTCATAATGTTCTCAAAGGTATTTGTGAAGTCTGCCAATAATTAAAAAAAATACCGTTTTTTTTTTTTTTTTTATTCTATGACAAGATAGCCCTTGACTGCGATCTCACCTGATGGTAAGTGACGATGCAGTCTAAGATGGTAGCGGGCTAACTTGGAAGGGGTATAGCAGTGTAAATTAAACCCATACCCCTAATCGGTTTCTACACGCCATCGTGCCGGAACGCTAAATCGCTTGGCGGCACGTTTTTGACCGTCAAGTGCTAGAATAGTTTATAGTGCTAAATATTCAGGATATAAAAAGAAATAGTTAAAGTGACAGATAGTTACATTTTCTATTGCACTGTGTAACTTAAGATTGCTGCTCACGGCTTGACGGCTTTTTCCCTTTTTATTAATCAAATAAAGTAGTTGAAAGGGACTCTTGTTATGCGAACTATGGCCTAAATCCTTCTCCTTCAATATCGAATAAAGTAAAGCTACCCTCAGGTGATGTAAGAGTTCAGTACAAACTTTTCAGAAGATAAAAAGAAATAGTTACATTGACAGTAACATTTCTTATTGCCATATGTAACTTTGGACGGCTTTATCCAGAGAGCGTCAGCATATTGCTATCTGTGATTGGACGGTCGCCAGCGTGTACCGCCAACAGCTTTGTGTCGCGGGTAGTTCGATATTTGCGACACCGAATATTACCTTACCAAAGAGCAATAGACCATTCCCGTACCTGCCTTAACGTCGCATCGAGCGGTTCCCTTTTACCTAATATGTACGTACAACCAAAGTTGTGCTTATATATTTTTATTTACTTACAAACATCTTTATTTCTTAGGAACATAATCCTTGTTTATGTCAAAAATGTGAAAGTGTGTTTGTTTGTTTGTCGTTCAATCACGTATTGATTGCCGTAATTTTTGCATGGGTAAGTACTTGAGGACTTGGAGAGTGAGAGAGACTTTTTATCCCGGAAATCACAGAATTTCCACGGGGCATGTCACGAGCATCAGCTAGTATTCTTTAAAAACCATCCGCTATGCGTGACTTCCAGACTAAATAACGATACTAATATAATATAATGAAAATTCTTTTTAAGGTTGTCTGGAGGAGATCGCCCATAGCGATAAGACCGCCTTTGCGCACATTAATTATATTATAAGATTCAATTGTAAACATTTCTTATGTGTAGCAATAAAGAATTTTCTATCTATGTATCCACGCTTTTGCCCACGACTTTCGTGGAGTTAGGCTTTTAAAGAAGTCCTATAAAAATGCAATCAAATTACTTGCGCTGTTCGGGGCGTGACTGAAGGACAAACCTGCAAACCAACTCAAATAGACTTAGGCATTTATCATGTTAGGAAGGATATAAAATATTCTGTTTGTTATATTTTCATGTCTAAACATGTGATCCGATTTCGACATGATTAGGCAACAAGATAAATATTATGATATCATATCTCGATATCTGAAGTTTCTTTTTTTTTAAAAAAAAAAACTTATCCAAGGGCTATCTTGTCATCGAATTGAAAAAAAATGTCTACCGTTTATACTGAGGCGTCACATAGTCTACCATGTATCGTGACTTACCTGCCATTTGGTTTATAAATAAAAAGCCTACAATACAACTTGGCCCGGCCTGGTATCTTGTAGTACCATTATAAAGCCACATTACTATGAAATATTTTTATGCAGCAAGTTTGTTTCCGTTTCCGCTCAGTTTGTTTTTATTACCGCCGTTTTGGCGCCCAACGTGGGGCCTCGGGGCCGGTTCTCGGGTCTTTTTGTTTTGCTTTACTTTTTGTTAATGACTTTTTTCCCTTTGTATCGCTGGGATGCAAATTTTAAGAGACGTGATGAGCTTCAGTTATTACAATGAAATGAGTAAATCATCATTAACAACCCATCAAACGGCTCACTACTGACCACATATCTTTTCTCATAGTAGGGTTACCTACAAACTAAAGTCCACCATGCTGGCTAAATATGAAATCAGATTACACACACTTGGCAGTTTTTTTTTTTTATTATTTTAAATTATGGAGAACTCTCATGCTGAAGTCTATAGAGCATGCTTTGAATCAGCTTATACTCAAGACCAGAGTTAAAACGAGACAGATTTATGTCAGAGCATGCCTTTGTCTCGTTTTAACCTCTACGCACCTGGCGCAGTGGTGAGCGCTGTGGTCTTATAACTGGGAGGTCTCGGGTTCGATTCCCGGCGGGGGCAATTTAGTAATTTATTATTTCTAAATTGTCTCTGGTCTGGTCTGGTGGGAGGCTTTGGCCGCGGCTAGTTACCACCCTACCGTCAAAAACGTGCCGCCAAGCGATTTAGCGTTCCGGTACGATGGCGTGTAGAAACCGATTAGGAGTATGGGTTGAATTTATACTGCTATACCCCTTCCAAGTTAGCCCGCGAGCATCTTAGACTGCATCGTCACTTACCATCAGGTGAGGTCGCAGTCAAGGGCTATCTTGTCATAGAATAAAAAAAAAATATATATCTTCAGTTTGAGCTGAGCACGCTCTACAGATCTCAGCATAGGACATGCAGGTTTTCCTTCACCGAACCAAGTGATATTTATTTGCTTTAAAAACGCACATAGCTCCGCAAACTCAGACATGCATGTGCGGGATCGAATCCCGGATTCTCCGAAAAGGAGGTCTTAACCACTCAACGCGCTTGCAGTTCTTGCAATTCACGAGGGCGTGTGAGCTTTACTTGTGGTTACGTCGTGTACATGCACATTGCGTAAGTGTGCGTGTCTGTCAAGAGCTTAGGTGGGAGCGGTCAGGCGCGAGCAAGCTCTCGCTCACACTTATACATATACCTAGTCGTATCGACACACACAACCATGAGCCACGCGCCCCCGTGAATTGCAAGAACTGTAACAAGCAGCGACCTAAATAAAGGTTTTTCGATATTATTTGTTAAAGAAAACGTGGTCTTTTAGTGTAATCTATCAAGATGTTTAATCGACAGATTTCCTACGGATGATTAGCGTAGCGGGGACTTCCCCGGCGCCGGAAATTGCGGATTTCTACTGAAGCGCTATTACCTTTATATAGCCTTTTAAACCTTCATTATATTGCTGTTTATTTTTGTAAGAAACAGACCCTGGCTATAATTTACCTACCAGCACTGGTAGCATGGGCGGGAGAAATTTTATCCCCGGGAAAAGGATAAAATGTTTATCCCCTCGCTTAGTCTTATCCACCCGTCGAGCATGGGCACAGCGGTGGAAGAATATTGACAGTGAATAAAATGGGAGAGATTTTATCCCCGCAATTATTGCCATTATGAGAAAATCATGGAATTAGGAGGTACCTCCTACTTCCATGATTTTGAAGTATTGTGGTATTTGTACAAATACCACAATACTTATTATATTTATGTCAATCACATGTCAATTCGATCTCAAAGTCATTATTTTTATCTATGCTCGTGATTTTGACAATTAATAGGTGATTCGTAGGTTGTTTTTGTGGTTTTGTCTGTGGTTTTTGTTTTCGTTTGATCGGGTATATCGCTAATTCGCTCGAGCCATTCTTTTTTTATGAAATGGAATCTAATAGACTTAAACCCACGTCCTATGAAGAAGGATAAAATTTTCCCTTTCAAACGTCAAAAAAGGAAAAGTTTATCCCTTTCACTTGTCCCCATGCTCTAGGCGGGGTAAGTTGCTCCACTTGTAATGTCAAATAGATATACATCTTGATTTGACATTGATATTATCATCATTAGACAATATAAACATAAAAATTATTTTTAAAAAACCGATTTCAAACGCCACCACATAGTATATCAAGTGTGCCTATAAAATTTAAAAAGTTCCCTCGATTTCTCCAGGATCCCATCATCAGATCCTAACCTGATAACCATGGGACCACCTGGCAAGTAGTAGTACAGGCGTTTTCGAGTAATCGGGGAACATACATAAAAAAAGATTCCTACGAATTGAGAACCTCCTCCTTTTTTGAAGTCAGTTGAAAATAATTAAATTATGCTCCTCAATAAGACTGTAAGTAAATTAAATTAAAATCGCTGTAAGAAAGTCTCTCATAATCCGAAAACTTTCACAAAAGAAAACGCCGCTCGTTCTCTGATAGGAAAAAATTAACGACGCCTTTCAAAAGAGGTTTCAATTTAAAACGTGGACGGAACACTTTTTAAAGTTAGGATTTCTTGCCGTCTGGCTCGTTAAGTTAAGCGTCAGTTAACTTTTTGTTAAAGCTCTGATAATATTATAATAGTAATAAAGGCAGAGGAGTGATAGTCTAGTGGTTAGAGCTCCGGTCTCGTATTATAGGGGTCGCGGCTTCGATCCCGGGCACAACTTCACGAGTTAAACAAAAAAGCATTTATTTTCGTACAAATTTTACGTTTGCCAAAAATTTAATAATTACTAAGAAACTAAGCGCCACAGTAGCTAAAAAATGTGCTCGTTGCTCACGATCTCAGATTTCTCTTTTATGATTGCTCCCTGCCAAAATAAGATTTTTTTACTTCAACCCATACCCCTAATCGGTTTCTGTACGCCATCGTGCCAGAACGCTAAATAGTTTGGCGGCACTTCTTCGGCGGTAGGGTGGTAACTAGCCACGGCGAAAGACTCCCACCAGACAATTCAGACAAGTATATTTAAAACTAGCTGATGCCCGCGACTTCGTACGCGTGGATTGAGGGTTTTTTATTCCCGCAGGAACTCTTTAATTTTCCGGGGTAAAAAGCCTATGTACTATTCCAGACTATAATCTATCTCTGTGCCAAATTTCAGCCAAATCGGTTCAGTCGTTGCGACGTGATTGAGTAAGAAACATCCACACTTTCACATTTATAATATTAAGTAGGAAGTAGGATAGTAGGATTCCCAAATTGCCCCCACTGAGAATCAAACCCGAGACCTCCCAGTTATAAGACCACAGCGCTCACCACTGCGCCAGAGAGGTCGTCAAAAATCTTTAAGTTGTCGGATAAAAATACGGAACTAAAGTCAGCATTATGCGGGAAACTCCAGCACTCCGCCAAACGTTTATGATCTATAGATTTCGCCTCGCCATGCACGTGACAGATTCTAAGCATATTCAAAATAAAATAAACTTTTCGATATATTGACTACAACAATATACAGGTGTAAGGAATATGTTAACTATTTTACTTATTATAGGTACAATTGAAGATTACATAAATGATAAAAAAGCGTGGATATAACTCGCTCCAGCAATACATGAGCATAAGAGATAATTAACCCGTAAATTGTACACAACATTATATTGTTATTACATATTATTTTATTTTTAGAAAAGTTTTCTGCTGGTTCTTCTCGGTTGGAACGGCATATTCCAGTGGTATAATCATTTGACGATTCGAAAGCACTTTGTAAAGGTTTATTTGAATAAAAAATTGTTCTGTTCTATTCTATTTAGGCTTATTAAAGCGCTTACGAAAATCAGGTCAGTAGTACACGGTAGGTACAATACAAAGTATAGCATAGGATCTAAAATTCATTCAGTTTCGGATTCGAAATTCATTTCGTTTGTTTGCTCTATGAATTGTTTATTAAATAATTCAGGCCGCCTTGCTGTTTAAATTCTTTTATATATTGAATGACAGCCATTCATATTATTTTTTTTTTTTTAGATCCAACAAAAACAAAATAACTTTGTAGAAATAGAGTACCTTAAAAACACCATTTTTCAAATTTCCCCAGATACGTATAAACTGTTCCAGATAAACAAAACACCCTGTATTTGCCTTTCAGTACATTCAGAATATACCTTGTAAACTTTCGTGACTCTACGAATGCGGCACCGTCACGCGATTTGAAATAAAATATTCAACTACCCTACAAAATTCTGTCAACCCAATTTCGAACCTGCGCCATAAAACATGGAGTCGAAATTTCTTTGAAAATGCGGGTGGAAATGGAAAACTGATTGCGGGGTACGAATTTGAATCGTAAATTGTGTGATTTACGGTCTATTTTCGGTCGCGGTGGGTTCAGGAATAGGGTTGTGCGCATCACTGGAGGGCACAAATTGGAATGAATTGTAATAAAGTACCGTATGTAACCAAGTGTACATCTTTGGTTTGCGAGAGGTCTAGTTTGGATATGCCTGTATTTATTTTTTTTTTTTTTCAATTTTACTTTGCCTTTGGAAATACCTAATTGTATAAAAGTTACAAAATATAATTGAAAGGAAACAAGCACGTCTTATGCTGAGATCTATAAAGCGTTCTTTGACTTAAGATAGAGTTAAAACGAGACACAAGTATGCTCCGACATAAATCTGTCTCGTTTTAACTCTGTCTTGAATCTGGGCAGAGTGAGCGTGCGGTCTATAAATTTCAGCCTTAGAGTACTCATAATGCTCTCAAAAAGACTATCTATCAGCACTGGTAGCATGGGCAGGAGATAAAAGTTTTATCCCCCGATTTTATCCACTGACAGGGGATAAAATTATCTTTTTCCTATGCTAAAGCATGGCGACAGAGGAGAAGGCGATGTATATTTCTATAAGTATAGCCACTGAGTGTTATTTCCACCGCTGTGCCCATTCTCGACGGGTGGATAAAGCTAAGCTAATCCTTTTCCCGGGGATAAAATTTCTTCCGCCCATGCTACCAGGGCAGGTCTGCCAAATAGCATTGGGCTAGCGTGGTGGACTTACCCTTTATAACCCTTCTTTTTTGATCTACTATTGAACACAGGGCTCGGTAGTTAGTGATTTTGTAGACTTTATAGAAAAACAGAAAGTAAGAAACGTTTATTTTATAAATTGTGCCACACAGTTTATAAAATAATAATAATGAAAGAGATTTTATAAAAATTGTGCCACACATCACCAAGTTGGTGTATCTACCTAGATTAGGTTATGGCGACTATCCATAAACACATAATATGCATTCGAAAGCACTTTATAAAAGTTTATTTGAATAAAAAAAAGACGTGTGGCACTCGGGGACTGCCGCGGTAAAGCTATTGCATAGCATTTTTTATCAACGCCATCTAGCGGTGAGAGGAATCCCGTGTCAGGTTATTTTCGTTACGGAATTTTTGGATTCGGTCTCCACGCTCAAGGCCCGCGATAGAAGCTATGCAATAGCTTAAAAAACTATTCTATTCTATGGAGAGTAAGGTAGTTCCTGGTTACTTAGTTATTCTACAGAATAAGAAAATTCGGTGAAATGGATTCGTCATAAGTTATCGTGACTGAAGTTATTGGCCCACGGAACTAGTATTGGTTCAAGAGAATCGATATAGTCTATGGTTCACTTTCGTGGTTCGTCGATACCTATTGTGTATTATTTATTTATGTCGAAATCGCCTACGATACTGACTTCAAAGCGAGTTATTTGGCGTTGACACGAACTCGCTTGTTGGCCTTTATTTATTCCTTTTCAAGTCTGTTTGACATTGGGATACAGACGAAACGCCGGCAGCGAGACATTCAAAGAATAGGTTTCAATAATTATATTGCCATCGCGTTGTTAAGGAGACCAAACTACTTGACATTGGCGAAGAGCACTGTGCTGGCTTAGCACTTATAAAATAAAAATTCTTTTCAAAAAACCGACTTCAAACGCCACTACAAAGTATAAAAATAATTTTATTTTGTACACGTTTGTTGAAGTCAGGCCGGCTTAAATAGAAACGATGAATCCGATACGCGATGCTCGCCCGATTTCAATAAGCGTGTCTTTTATGTCACTGTAAGATAAGCGTCGCGCATCGAGGTAGGAGGATAACCTCCTCCTTTTTGGAAGTCGGTTAATAATAACATTCGCCAGAGAAAAGAAGAAGACGAATGATACCCGATATCTAAATATATAAAAGGAAAAGGTGACTGATTGACTGACTGACTGATCTATCAACGCACAGCTCAAACCACTGGACAGATCGAGTTGAAATTTGGCATACAGATAGCTATTATGACGTAGATATCCGCTAATCAAGGATTTTTAAAAATTTAATCTCTAAGGGGGTAAAATAGGGGTTTGAAAAATCGAACTTAATGTGAGTGAAGCCGCGAGCAAAAGCCAGTAAAGGATAAAGTTTGGAGCTTATTCTCTGTCAGTTTGCAAAAAAAAAATTGTCAAATTCATGTCAGTGCAGGATTCCGTAGTTGCCCATCCCTATGTGCTTCTATGTGCATTGTGCATACTTAAAATGGAGTAGATACAGCATACATATGTAGCTACTTGTCGTCATAAAATGTATTTTTTAAATTTATTTTAAAATAACGTTAAAAACTATAATGATTTAAGATAAAACGCCTAGATTTAAATTAATGGCAAAAATGTGACTGGAAAAGCTGTAACTTTTTATTGAGTTAAACTAGATACCTAATTGAAATTTTCTGAGCATTAAGAGACCTACAAAGATCTTAATATACCTCAAGCCGTTTCTGAGACCCTTGCCATACGGACAGACAGACGGTCAAAGAAGCAATCCTATAAGGGTTCAATTTTTTTCGGTACCCTAAAAAGTATTTTATCTCAATCGATAGAGTCCTCCACAGCTGGACATATTGAAATGGTCGCCACAGAACACGACCCTGTGCCGCTTGTATCCAGCGTTTGCCAGCGATTCGCCGGAGATCATCCGTCCACCCATGGGGGGTCTACCAACACTGTGCCTGACGGTGCGAGGTCGCCACTCCAGCACCTTAGGACCCCATTGACTATCTAGGTTCTTCTAGCCATGTCGTGAGGCATGGAAAATTGTATCTAATTGATGAAAAAAGTTCACGTTCAAGCCTTAATATAATAATAGATATACGTCGATTGGACCTTATTAAATGAATTTGCACTACACACGGTTGAAAAGTTCCACAAGCATTATGTCCTACAAAACGTAATTTTCTAGTAATAAAAAATTATTCTATTTTACTATACGTATTCGACGTATAGTAAAATAGAATAATTTTTTATTCAAATAAACTTTTACGAAGTGCTTTGAATCGTCAAGTGAATCTACCATTAGGACTAAGATCTTTTTTTTATTCATTCATTCATCACACATCTCGTCCCATCCAACTAACTATTTAATCATCATCAACAACAACCCATCAACGGCTCTCCAGTGATCGCAGGTTTCCTCTCTGAGAAGAGTTATGTGCCATAGATAACCATACTGGTCCAATGCAAATTGGCAGACTTCATACACCTTTTTTTTAACGTTGGGGAATGCCTTTACGCGTCCCGCCCATCTTGACAACAGGCGGGTATGTGGGACTCGTTGGCACTGCCAAAATACCCACTAAAACCCAACGGGCTCGTCCTCGCTTTTATAGCGAAGCCACAGGATCGCTGCTCGCATTCAACTGTGGCAAGACTTCATACACCTAACTGAAGCCAGTTACGTAGAATTATCGTCCATGTGAGAAACAGTTGGCTCAAGTCTATGCGCGAGAGTTTGCTCTTCGTTGTGAACGTCAGTGTGTCCCGTTTATTAGTATTCACAGCAACAGCCCGCCCCCGCAGATATTGACTCCGCCTCGATATTTTATTCAATTATATGTAAAAACCTCTTTTTCCTTTATTGTGTACCCTGTACCCCCTCTCCCCCCTTGTACCTCCCGCGCTTGACACCGTGTTCTTAATGAAATTGGGTATTTGAGTAAATTTTTTTTCTATGCTTAAAATAATAGTTAATTTTTAATATTATTATTAACACAATAACATTTTTCTTTTTTTAATATCTTGACTAGTCTCGAAAACATAGAGCTTTTCAGTTTCCTATTAGCGCGGGAGATACTATAGTGTACAAGCGTGTGCGCAAACACAGGTGCACTCTCTATTCCATCACTCTCATAGTCCGATGGGACGAAAATTCGACACGACCGGAGAGAGATCAGGCGCAGGACCGACGGCTTTACGTGCTCTCCGAGGCACGGGGGTGACTCACCGCCTACTTCCTAACTCCGGGCTAGCATTGAGAATTTCTCGACAGAAAAACCAATAAATTTTTTGGCTCGACCTGGGAATCGAACTCGGGACCTCGTAAACCATTATCGAGCTTGCTAACTTCTAGACCAACGAGGCAGGTATAATACGTTTATCTCACGAAGTTACGGGCGCTTTACTTGTGGTTACGTCGTGTGCATGCACATTGCGTAAGTGTCCTGTCCTCCTGTCAGGAGCGTAGGTGGGAGCGGTCAGGCATGAGCAAGCTCTCGCTCACACTTATACAGATACGACACGCACACAACCATGAGCCACGCGCTCTCGTAAGTTGAAAAAACTATACAATAAAAAGCGACGAGACAAGAAGCGAAAAGTATGAAAAAATCAACTTAACGGTGATATAATAACAATGCCCTTTTTTTGTTATTTAGGTCAGCGAGCACTTAGCGAGGGCGTCTCATTAAAAGTTTTAATAAAATAAAGACGCTGCTCACGCGTAGGAAGAGCGAAATGGTCTGAGGTCGCGGAGAACTAGTAAAAGATGGTTCAGACGGGTATGATAAACCGTGCGATTACAATCCCGCGTTTTGATGATCTTTCAGTCTTCTTTTTCAACTAAGCGTTATCCCAAAAGTCCGCTTTCCAACATACTCTTACCCACTTTGCCTTATCAATCGCTTTGATGAATAGTCCAAGGTGTTGAAATTATTAATGGATTGAATTTATGTCACTGCCTTCAATTCAAAGTTTTCGCTAAGAGATAGAGAAATATGTTATTTACCAGTACTTGAAAAATACCTTTGGGAATATTTTTTTATGCACTAGAGATACCAGAATGTGGTACAAATTAGGGGAAAAAAATCAAAGCTTTAATCATTCGTAATATTGCCGTAGGTGTGACGCTATCACAGGATAATTTTAATGCAAAACAAACGACACAGTTCAATATAAAGCCCCTTGAGCGAAGATGAATTAATATTTTAGCACTTTCATAAATAAAAGATATTCTAAAAGTACGTCTTGTAGTTACATTGTCAATAAAGAATTCCACCATTAAAATTTACTCTTTCGAATTTTCGTATCTAACCGCATCATCGTGCGGTTTTTGTCTTCGCCCCGCACGGTTTACACCAGCACGTCTGAACCACCCTTGACCTGAGAGGAAGCTCATATGTCACACGTTTGACGTTATTTGCAGAGACAAATATCGGACGACATCCGCCGATAAGTGGGTGTCGGATAACCTTTGATGTACCCATACATACATACGCGCCGTAGGCGTGCGGAGTGTGAGGAGGGCGTTAGGAATGCGATGTCAATATTGATAAACTTGTAAATATACTTATCTGTAATTTGAACGGCAAACAGATTCTCTGGGAGTTTTTAAGCTATTGCATAGCTTCTATCGCGGGCCAGCGTGGAGACCGAATCCAGAAGTCCGTAACGAAAATAACCTGACACGGGACTCCTCTACGGTGAGCCGCTAGATGGCGTTGATAAAAAATGTTATGCAATAGCTTTACCGCGGCAGTCCCCGAGTGCCACACGTCTTTTTTTTTATTTTTATTGGATGACAAGATAGTCTTTGACTGTGATCTCTCCTGATATTGACGATGCAGTCTAAGATGGTAGCGGGCTAACTTCGAAGGGGTATGGCAGTGTACATTCAACCCATACCGCTCATTTGTTTCTACACGTCAACGTACCGGAATATTATATCGCTTGGCGGCACGTATTTGACGGTAGACTGGCAGTGGTGAGCGCTGTGGTCTTATAATGTGGGTGGGGGTGGTGGTTTCGGGTTCGATTCCCGGCGGGGTCAATTTGGGAATTTATAATTCCTGAATTGTCTCTGGTCTGCTCTAACGGGAGGCTTTGGCTGCGGCTAGGTATTAATTACCACCCTACCTTCAAAGACGTGCCGCCAAGCGATTTAGCGTTTCGGCACGAGGGCGTGTAGAATTTGATTCGACACTACCATACCCCTTCCAAGTTAGCCCGCTACCATCTTAGACTCTTCACTTTCCATCGGGTGATTAGCAGTAGCGTTGCCAGACGTCCCGTATTTCCCGGGACATCCCGTATTTCCCGGGACATCCCGTATTTTAGGCATAGTTTAAAATGTCCCGGCGGGACTGACTCTGTCCCTTATTTGAACAGTACTTCGTTTTTCATTAAGAAATCGAAGTATTACACAAGCAACGTTCGTAAAAAAGCGAGTTGAAGACCGTTTTTAATTACGATTATAATTGTATTGATTTTTACAGATATCTTAAAACGAATGAAAATATGTTAAAAGTTAAAACTGTCTCGATCCTCGGAAAAATATCAAAAAAAAATTACACTAAATAATTGTTTTTTATTTGTCCCGGGTAAAATACTGAAATCCCGTATTTTTTTGCCCATTTAACCATTTATAGGCTGAAAAAAAATCTGGCAACTCTAAATAGCAGTGAAGGACTATCTTGTCATCGAATAATAAAAAAAACTCAAAAACGTTATTTTTGTTTCGCGCACGCATATTTCGAAGTTGCAATGTGCACAAACTGCCTACGGGCCTATTGGTTTATGAAGCCGATAGGCAGTGTTCCGCATCTTGGAAATTCAGCGTATCGCAATACACCGAACGAATCTCAAACGCTCCGCAAAGGACGGGTTGTGCCGGGCTTTGAGCAAAAGAGAATGCATGATTAAACTCTTTGTGTCGATGTAGCGGTTATTCGTAGTGTAGACCGATAGAGATAGATATATAGATCGATTAATCTTCATTCAGCAACTGCCGAGTTTCTTGCCGGCTCTTCTCAGCAGAATTTGCTTTCCGAACTAATGGTAGAGTTTTGACTTGTTGTAAAAGCCACAAGTTGGCCTGAAATAAATCATTTTGAACGTTTTGAATTCTTAGCGTCAGAAGAGAATTTATTAATCTAAATAATATAAAAAGGAAAAGGTGACTGACTGATATAACAACACACAGATCAACCTACTGGACGGATTGGGTTGAAAGATAGACAGATAGCTGTTATGTCGTAGGCATCCGCTAAGAAAGGATTTTTCGAAATTCAACGGGACAAAAACAATTTAAAAACGGTCCTGAAATCGTCAATATTTGAAGTGAAATGAAATAAAAATGATTTTTGGCGCTCTGTTTAAAGCTCTTTTCAACGATACTCCACAAGCCTAAAATTTTTTTTCAATAAAAAACACTACACCAGATTAATTTACCAACTTATCATAAATTAACTCTAATTACACAGAATTAACTGTCATTAACATTTTTATAGATACCTACTTTCATCGTTGACAATATAATTTTGATAATTTGAACGACAACAATTTTTTATTATTACTACTATTTATCGACAAGAATTTATCGATCGGTCATCGGTTAAATACCATACCTCTTTTCAAAAATGAGGGTAGTTTAAAAAATGTTGTCGGTCAACAGAACACAAGTTTTAACAATTTAGGTACAGCAATCAGCACTCCACCCACCTGGTACGTATTGCTTATGACTCTTACAATAATAAGTCTACTGTTGAAGTTTCAGTTTTTGATCTGAAGGATTATATAGTTCAGAACATAGATAAAATAAGTGATATACTGCCGATAGGGAAAGAAGGATTTATTGATAGAGACAAATTTAAAAATAAAACTACCAACTTTCAAATTATTGATTTTGAAAAATAAACAGATTGTGATTTAATCGGATGCTTCTGAAATTGAGTAAAATAAGTTATATTCATAACTAACTACTATTCTATAACTAACTAATAGTAACTTTGTTAAACTTAAACTTAGTTAGAAGAATAATATAAAACTCAGTACCTTGCCTAAACGTGAAGTGTCTCGGTTAAGATATGAGGAAGTAGACGATGATTTGAGACTAGTAAATTTAAATTCTAAGGCAAAAATGAGGCATGTTGTGGAAGAAAAAGAAGAAGATTTATGTAGAGATATCGAAAATGTCAATATAACAAAAATTACATTCATTGAACTGGAATTTTATCACCTTGATTAACGTTTCAATTCATAATTTTTGAAACCCTGTAACCTGAAGTTGAAGGAGCATCTAGTAGAGTACCGGAAACGTGTTAGAATTTTATAAAAACTGAAACTTTGACTCTAAACGCTTTTCTATTCTTCTATTCTATAACAGCTTTCCACTCCTACTGTCTCGCTTTTCTACATAGCTAATTATTGCATCCACTACAGTGTTATAATAACATAACAGATGTACACCAGAGAAAAGACAAGGTTCACTTTTAAATTCGTAATTTTCAAGAATTTTACTTAAAATTTCTATTGCTTTAACTTGTATTGTTTCTTCTTTCAAAGCTTGATCATCACTATGAATAAGTTTGTGATTCTAGTCAAGCAAAACTACTTAGAAGTAGCATTAAAAATGATTTTTCTAAAAAATTATCATGAATTATTCCCATAGTTTAAGTGACTGATAGTTCTACATCCGATGTGGATGCAAAAAGATATTTCGAGATTTCATATTAAGAATATAACGCTTTATTAAATTAGATTTTTTCTATGTAGTTTTTGTATTGAAAAATTTTATTCACAAAGTTTTGTGTTAAAACTAGTGAACCTTCTCTCATCTTCAATGTACGGTAAAATATAAGCATTGATATTGTTTTATTAATAAGTAATCTTCCATGCACATATAAAACTAAAGACAAACACACTCTTGAAATCTATTTGTATGAGAGACATAATATTGCTTAACGCGAAGAATCCAAAACAGCCAATAAACATTGAAATGAAGACTTGACAGCCAGAATTGACAACACAAAGTGCAGACAATGAAACATACAAGAACAACACAGTCTTTAGAAATGTCTCAGCCAAACACAGAACAGATGTCAGAAACGACAGAATGGAACATTTTTGTTTATTATCGTATGTCCATTTATATTTTTTTTGTAGCTTTTATAACTTATCGTGGAATTGGCATGCACCGTTAACGCTATGCGTGGTGAAAGATTAAAATTATTTTGGAAATTTTAACGAATTAGTTTCTTTTTTTTTTTGAAAGAAAAGTTAAAAGGAAGATAAAGAGTGTGGTGGTCTTTATATGTGCAGGGAAGTGAAGTGAAGGAGGGAGGGTCGACACGAAGATCCGCTTGACACATTTGACAAGATGGTAAGTGTGTCAATACACAAGCCTAGCATGACCACCGCGAAATATGTCATGTTATCGACTTTCAATCTACCGAACTTGCTCTCTACTTGTGAATTTTTTTTATATTTTGGCTGAATTTTACTCGTTGATTTCATTTGAAATCTTAATTGAACCGAAAAATTACTCTATGCACTCGTGCGTGGATATTAGTGTTTAGAGCATGTTCATAAAATGTTATCGAATTTGATTGGCCAATATTCAAACGAGAATCGTTATAAATTCGTTTGTATGGGGTTAGCTTGACACACCTAATGGTGAGTACTAAACAAGAGTGGAACGCGCTTGCCTAGAAGTCGCCTATGAACTATTTTAGCCAATCGGAGTGTCATTATTTCATCTGTCAAAGGTTCAAGCGTGTTTATTGACTCCCGCGTGATATATTTCTTGGCGGTCATGCTAGGCCCACTGGTATAAGTTTCTGCGAAGTTGATAGTTACAGATCTAAACTTGTCGATGTTTGTACATAATATATATTTCTCTGTTGTTTCATGTGTCATGAAATAGAAATATTCAGATTGTGAACATTTCTTGAGCTAAACTGGGTTCGCTATAAATAGAGATTTGAAGGCAGTATTTAAACCATTTACTTGATTGCCAGAAATAGATAATTAAAATCAATTTCAGGCATAATGCTGGCTCTGAGTTTTTACTTAATTAAAATTTATTTCTGGAATACTATTGTCCTGAGTTTTCACGTAAAAAAACAGCTGACCTAACTCATTTGCTCGCATCTGGCATGTCACTGCTTTAATGAGTGATTGCTGTTCCGAATGTACAGAACTTGAACGATAGATTATTTTGCAATTAGTTTTATATCTCTTTTTATAGCAATATAAAAACTAAATACTAGGCACGAGTTTCAAGCAATGAAATATTAAGTTCTGTAATGGTAACGGAAAACTTCGTGAGAAAACTTGCGTTCCCTGAGAGTTTTCCATAATGTTCTCAAGCGTTTGTGAAGTCTGCCAAACCGCACATTGCCAGTGTGGTGGCATGTGGCGAAAACTATTCTCATTCTGAGAAGAGATCTATGCCAGAGTTGGGTTAAAATAAATGACCAGATAAAATAAATAATTTTGGACAGGTTTTACTTTTTCAAATTTTCTAGCTTTAATTTTGTCGTAAAATCAACGCCACCTTCGTTTACCTTGTTAACAAAATTCATTACATATTAATCTCATCGAGAGCTATTCGTTTATCGAAATTACCACCGACTCCCTGACTTCTAAATTTTTTAATTAGTAAAGCTGCCGCATTAATTAATTTTATATGTTTTTATGGCCTATTTTATTTATGTAGTTTTATAGATGTGTTTGTATTCCAGTTTAAAATTGTTTTTGCTTTTTCATTTTTTCGCTTATGTACTTGTTTTTATAGTGTGCTTTAAACTCTATGTGAATTTTTCACAACTAAAACATATAATAGTCTGCCTCAAGAGATTGTTACTGAAAAGTCATTTGTAACTTTAAAAAAAAAACTTAGAATACATTTTCTTGTGTCTAGGAAATTGTTTTTCATATGATTGTATGTACATTTTATATTAATTTTATAATCTTAAGTTCCCTGTAAGTGAGCAAATTGTTCATTGAGAATAAATTCTTTAAACAAAAACCTCATGAGAAGAGTTCTTAGTTCGAAATTCCACGATATCGCATTGAAGCGCTTTGCTTCCTCGTTCCTAGTACGCACCGCAATGGAAAGCCCTTCCGCCTTCCGTTTTTACAACTAACTATAACTTGGATATTTTTAAATCAAGAGTGAATAGGCATCTTCTAGGCAAGCGCGCACCATCTTAGGCTGCGTCTTCACTTACCATCAGGCGAGATCGCAGTCAAGCGCTAGTCTATATATCTATACTAATATTATAAAGCTGAAGAGTTTGTTTGTTTGAACGCGCTAATCTCAGGAATAACTGGTTTGAATTGAAAAATTCTTTTTGTGTTGGATAGTCCATTTATCGAGGAAGGCTTTAGGCTATATAACATCACGCTGCGACAAATAGGAGCGAAGTATCAGTGAAAAATGTTGCAAAAACGGGGAAAATTATCCATATTTAAAATATATACTTACCTACTTTTAAAAACTTCTTAATCGCGATCATAATAGCAGAAATTGACGCGGCGAAGTCGCAGGCAACAGCTAGTATAAAATAACTGCATTCTCCTTCTTTCTGCTTCTTTATTAAAATAGTACGTATCCTCTTTATTTCCAGTGTCAGAGGATGTCCAGCCCGCACAGCGCAGCGCGCCGCTGCTTCAGTCGCCGCAGTATACGGGGGGCCGTCCGCAGCCGTACAGTGAGTTCGATTCCTGCCTGTTACATTTTCCCTCAATAGCTCACTAATTTCCAAGTATCGCATCCGTGCCTAGAGAGCACGTAAAACCCTCGATCTGCGATGTAGCTAAGCGGTGAGCGAAGTAGAAGCTAAGCTAAGAAACTAATGCTAAGGTCTATAGAACGCGCTTTGACTTAGCTCGGACTTAAGATAGAGTTAAAAACGAGAAACAAATATGTTCTTATATAAATCTGTCTCGTTTTACTTTGTCTTGAGTCTGAGAGCAGAGTGAGAGTGCGGTCTATAGATTTTGCCTAAGTGGCCATGGTAAATACTAGTACTAAGCTAAGTGATATAGCAGAGTGGTAAGATTTTCTATGGAGATTTGTTATTATAGCAGCAACAGAAATACACATTCTCTGAAAATTTCAACTGTCTTCATATTACGGATTATGAGATACAGCTCGATGACAAACAGACGGACTAACGGACGGACGGACAGCGGAGACTTAGTCATAGGGTTCCGTTGGTTAAACAAAAAAACGAAACGTTGGATCCCTAAAAACTAATATAACAAAGTTATATACAACTGTCTGAAGTTTTGGCGACCTCCCTGGCGCAGTGGTGAGCGCTGTGGTCTTATAACTAGGAGGTCTCGGGTTCGATTCCCGGCGGGGGCAATTTAGGAATTTATAATTTCTAAATTGTCTCTGGTCTGGTCTAGTGGGAGGCTTTGACCGTGGCTAGTTACCACCCTACCGTCAAAGACGTGCCGCCAAGCGATTTAGCGTTCAGGCACGATGGCGTGTAGAAACCAATTAGGGGTATGGGTTGAATTTACACTGCTATACCCCTTCCAAGTTAGCCCTCTACCATCTTAGACTGCATCGTCACTTACCATCAGGTGAGATCGCAGTCAGGGGCTATCTTGTCATCGAATAAAAATAAAAAAAGTCACAGTAAAACAAAATAATCAACAACATAACTATCCTCGCTGTCGTACATCCCAAGTGTCTACGTGGCCATTAAAACTCCGCCCGAGATACCTGGCCATTACCTAATCAATTAGAGACGTACCGATTTCCCCCGATTGGATTCCGAAAGTTTCCAGATAGTTCTATTTGTTCGGAGGTGACAAAGTTGTTAGGAGTTGGGACGTGGACCGATTTCTGAACTCTCCTGTAGTTCGAACTTTTGGTGCAAGTTTGAAAAGTTTTTGGTTCAAGTTTCGCAAGTCTTTGAAGTTTCTTTTTTGTAGTCCGTAATACTTTTAGCGTAAACGTATAGTCAATGTCAAAGTCGAAATTCTTAATTTAAAAGCGACAGTTTTTGAATGTCAATTTCAACTGTTCAACATTCAAAAGATCAACGGTAAACTATTTCTAAAACGCACCGCAAAATGCACTTCCGGCTCCCGTTTTTTAGGTACCTTCAAATTAATACTGGATATGCATCTTCTAGGCAAGCGCGCTCCATGTTAGGCTGCAACTTCACTTACAGATGACATTGCAGTTAAGTTTTTTTTTACTTGTAATAGGCTTGCGCTTGACGACAATCAGTACTGGATAACACTGATGAGGTTGGAGCGCGCTTGCCTAGAAGATGTCTATTCACTCTTGGCTTGAAGGTACTCAAATTATAGGTGGCAGGAAGTCCAAAAATTAGCAAGTCTTTCCTCATATTAGTGTTCACTGAAGTGTATAATAAAGCTGATGCTATAAATAGGCTTCCGATAACACGAGTTTCCGCTGGAGCGGTGCGCTCGGGCGACAAATTAATGGAACGACTCTAAGAACACTTTGTTGTCCTCATTTTCGCTTAACAGCCAGTTTACGTTTCGCATCCCTCTCTCTCGCACATTCTAATATTTTCAATTATTGTAAAAGTCTCCAAAGACCAAAGCAAGACCATTATACCTATACTTGACATTATTTTTTTTTTTATTCGATGACAAAATAGCCCTTGACTGCGATCTCACCTGATGGTAAGTGACGATGCAGTCTAAGATGGTAGCGAGCTAACTTGGAAGGGGTATAGCAGTGTAAATTCAACCCATACCCCCAATCGGTTTCTACACGCCATCGTGCCGGAACGCTAAATCGCTTGGCGGCACGTCCTTTGACGGTAGGGTGGTAACTAGCCACGGTCAAAGCCTCCCACCAGACTAGACCAGAGACAATTTAGAAATAATAAATGCCTAAATTGTCCCCCCCGGGAATCGAACCCGAGACCTCCCAGTTATAAGACCACAGCGCTCACCACTGCGCCAGGGAGGTCGTCAAACGGTCGTTACGGATATTTTATACATATTTCTAATGTATTATGCCTAGCTTATATTTAAAAAAAAATGGCGAAAGCAACTAGTAAATTTTGTCGCCATTTTGCTCTATCAAAACGTAGGTATATTATGATTTAAAAAAATATGTCTAAAATTTAAAATGTAAGCAGTTTAAGATGGTGTGCGCTGAAACTACATCTTCACTTGCCATCAAGTAAGATCGCAGTCAAGCACTAGTATATATATTTAAAAAAAAATAGCCAAAACTGTACACGACCGCCATTTTGCTTCTTGCAAATAAACAAACGAAAAACAAATTAATCAAAATGTTTACCATTTTTGCAATGTTAAAAACAAAGTACTATAATTTTTTCCATTATCTTCCAACCCAAGGTTCCCCTAATACCCTGTATTCAAAGGGCTCACCTTGCCCCGGCCTAGCGTTTCCTTTTGTTGTCAAGTCAAATTATGTAAATCAATGTCACCCAATTACAATTATGTAAATGTTACGATAAAGTACGTTACTTTCATCCGATTACCTGGAACTATATTTCCGTTACAACATCTAATCTATTTGTATCAGGAAATAGGTACCCCTTGTTGGAATTCTTGTTTTGAAAGTTACTTAGAGTGTATATTTTTAGTGAGTTTGTGTGGTGTTGTAGGTTGATTGTGCATTTGGGTAATTCCCACTAGTACAAGTAGTGTCTGGTGGGAGGCTTTGGCCGTGGTTAGTTACCACCCTACCGTCAAAGACGTGCTGCCAAGCGATTTACCGTTCCGGCACGATGGTGTTTAGAAACCGATTAGGGGTATGCCCTTTCCAAGTTAGCCCGCTACCATCTTAGACTGCATCGTCACTTACCATCAAGTGAGATCGCCGTCAATACTATCTTGTCATCGAATAAAATAAAATAAAAACTGATACACGTGCACGTTTAAATTACACGTAATTTAAAAGTGCACAATTATATATTGCAACCGAGTTTTTCAACGAAATTTCCTTCGGGAACATTTCTCCGGAAATAGCTCGAAATTTTCAGTCTGATTTTTTTCAATATTCAAAACGTCTCGGTAACCGTCGCTACTATGACAATCATGCTTGTTGAGTTCATTTTTAAAGAGAAGAAAATTCTCTGCAATTTTCAGTATCATATATTTTTTATACAACATCTAAATATCTGTGTCATCGTTTCTTAAGTACCCTCATAATTGCCGTGTACATAAAAAACTTTCTACCTTCATTAATTATTTAAATCAACAGAGTTATCATGATGTTATAAATCAGGATTAAATACAACAGCATTTCCGAATGCTAATGAATATTCATTGTACATCGGAGAGATATACCTTAAAATATAGAGTGACTATTGCAAAAAAATATAAAAATGCATTTATTCAGCTAGAATAAATTTTACCTCAATCGCGCATTCAATAGAAGGAGATCCAGAATAACCGACTTAGGACCAATAGTTTTTGAGGTCCCAAGATGCTCGAATGGCAACCCTCCACCGAGAAACATAGCGTTGGAAGATGCCTCCAAGTAGACGGAAGAACGATTTCAAGCGAAAGCTGGATACGAGTGACACAAAATCTGTCCAGTAGGGTCCGTTTATCAGTCAATAAAACTGAAAGTTTTGCAAAAATTGAAAAAATAAATTTTTATGATTACAATATTATTATATCATTTCGTTTATTCTACTAATATGACTAAAAATTTGATTTTTTATTTTATTTTTGTAGACAGACTTAGGAGCGTTGACTGGAGCAAGCTAAAAGTTCGTTTAACGTAGAGACGCGTACATGCAATAATTTCGATGTCATTCAGTGTTGACAGTAGTGTGAAAAGTAGCCACTTTTTTATTTTATCACTCGTCCTCTCTATCGATAATATAAACTTTGAACGTCTTTGTCATTCGCGCTGTTTAATAATTTACACCGTCATATTTATTATGCTTTTAAGGGACATTCATATTAATGCTCTGTTTTTTAATTAAAATTTCAGAGAGTTTATTATATTTCTGAATGATTACAGTGCGTATTGAAAACGGAAAATTCGACATTTCAAAACCTGCGCCTATTGCCGTATTGGTCTAACATGCAAAAAAAAAGAATTGGCCTTCATGAAATAAATAATTTTGAATTTGTTTCTACACGCCATCTTACCGAAACGCTTAATCGCTTGGCGGCACGCCTGTGACGGTAGGGCGGTAACCTAGCTACGGCCAAAGCCTCCCAACAGGCCAGACCAGAGACAATTTAGAAATTATAAATTCCCAAATTGCCCCCGCCGGGAATCGAACCCAAGACCTCCCATTTACAAGACTACAGCACTGACCATTGCGCCAGGGAGGTCTTTAAAAGGTAAACGTATGTAAATTGCATGACAATGCAATATTATTGTGAAATGGAGATTATCTGATAATGAAGCCTTAAGGTGGCTATGGGAACTCTGTAAAAAAACGGCGTAACCATAAAAGCCATACTTAAGTGCTTAAGTGGTTCTTCTTCTTATTAATCAACTGATAGACATCCATTGCTGGACAGGTCTCTTGCATGGACCTCCACAGGCCTCGATCTTGCGTCGCCTGAATCTAGCGGCTCCCTGCGCTGCCCTCGTAATTGAAAACACAGTAACTTAAATGTAACTTCTATTTAACTTACTGTGTTTTCAATTACGAGGGCAGTGCGACTCGTTTGATGTCGTCGGTCTACCTAGTGAAGTGGGAAGTGATCCTTCCCACTTCACTAGGTAGACCTAGTGAAGTGATCCTGAGCCTTCTTATGAGACCCATAATTAGCGACCATGTTTCGGATCCATAAGTTGCCCGTGGGTAAAACGCACTGTTCGAAGACTTTAGATTTCAGCCAATGAGGCTTAAATGGTTATTATTTATTGGGCGGCGGAGGTCAGGTCAAAAGATTTTCGAAAAAAAAAAAAATTCTACGTATTCGACTGTAAATTTTCCAGATAGCACTCGAGCACCTAATCCAATTACGTTACCGAGTTGACTGTAAAACAAAATGGCGGCGAAACAAAAACAAAAACATTGCGATTTCGGAATACTCACGAATGGCCGTCATATTTCCGCTGTAAAATTCACGTGTCCGCTGATAGTGGAAGAGCTGGTGGATCGCTTCGAAGAACTGATGGTCGGTGGGGTCCCAACGCGTTGGAGTGGCCCCGGGAAGCGCAGTGTTAACAGACCTTCCACTGACCAACGACATCAGGCGAGTCGCAGAGAGCCGCTGGACAGGCAGCGCAAGACTGAGATCTGTGGAAGTCAACAGTGGTAGATAAAGAAGAAGAAAGTCGGTTGCAGGCCAAGCTATGCCGAAGTTGAGCTATGCCAGTTATAGATGGACGAAAGTTGCGCACATTGACATCTAAGCGAAAGCCAAGTCTTCAAATTGTTTAAAATTTTCAATTAAATTCTCTATTTCAAAACATCAAAAATCTACCCTTGTGCACAAGAAATCACACCTGATAAACCTGTCATGTTTGGACTCGTTTGATCTGTCTCAACAAAAAATATACCGGTTGGTGTGTGATCTAATGAAAAAGCTGTTGTCTTAATGGGTTAATCATTTAAGCTTTTTAAAAAAACCTACATATTTTTATTTTTAAAACCTCTAGGTTCTAGTTACTAGGCGCTAAATAGGCTCGCAAAATGCTCACCACTCACCAGCCAAACCAAATACAATACACGCTTTAACCTTTTGAAAACCTTGCAGCTTGCTATAGAGACCATCCGGCTCCAGATTATCCCTTCGATCGCGACCGTATGAAACAATAAATAAATAGCTCGCTGTCTCCCAGACTATAAATCGTCAAATCCGCTCGCGTCCGCGTGGCAACACCGACTGTTGCAGTTGTATGAATTATTTAACGCTGGCAGCACTGAACGCATCGCATCGGAATTTATTGCCAGTTTTGATTTATAAGTCGAAAACTGCTAGTTGTTAGCTATATAGGCTTTATTTTTGTCAAAGAGATTTAAGTTAACAGGTGCTAGCTGATGCCCGCGACTTCATCTGTGTACTTTAGAATAGAATAGAATAATTTTTTATTCAAATAAACTTTTACAAAGTACTTTGGAATCGTCAAATGAATCTACCACTGGGTCGGAATGCCGTTCCAACCGAGAAGAACCAGCAAGAAACTCGGCGGTTGCTCTTTTAAAAATAAAATAATTTACTTTTACTTTTCAAAAATCCCGCGGGATCTCTTTCATAAAAAATATTGATAAAAATACGGGTTACCTGAAGCTAAGTTAGGTGACGCTTTCTGTCATCTTCATTTTCACAAATCTTTAGGGAAATGGTAAAACTGCTATTGGGTAAGGAACTGTATTTAGGGGCTACCTACGTAAAAAGACTTAGGAGATATTTTTTTATATAATTTCCAAACTTTTTCCATTTATACTTACCATCAGGTAAGTATAAATGGAAAAAGCTTATCGTGTCATCGAATAAAAAAAAGACGGATATACAATTGAAAATATAATACATACTATATTTAATATAATATCGAAAGCGATGGTAGAATCATAAAAATTAATCCCGTAAAACTATTGTTTTACGGGATTCATTTTTATTCTATTGAATACAATACCGCTTTGTCGCAGCTCGCGACTGAAAACAAATCGATTACGCATCCCATCGAAATCTCTATAGGATGGAAACATAGATTTACTATTCCATCGGACCGTATTGTTTCTGGAAACGGAAATGTATGCAAACTGCAGTTGTCCACTGTATTGACATAGAAGCGCTTAACCGCTTCAGTTTTATTTTTCATCTATTTTTTTCGAAAAGTAATATTTTTGTGGAGACTTTTCGCTTGAGCGATAACTGGTTTTTTTGGGGTTCTATACCCAAAGTTTGCCAACGGGGTTCCTAAGCCTGCGTTGTTCGTCCGTCTGTCAGAGGGCAATACTAGTTATCTCATGAACTGTAATAGGTAGATACTTGGAATTTTCACAGAATGTGTATTGCCACTATAGCAACTTCAATAATAATAAAAAAATTAAGTTAAACGTTAAAGAGGGTGTTAAGATATTAAATCATCAAAAAGACAAGAACCCAATTTATAAAAAAAAATCTTTTTGTTCATGGATTTGTGTGTGGAATCCCAACCACACCTAAGTGTTCTGTGTTGGTACCTAATTATTACCTAATGGACGCCATTTTGCTCAGGCAGTTTTCTTGATATAACTTGTATACGAACTATATAAATTAAGCAAGACTCGTAAACTTTAAATTAATAGTCTTTTTTTCTGTAGGTACGCCGATTTTGATAAAATATAGCTACGCTTAAGTTGTTTGTGAAAACCCCACGAAAAGTCTACGTTGTACGTTTTTCATTAAAAGGTACAGAAATTGCTTGCAAGGAGCGTAAATACTCTTTAAAGCAGGGAACTGCGCTAGGTTCCTATAAATTTAATTTCAGACAATTTCCTGTGACACAGTTTTGATAAAATTTTAGTAGGCTCCGAGTGTATCTATTTTAACATAACATTAATGAAATTACCGCAAATTTTAAAACAGTGCACTCTACTCGGCCCAGTATAGCAAAATACCCATTATTGGAACATGTATACTACTTTAACGTAGAGATTTCAAACAAATAACAAATCAAGTTCTTCTGAATAGGTTGCCCGGCAAAGATCACTTTTAGTGATGTTTCAAAAAAAATACATTCGGCATGTCTTTTTGATCTATTACGACCTTGACCTTGACTTGAAAAATAGAATGAATGTTCCTGCCAGTTTTGTCACAGACACTGCCACGGATCCTAATATGATGAGTGATTTTCTTGGTTTGAAAAATTCAACAGGAGCTCCATTAGTTCATCACTCATGCTAATTGAAATCGACTGAGGCAGTATATGTCGTGTAACAGACCGCTCAGGCCGAAAGCGATACCTACTATATATAGCCTGTACAATGTCTATAAACTCAGTTAATTGTTTGAAAGCATGCCGCTGTGACCTGTGTAATTATTTAAAAGCACTCTCTGTGCCGGATACTATTAATATTAATATATTCAATATAAAAAGAGACGCTCTCTCGAAACCTTAAAATTACTACGAATAAAACTGTATATATAAAACTCTGCGTCAACACTGGAATAGATGAAAAAACACATTGTCATTGATACAGACATAAGTTACAACAAAAGGAATAAAGAAAAGCAAAGACAAGCAAATAACCCGACTGCTTTAAACAATATCAACTGATTGATAGCCAGTGTCCCTCGGGATAATGTAAAGATTCTAACGACAACACATACATCCAATTCTGCTCAGCCGTTTAGAAGTTATGATGGAATAAAGAAACTTATATACATACATTCACACATATGAACTCTGAAAACATTTTTTTGGCAGTCGTGTAATAAATCAGATTGTACGGCAAACAATACACACATATATATGAAAAGAAACAGGAACTCACATTATAGAACAAAATGTTAATAATGGAACTCATCCATTGTGGACTATCACCAGATCCAGCCACAGCAACGACCCAGCAATCCAAAACGTGCAGCGAGGATACCTGCAGCCAACACAGCCAGCATACCTGCGAACATACGTCCAACGGTTTGTACGATTGCGATGAACATTGTGTACTGAATGAGACTGCTCCCGCCCCTTATACTGTTGGTGTATTGGAATGTTCACCTGTATACGTTTGAATATTTACCGGTTCTTATTTCTGAAGTTCCTTTGAATCGAGGGTCTCGTCTTCGAGGGGTTCGAATTCAGATCCATGATTTTAGTGGCTTCATAGCTATGTATAAGAATCCTACTTTTCTCTTTTGCTCTTCATTCATTTACAACTTTTCTTTCACTTTTCTGTGTTGTCTTATCAATGGTGCTTTTGTTCTGCTCTTGAGTTTCTGTAAACCTTTCCTTGTAAACATTTATCTAAATATATAAAAGGCAAAGGTGACTGACTGACTGACTGACTGACTGACTGACTGATCTATCAACGCACAGCTCTAACCACTGCACTGTGGTCTGGCGCTCTAACTAACGCGGTCATAAGTCCGTTTATCGCTAAAATGTTTATTAAATCGTTATAAAAGTCCTTGTTTTGATAAAAATAATAATATAATGTATGAATAGACTAGTTACTTTAACAAAATATGTATTATTTATATTAAAAATCTTAAATTCTAAAAAAAAAAAGAAAAATTTACTTGACACAGTTAAATAAAACATTCTATATATTCTAAAACATTATATATATCTGTCAAAAATGTTGTTCGTAACTTATAACTTATTTATTTACATATTATAATGACTTAGGTACATTATATTTTGAAAAAAAAAAATGCAATACTGAAGTAAAATAAAAATAAAATATAACACAAGACATGAACTAATAAAAATTTACATCTTTAAATCTAATCTTCTCTGTTGACTCCGTTTGTTACAATCACTAAAATCCTTTCTGGGTCTTCCAATATTCGAACTCCCTTCTTGTGGCACTTTTTCTGTGGACGAGGACGCGCTGGGGGTGGCACTCCTCGGCAAATCAACAGTTTCAACCATTGCCAACCATTCAGCATGCGTTTGAACTAAATGTTCCTTGCATCTGTTAGCTATTTTCTAATATTCCAATAACTTCTTATTAATGTACTTCAAACGGCTATGGAGATTTTTAATATCAACATTTTCTGAATCTGGCACCATTTCCAGTAAGTTTTCCAACATATGATTTGCCCTTTCATTCTGAAAACCAGTCATTGTGAGCTAAATCTCCATAAAATCTATCTGTAAAGAAGTTAACTGGTAAAAAGTACCTTATACCAATTAAACAAATATTTTTCATTTCCTTGCTCTTCGCGTTATAATATTATTTAAAAAATAACGGGCAAAAACGGGCAGACAAATGATATTGTTCCTTAAACTACACTAGTTTAGCTGTGTAACCATATGAAAATCATTCGGGGCTGACCGGGGTAACATAGTCAAATCTCTTAGTGAAAATACGAATTGCCAAAATAATAACTCAAAAAACACGCATGGCTTTACACCTAAATTTACCTGAATCTAAGGTCTTCATATTAGCAAAAATAGAAAAACACAACAGTACATATCCTCATCATTTAATTTCATAATGTTTTATCAGGTAAATAATCATCAATTTTGAGAAATTTGTACAAAACAAAATCACTTTCAAGACGCGTTATGTAGCTAATTTACTGGTTGCACAAGATGTGTTCACTTCATAGGTCGAAAAATTAATGATAACGTTAACTTATGCGTTTCTTATTTACAGTTTTGTATGGTTTGGGAACTAGAGAGTGATTAAACAAGCAGAAATTGTAAATAGGTTGTGGTCAATTTTTAGGACTTATGACCGCTCTCAGACGTCTGTGCACTGGACCGATCGAGCTGAAATTTGGTATACAGGTAGCTGTTAGGACTTAGACATCCGCTAAGATTTTGGAAAATTTCAACCCCAAGAGGGTTAAATAGGGGGTTAAAAAATCGAACCTAACGTGAGCGAAGCCGCGGGTTAAAGCTAGTATTTAATAAAACGTACTTATTGTTATGTTCTTCTGTCATAATTCTCCTTTCTTCCTAATTCATGTCCCTGTTCCTATCTTCTTCTTACTTTGATTTTATTTTCTCTAATTCTTTCTTTTCCTGTTCTTCATTTAGAAACACTTAGTATTTTAAAAGTGTACTTTAAGAAAAGTTATAAAATTGTAGCTTACGCTTGCCTTTTGCTCTATTATTAGCATTATAAAAAAAAATTATTTCATGAACCGGTAAATAGATGCAATGCTAGTGTGTAATCGATGTATCTACCTATAACTTTAGATTTAAGCGTGTGTAAATGTCGATTGATGTAAAGCATTGGACTGACTAGCTTAATCAAATTCGTAACGCTCGTATTAACTTTCAAACATCCCTGTACATTATATTATTCATTCCAATACTTTACGTCGATTTTTTTGTTTTAACCCTGTAGTTATATTTACAATATCTGTATCAAATCACTACAATATTATGTTACTACTTTACCTATTACATATTACAATTGTACAACATTATGTATGAAACGAAATTATTATACAAGTAAAATATAGTATACACTAAGATTAACATTGTACATACGTATACACTATTGTATCTACTGTTCACATTGTGGAAATAAGAACTATATACAGTTGTCAATTTGTATGTAACATTTGTGTTACGTACTATTTGTGGGGACGCATATTGTAATACATATAGGTACTATATCATAGACTATAATTAAAAGTTTGCACGGACACAAATGGTAAAAAGTACGTTATGTTACCGAATGCAATACACCCTACGAATAAATAATAAGTAAGGAAATCTTACTGCGTTAAAAAAATGACGCCAACAAAAATTGTGCCGAAATGAGTGGAGATTAAAATTTAGCCGTTAGAGGCGGGGATTAAAAACAAAAATAGCACGTCAACATTTGGTCATTGTTCTTGCACATAACATCGTTCAATGACTCAGCTGTCATAGCAAATATAGCAGCACGCGCGCGAACCAATCCCTGCTTACTTTCTGAATTTGAACCAAGCACCAAGCATGTCTATCTGTAATCTCGGACGTGATTCGTATGATTCGTATTTTGAATCATACGTCGTTTTGGTTTGAAGTAAAGCAATTTTTTGAGTGGATTTTGTTCTGAATTAGTTCCTTACTTATTATTTATTCGTAGAATACACCTATATATGTTCTGCAGTGTGAACGCATTTTAGACCCTTGTAACAAAACCTCAAGTAGGAACGCGTTTCCGAAGCGCATCGCTTCATAAATGATTTCTATCCTGCATTATAAACTGATCAAACGGTTACAAATGTTCAACTATGAAGACAAATATATAAGTTTTAGGTCTACCAATTAATTGAGGGGTTCCTATAATCCCTTAAGGTGATAGTAAGGTCTGACAGCGTTCACAGTTGATATAGAATTTAAGTCCGTCACTCTTACTTAACCGGAAAATCTCAGAAGCCTCTCAGTTAAATGTTAGTAGCAAAACGTCTTCTGTTGAACATTTCTATTCAAACGCATCATATAATATACGTATATAATGTACTTATACATAATAAGACACAATAAAACTTTATAGCAAATACAGACTTTCATTTCGAATACTTCCAAAATCCAAAAATACTCTGCATGTTATGCGTACGCTACTGCAGTTACCTATAATGCGTTTCAAATGACTATAGGAAGCCGCCATTTTCTGTTTCTATGTCACTTGGTGTAAACCTCATATGAGCAGGACAGAAATATAAAATGGCTGTTTCACAGTCCTATTCTCATTTGAAACACAATACTTTATGTGTGTGACGTTTTGTTATAAGGCTCATTCTTCTTCTTTTTCTTCGGAATTGGATTGATTCTCAGTAGAATTAGAGTAATAGGGTCTTAATGCAAAATGTCAACCTTATGTAATCGTAATTGAATTTAGTATTAAAGAACAGTGTTCTTTAATACTTCAACAAAGTGTCCACACAAAATGACGTCTGCAATGGTGCTCATTTTGTTGTTAATTATGTAATTTGTAAATAAACTACGAGTAAATCCACGGATTGTAAGTGTTATGCACTTCTGTTATGCTTTTTCTACAGACAATATTGTGAAAGGAATAGCACTATATTAAAAAAAAATCTGTCAATTTGGCTACCAATCTATGTTCATCAGAATGACCAGTTTGCGTTGAGCATCTAAAGCATCGAACGGATATATTTTGAAAAGAATTTTCAACATCTAAGTAATTTACGCATCTCAAAACTGTTAGTTCTGAATTTTTTGAAAATTACTAACAAACAAACAACTTCCAGACATGGCCAAAATTAGACATAGGTCTTTTTGTTCTTCCTCCTAGCGTTTGTCCCGGCTTAAGCCAGGGTCTGCTTTCCTGCTAAGCAAAATTAGACATAAGTATCAGTAGAATTTCAATCATCTGGTAATCATGTTTTCCGCGCATTTTCCCAATTAATTGAACAACTTGTTAGAGTTTCATTTTTCACAAAGATTCGCTTCATGGCATTCGGCCATTAATATTAACGTATTCAAATCAAAATGCCTCAAATACCGTTAAACCAACACGGGGCGAATAGACCAATTAAATTTACATAAAAGGGAAATTCTCCTAAAGGGAATCTATAGGATGTTATAACATATCATACAATTTGTATTGATGATATAAATTACCCAATTACCTATTACTCGCATTTGTTTGTAAAAATAAAATTACAAATCGACGAAATATCGTATTTTATTCTTTTGGTTCGTCATATTTATTCCTTAGGTTCAAAATACAAAATTTTCATAATATCATAATATAAAAATAGCTTTTAGTGTTCTAAGTGTTCTTTAGTAACATCTGAAAGGCATAATAACTAGATTTACTCGAATTTTCTTTTAATGTATGATGTTAGCAATTGCAATCTATACTATCCGCTACGCAACAGAGCAGCTATGCGATTGTCTACCATTGATTGCTACAGTGTGATGCCATAACCTCTGATTTGATGGTAGATGCCGCAAGAACACCATTCAACCAATTTTGAAACTAAATGGTCAATGGTTAGATCCCTAACCCAGCTTACTGCTCATTTGGAGGGGAGAGGGGAATATTGGTCAAGTTCAACTGGGCTAATATTCTTCTAAATATATAAAAGGAAAAGGTGACTGACTGACTGATTGACTGTCTGACTGATCTATCAACGCACAGCTTAAACCACTGGACGGATCAGGCTGTTTGGCAAACAGATAGCTTTTATGACGTAGACATCCGCTAAGAAAGGATTTTTGAAACTTCAATCCCTAAGGGGATAAAATAGAGGTTTGAAAAATCGAACTTAACGTGAGCGAAGCCGCGGGCAAAAGCTAGTTTTTAATTTAAAAAAAAGTAGATGTGATGGCGATCATCACACTTTAGCAATAATTTTAAGACAATCTCAAAGCTGTTTCGTGTATTGTTGTATCAGCGTTACCCTATTATGTAACTACCCTAGCAGTTGAAATTATCGTGACAATTGGTTTCGGCATTTCAGACATGGACTTCGGCAGCGGCGGTCCGCCGCCTCCGGGGATGATGAAAGACAGACACGGGCCACCCCCACCACACCATCCGGTAAGTGGGGGACACATACTGACGTCCTAAAGCTTCTTCAACCGATAGACGTCCACTGCTGGACATAGGTCTCTTGCATGGACCTCCGCAGGCTTCGGTCTTGCGCCGCCTGAATCCAGCGGCTCCCTGCGCATCGTTTGATGTCGTCGGACCAGCTAATGGGGGGTCTGCCAACACTGCGCTTCCCGGTGCGGGGTCGCCACTACAGCACCTTGGGACCTCATCGACCATCAGCTCTTCGTTAACTAACAAGACCATATTTCGAGCTATTGTCCAAAAAGTGGTACCTAATTTATAAAAAAATGACGCCATTTGATAACTAAAAAACGTCATTTTTTGTATTGCTATATCACAAACTACAAATACCGCTTCGATGTGACGATAGAGAATTAACTATAAGTAAGATAACATCGACTGTTCCGTAGAACAAAGTCTCAATTGCTAAATTCATAACTTGAGATTTGAGCCTTGCAGATGTGACTTTGTTCTACGGAACGGTCGACATAAAGTAGTAAGCCGCAGGCATTAACTAGTGTAGTATACTACACTATGCCCGCGGCTAAATAAAATAAATAATGCAATGTCTTTATTATTATTTATTGAAAATGGAATAACCTTCTCCTTCAAAAGTCTATTTTTAATTAAACGTATGTATTGTACTCGTTTCAGCGCGACGGCCGCGGTTATGGCCCAGAGGGGTACGGCGGGGAGGGTTTCGTGCCCCCGCCCCCCATGCACCACCAAATGCCGCCACAGAATCAGGTATTTGATTCTAGACTAGAGTCGCAAGTGAGTAACATACCTATTCAATATGTCCTTATTTTTAACATTTGCTACAAACAAAGACACGATTTTTTTTTTTTTTGAGGTTTGCCACATATTGACATGATCTTAAATGGCAAATGTAGTAATTTATGGGATTTAAAAAACAGTAATTACTTAAGGGTTCAGTAGCCTAAACACGAACATTTAACTTTCGAATTCAACAATAGGATTGACATAAGCATAAGACGTGTGTACGTGTACTCATTAGGTTTTATTTTAAAAGTGAAGTTGAAAGTAACAATTTAATAATATTGTTTATTTATACGGTTACACTAACACTGTTCGCACCTCAAAATGAACAAAATACAGTGATTTATCAAGTTTTAAGCACGTAATTCTCGAAAATAAATATATCAATCGTGACAATCAAAAGTGACAAGCAGGCTCAGGACGCGGTTGCTAAGGCCGTCATCTGTTGTCTTAGCGACGACATGCGTTGCTGGGTCTCCTCCAATGCAGCCGTCATATTTTGACCCAAGAGAATGCAATCACTCCGTATTTTGACTTTGACTTTATTATGTTTTTAGTGTACATTTTAAGTTATTTGTTTGTGTTTTTTTTTTTATATTTATTTTAAGTTATTCTTTTTTGTAAATATATTTAATTGTGGAGAATGCCGTCCGGGACCCAATCTTGTGATGGCACGTCGAACGCGACCCATATATGTACACAGTGCAATAAGTCTTTCAAATCTTTGAAAGGCCTCAACATACACACTACAAAAACACACAGGAAATGTATTAGCCAAAACAGTTCACCTTTAGACAACCATCCAATTATTCCGAGTGCGTCTACTTATGTAGCCAACGATCCAACTCCTTTCCACACATATCTTAGCAATTTGAAAAATAGTATACCCATAGTTAAAAGAATCCCACGAGGAGCTCGAATAACCGTTGCTACACATTTATCACAATTAATCCAGAAATGTTACATAAGCAATTGTACTCAAGACTGGCAGAACCTATTTTTATTTTCATACAGCACACTGCATATAATAAAAACTGATGAACCGAATTTATCCCTAACACAAAAGATTAAGAATAACTGTGCTGTAAGCTCCTCGCCTTCTCCCGCACCTCTAATCAAACATGATGCCCCTCGTAATCGCAACAAACTCATCGAAAACAAAATCTGTGACGGAGATCTCAAAGGTGCCGCTCGCCTTTTGTTCTCCAACGACGTGCTATCACCAGATACCCCTGACACCCTTCAGGCCTTACGGACAAAACATCCTCCAGCTCCTGTAAACCCATATTTTCTCGACCCACCAACTGCAGGGCAAGCTTGCCTCCAAATTCAAAACAAAGATGTTACGGATGCCATTTTATCTTTTAAACCAGGTTCGGCTGCAGGTTTGGATGGAATCTCACCGCAACATTTGAAAGACTTAACATCGCATTCAGTGGGTGATGCAGGCGAGCAACTTGTAAATTCGATCACTAAATTAATCAACTTTATGTTTTCCGGTAATGTCAATCCAGAAATTGTTCCCGTTCTTTTCGGCGCGAATCTCATTGCCCTCACCAAAAAGGACGGAGGGGTGAGACCAATTGCTGTTGGATCAACACTACGACGTCTGGCCTCCAAAATTGCTGTTCGACATATTTTACCTAAATTAATTTCGGAATTTGAACCCGTACAGTTAGGCTTCGGTGTAAAAGGAGGGTGTGAGGCAGCCGTCCATGCCCTACGCTCTTTCCTAACTTACGGACAGCCCGACGTGTTGCTTAAAATTGATGTCAAAAATGCATTTAATTCGGTAAATAGGGATACCCTGCTGACAGAAATAAAACAACATATACCGGAAATATACAATTATCTTCTTCTCAGTTACGCTGACCCAACAAAATTGTTATATCGTTCTAATGAATTGTCTTCGGAAGTAGGTTGTCAACAGGGGGATCCCCTTGGGCCTGCAATTTTTAGTTTGGCTATAAATCCGATAATCAAAAATTTAAATTCTAAATTCAACGTTTGGTATTTGGACGATGGAACCCTAGGAGGTGATGTGGATACTGTGTTTTTGGACCTTTTTTTAATCAAAACTAAATTTGAAGCCATTGGTTTGGAGCTTAATTTTAGCAAATGCGAACTTTTTATAAATAACTGCGACTTAAATTTAAATGACATAAAACAAAAATTTAATATTTTGGCTCCAAATATTAAAATAGTTAACAGTAATTCCCTTTACCTTTTAGGTTCTCCAATTTTTGATGAATCTATTTCTGAATATATTAATAATTCAATTACTAAATTTCAAAATTCTGCTGACCGTCTCATTGAAATTAGTCCACATTATGCACTTTGCATCTTAAAATTCTGTCTTTTCGTCCCAAAATTTACGTATGTGCTCCGTTGCTGCTCCTTTTGGAATCACCCAGATCTTTTGACACAAGTAGATGACTTAATCAAAATTAGCTTAGAATCGATTCTTAATATGCAGCTGAACGAGCAATCTTGGTCCCAAGCATCCCTACCCATCCGTTATGGTGGTTTAGGGATTCGCAAAATTTCCAGTGTCGCTTTACCAGCCTTCCTATCTTCCGTCCATAGTTCAGCAAATCTCATGAGTAAAATTTTAAGGGCATCCCCTTCAAACTTTGAGATTGCTGGCTTGGAAGAAGCTAGAAACGCTTTCTTAATTGCATGCCCAGGTCAAAATTTTCCAGTTTCTCCAAATTCACAGAGGAGCTGGGACGACATAAAATGTAAATTGACGTATAACGATCTTTTGAGCCGTAGTACAGGTTCGGCGCGTGCTAGGCTTTTGGCCGTGGGTGCACATGAGGCCGGCTACTGGCTTCACGCGTACCCTTCGACCAATACAGGAACATTTCTTGTGCCTGACACGCTCCGAATCGTAACCTGTCTACGCCTTGGGGTTCCGGTCTGCGCTCCGCATAAATGTCCCTGTGGCAGTGATGTCGACAAGCTAGGACATCACGGACTGTCATGCCAAAAAAGTGCAGGCCGCTTCTCGAGACATGCCGCACTTAACGATATCATACGCCGGTCTCTTGCCACCGTCAACGTGCCAAGTCTACTTGAGCCGACTGGCATTGCAAGAGACGATGGCAAGAGACCGGACGGTATGAGTTTGATTCCATGGAAGATGGGTCGGGTGCTGGTATGGGATGCAACCTGTTCAGACACGCTGGCCCCTTCCCATCTACATGGAACCAACAACAGAGTTGGTGCGGCTTGTGAAGCGGCTGAAAAAACGAAAGCATGCAAATACAGGGGTCTAGGCACCGAATATGATTTTGTCCCATTCGGTGTCGAGACCCTTGGTCCGTGGGGTCCTAGCGCCATTAGACTTTTTAAAGAAATATCAAAAAGATTAGTCGACGTCACAGGTGACCGAAGAGCTGGCAGCTACCTCGGACAACGAATTAGTCTCGCTATCCAAAGGGGGAACGCTGCCAGTATCTTCGGAACGTTGCCTAAAGGGACTCCTTTTAATAATTTATTTTAATTTATTATAGTATATATTTTTTAAGGTTTTTAATTTTAGGTTAATATTTTGTCAAGTTAGGTTAGTTTTAATTTTAGAAGTAATTTAATATTAATTTAATTTAGATATAATTTTAAATATATTTTAGTATTGTAAATATTTTAAGTTAATTTTATATTTTATGTTTCTAATAAAGAATTCAACAAAATCAAAAAAAAAAAAAAAAAAAAAAAAAACTTTCGAATAGTAAAGTTAACGTCAGTAAGTTTTATATGAAAATGACAGGAGCGCTCCTGTCATTTTCATATATTTCTTGCTGACGTTAACTTCACTTTTACTATACGGAAGTTAAAATGTTGGTGCTTAGGCTACTGATACATTCCGTTTATTAACTTTAGGTACTGCCCTTTCACAGTAATTTGTACACGTTCAAGCAATTATAATTTACAGTGTCTAGAATTTATATCATATTCTCAGTTATTTAAGAGTCTCTTTTTTATTAACAATAAATACGAGCGATACATACTCAGTTCCTCTTAGATTTTGTCTAGATGAAGCGTTTTGCGCGCCAGTCGAGCCGCGCGTTTGAATTCATGTTGTACTTACGTCTAACGCAATTTACGTGCGCGTTGTGTCATTCCATTTTTTATTTTAAAAATTATATCCACTCGCTGTAACTACCGCGCGTATACTGGACGGAGCAATGGCGTCTCTAGTATGTTGACATTCGCGCGAATCGAAATTCTAGTGATCTGCACACGATTCACGCGCGTGCAGCAATACACGTGTTTGCGTGTGGACGGAATGAACCTTTAGTAGGTATCTCACAATCTCACGATTGGACTCGCACGTAAATCGCATCATGTGTAGCCTAAGCACGAACATTTTAACTTTCGAATAGTAAATGTAAAGTTAACATCAGCAAGAAATAGGTATTGTGTCAAAATGACAGGAGCTCTCCTGTCATTTTCATACAAAATTTCTTCTATTCGAAAGTTAAAATGTTCATGCTTAGGCTACTTAGGGCGTGCTCTTACGGTCGAGCACCATCATTACTACCTGTGCGACTTAACTAGACACCTCGCTGAAATGCGACTCCCACCCCGCTAAGCCCCGCATCTTACTTGTGAGCAGTGTTGCCAAATTAGCGACTGTCACTAGAAATGTTGACTTTTGCTTGTCTTAGCGACAAAAAGAAAACAAAACTGAACTGCTATTAACAGTCTTTAAACTCAGTTTTAATAAAAAACCTGGTTTGAAAAACTGGCCATTGAATGATGGATATCTTTAAATGGCTATATTCTTTCCGAAGAATTTCTATAGGTACCTATCCCAGAAGGATCAATTTAAGTGATTTTCTAGTGACTTGATATAGAACCTATTCTAGGAGTTGGCAAAATTGCTTGTGCGCTCAGCATGTCTGCTCGATGTGCACTGATCACATGTTTGTTTCCGATGCACAATTAACATCACCAGAAGTCTAGTTAAGTGGCACGGATTGTGTTGGTAGTATTAAGTTTGTGCGTGTGGTGCGAGAGAGTGACGCGGCGATCTGTACGTAGGGCGCTCCCCCTCCACAGCAGGGCGCCGTCATGATGGTGTACGGGCTGGACCCCGCCACCGCCAACGCCGACCGCCTGTTCAACCTGTGCTGCCTCTACGGAAACGTCGTCAGGGTGAGTGACCCCGATTCTTCTTTATCAACCGATATATAATGCGATTCAAATGAGAATAGGACTGTCAAACGGCCATTTTATATTTCTGTCCTGCTCATATGAGATTTACACTGAGTGAGATAGAAACAGAAAATGGCGGCTTCCTATAGTCATTTGAAACGCATTATAGGTAACTGCAGTAGCGTACGCAAAACATGCAGAGTATTTTGGCGTCTGATGTCGGCGATCCACCTTGTAGGACTATGTGCCCCGTCCATTTCTACTTCAGTTTCGCGACTCGCTGAGCTATGTCGGTGACTTTAGTTCTACGGATCTCCTCATTTCTGATTTGATCTCGCAGGGATACTCCGAGCATAGCTCTCTCCATCGCCCGCTGAGTGATCCTGAGCCTTCTTATGAGGCTCATAGTTAGCGATCATTTTTCGCATCCATAAGTCATAATACACACTGTTCGACTCGTCTTCTGTCACTGAGGGATTTGGACGAGAAGACATCTCGAAACTTCCCCGAAGGCTTCCCTTAAGTCTTCATAAAATTTCGTGAAGTACTATTATACAGTTCGTGAATTTCTTAATGACAAAGTTGTGTGGAAGCAATCGGCTTCGCTTCAGCTGTCCTCAAGATATTGTAAAACTTTTAAAAAGAGCAACTGCTGAGTTTCTTGCCGGCTCTTCTCAACAGAATCTGCTTTCCGAACCGGTGGTAGATTCTCGACTTGTCATAAGAGCCACAGGTTAGCATAGTTTTGAATTTTTTTAAATAAGTGATCGATCGAGCGACTTAATAAATGTCTCTTTGCAGATAAAGTTCTTGAAAACAAAAGAAGGCACTGCCATGGTACAAATGGGTGACGCGGTATCGGTGGAGCGATGTGTGCAGAACCTCAACAACGTCACGGTCGGGGACTATACGCTTACACTTGCGTAAGTAGAACACCCTCTATCTCTATCTAAAGTAGATGAATCTATCTGCACTTATAACAAAACTAGTTAAATATGTTTGGAAAAGTTTTATTCGAAGGGAAGCTCCCTTTTATCGACCTATAGTTAGGTACTTTATTATCGTTCGCGTGGAGTTAGGTTTTCAAAATCCCGTGGGAACCCTATGTTTTTCCGGGATAAAAGATGTCTTCCAAATTCTCCAAGGCCCATACAAAAGTTTACGTCGATCCGTAGCTCGTTGCTGTACGATCGAAGTATCGGCTAACAATCACTTACTTTCGCATTTGCAATATTAGTACAGTACCCGGCAATAAATATTGCACATCGACCTTTGGAAAGAGATAATCGGTTAATTTCGGCTTCGTATAGCGTTATCTCTGTCGCACAAAATACAAACAGTCCGGTATCTAGTAGGAGCTGTTAAAACAATTATTATGAGTTGCTTCTTTTGATATTTTTTTTATTCTTTGTATGTATTAAATATACCATTATTTCTATAAGTGTTGGCTTTAGGATGGGGTAAAATAAAAAAATGTTCACATAATGTTTAAAATTACAGCTGTAGTGTACATAATAATAAACATTGTAATAAAAATAATTCTAATTCTCTATTTCTTTATTATTTAATTCTATTCTAATTCTCTATTACTTCCATAGTAGAACTTTAAATTATTTAAATTTGGGGGTGTTAACAACTCTCAATATATATTATGAATTGGACGCGACCGCACTCTATCATACTTGAACAGCGACTGACAGTGACGTTTTGACAGTCATATAGGTAGTGTGCGACAGAGATAACGCTATACGAAGCCGAAATTAACCGATTGTCTCTTTCCAAAGGTCGATGTGCAATATTTATTGCCGGGTACTGTAATTCGTTATTGGAAGGGGAATGTTATTCCAACGTCTATTGTCGGAGTATCTGAATGATCTTAACGCAGCATTGCCATGATGTGGGATACGGTCCTGTATATCAGTGCCAATTTCAAAATCATCGTCGAGTAACGTTCAACAGAGGGGTAAATTTGACATTCTGGCAGTTTTGGTATAGAAAATCTATCAAAAAATCAAATTAATTCGTCGGTTGAATGTTACTCGTCGATTTTGAAATTGGCAGTTACATATTTAACTTCAGTTGTGAATGCTCAAATTCCTAATTGGAGGAGGAATGTTATTCCAACATCTACTGGAAGATGATGCGAACGTTATTGTTTCTTGGTTCTCAGATTCTCAAAACAGGCGTACCTGTCGGAGGTGATGAACCCCTACCCCCTCCCGGACAAGAGTCCCTCCTTCAAAGATTACGTCGGCAACAAGAACAACCGCTTCCTCACGCCCGCCTCCATACACAAGAACCGGATACAGCCTCCCTCCAAGGTAAGAAATAAAGTTACAGGGGTGCAACCGGCTGCCCAGATAAGTGCCACACACACACACAGACACGCACAGCGCATAAAACGTTAGATTATTCAAATATTGGAGGAATTATCATGTTGTGATTCTTGATGACTTTGATTTGATCTTTATTCTTTATTTTGCTTTCATTATATTTATAAAAATATCTTACATTGATACAAACATGATGCCGGCACCCTGATTACGTAAAAATTTGCAACAGCAACAGCAATAGCAACGTGACAGCGATCGGTCGCAAAATGTCACTAAAAATCGTATTACGGAAGCCAATCGCACGTCTATTGCTCACGTGTTGATACTAGCGCCACTCGCGATAGGACGGCAATAGATGTAAACAAAATACACAGTTTTTATCGTCGTCAGTGGTTGAATTGTTATATTTTTTATTTGTTTTGTGTTGTGGTCTGTGGTAAAAACCTCTCGAAGTATCCTTCCTTCCACTTACTCCCTTTCTTCCTTTCTTCTCCATCAAGCATCTCTAAAGAAGAAAAGTACATTTTGCGATAGGCGAGCGATTGGCTTGCGTAATACGAATTTTAGTGACATTTTGCAACCCATCGCGTAGTGATTGCTGTCGTGTTGCTACTGCTGTCACTACTGAAATTTGACGTTTGAGAAGTGACGTTTGACAGCAGAAGTGACGTTTGACAGCAACGATTGCGCAATTTACGCCTGTCGCGAACCTGTCGCGAGATACGTAATAACCCTGCCGGTCAGCGAGTTGCAAGTACAACTCACATCACATCACATAGTGTCATTCACCGCTAGGGTTGCCAGATTTTTTTTCAGCCTATAAGGGACAAATGGTTAAATGGGTAAAAAATACGGGATTTCAGTTTTTTACCCGGGACAAATAAAAAACAAAATTATTTAGTGTCATTTTTTGTATATGTTTCCGAGGATCGAGTCAGTTTGAACATATTTTTATTCGTTTTAACATATCTCCAAAAATCAATACAGTTATAATCGTAATTAAGTAGGTATATAAACGGTCATCAACTCTTATTTTACGAATTTTTACGAATGTTGCGTGTGTGAATATGTACTTGAATCGATTTCATAATGAAAAACGAAGTACAGTTCAAATACGGAACATAGCCTGTCCCGCCGGGACATTTTAAATTATGCCTAAAATACGGGATGTCCCGGGAAATACGGGACGTCTGGCAACGCTATTCACCGCCCACGCATCCTCGCTCAGCCGAAAGGGTGACGATGCAGGCCACGCGGCGCCTGCAGACGTGGAACTGTTGCAGGTGCTGCACTTCTTCAACACTCCGCCCGACGTGTCGGACGAGCAGCTGCTGCAGGTGTTCCAGGACTACGGCGTCACTCCGCCGCACACCATCTCCAAGTTCCCGCTCAAAAGCGAAAGGTGAGCTTGTTAGGACAATTTACTCCTCGGTTAAACGTCACCCTTCGTTGGTGAAATCGGTACCTGTACAGGGGCCCAAGTCTGCTATTGCAATTGTAGTTACATTGCCTATCAATGACATCCCAATTGCTACTTTTAGCAATTTTGGTAGTCTACTAATTCAATGCCGTCACAATTGTTTTCCGATGGTTTGTCACTGACACATCTAGCTTTGAATCTAGCTTAAATAAACGTTTTTAATGTGTAGTTTTTTTTGAAACTCATTTCGGCAAACGCTTTTTAAGCTAATGGCAATACCGAGGTATGATTGAATTACAATCCAATTATAAGAAATCGAACGACCATTGTGAATTTAGTAGACTACGAAATTTTGGACCAATGATAATTGTATTGTAATTGTATTGCGGATCAATGACAATGACATGTAAAATAGCAGACTTGGGGCCCAGGTGTACAAGCTGCAAAGACAGAGCTACAAATTCCCAGTTATAGAGGTAGAAAAGGTTTAAAAATTTCCAGAAACAAGCCAAAGACAAGAAGACAAGTGTTTCAATGTAAAAGTGTCGAGACCTCATCATAATAATAATTTCATTGTCAGTAGTAGAGGTTTATCAAATATACAAGGCCCACTTAGCTAGATTTCACCGTAATATTTGTTCAGGTCGTCGTCAGGCCTGATGGAGTTCCAGAACATATCGCAGTCGGTGATGGCGATCATGGCCTGCAACCACGCCACCATACAGCACCCAGGTATGTTCCAACACTTTTCACTCAATCATGGTTCATCGTCCCTCATCCCACTATAATATGTGCCGAAATCTTATGACAATAGATGGATGGATGTTTGTCTCTTTCACACAAAAACCACTGGATGTATTTTAATGAAACTTCACAATGTAGGCTATATTTTAAATAAGGAATTCTCGCGGGAATCAAAAACCCTTAATCGGCGCGACGCTAGTCAGCCATAATGCTCACATTAACCAGTGTTATGTACCTCTTTAAGGTATTGCCAATTATTTGTTCGATCTTTCGCATCCTCCATTGCGCGGACTGAAAATCGAAAGGTTCACCCATTACCCCCTGCATTATTACCATACCTAATTTGTATAAGCTTAAGGCTTGGTTGACATGAGGGGGGGATCAACCGGATTCCGCACGTGGCAATCATCTTCGATATTTTTACTCGCATAGAATGTGGAAGACCCAAATAAATAATAGGTTATGGTTCCAAAAATTGTATGTTTTATGAACGATTTGATTCGATTTGAAAAACTAAAGTGTCACGCGTAAAATTTCCAGGTGCGAAGTTCCCGTTCGTAATGAAGCTGTGCTTCTCCTCGTCGCGGCAGATCGGCCAGGGCAAGGGGCCCGCGACCCCCAAGGCCGGCCAGCCCGGCCAGACCCCCGACCCCTCGCAGCGCGGACAGAACAACGGGCTCGAGCACGACTACTAGTAAGATACTGCCCGTTAGATACTTACCGTAAGATAGGTACAATACTACAGTGTAGTGCAACGCGCGGAAGTTGAAAATGCGAGGCGTGCGATAGAGAAAGGGACTCTGACGCGGTTACAAATTCAACAAGTTACAAGTGAATTGTGGACCTTGATCCGTTACAAATGTTTGTGGTATACCTAATCTACCTGAGACTCGTAACACGCTATACAATGTTATTAAAAATGCCACGGCATGTTATCTCATGATTCCTGCATACCGTGGCATTTAAAAAAAAAATGTTTTACTAAGGTTTGGCCCTTTATTGTAACCAGAGGGATATGAATATGACCCACACTGATAACTATAACTTTGGGTTTTTAAAGAAATGTGCGCTTGCTTCCCTACGCACACTCAACCTCTTTTAAAAGGTTACCTTACTATTTCAACTTCCGTAGACAAAGGTGTATTGTAAGAGATGTTAGTTTTAATTGTGTAAAAAAAATATATAAATATACATAATATATATTTCAAAATGCAAAGTGTTGAAAAAGACATGTGTGTCGTTGTAAATTGTGTAGGGACGTTGTCGGACCAATGTTAAGTCGATTTGGGATCTTTTTTTTTTATTGGCAATATCAAGGCCAAAGATACGTTCAGTTACCAGTTTGCATTAACGCTCGATAGTTAATTTCGGGATGATACGACTTGGTTTCGGTACAGTTCGGTATCGGTACAAAGCCAAAATGCGAAATAAGTTATTATTAGCATTTTAAAATAGGTATAAACGTAAATAAAGAAATATGCGAATTGTGTTCCTTTATCTGTTATTAATGTTTGTGGTATCCCTAACATAGGAAAAACCTATAATAAATTCTTGTCTTAATTTTTTTGATTCATATCGTGGCTTTTAGTGGAAACAACATATCTTCAGCTGATGCCAGGTAAAAAGAGAGAGAAAATTTCAGAGGGAATGTTTATGTGCGGGAAGAGAAAGTGTTTGAAGAACCAATAGTGTGGCGGCATATTTCCTCACCTTACTTCATACCACGAAATAGAAATAAATTACCCACTGTGCAAAATCTAGGTCTGACTCCTTTTTACGTGACACCTACTAAGATGAAGGAAAATCTAAAACTTAGCTATTACACATTCTCGGCTATACCGAAACCAAACCGTATATAGTGTAGATCGAGCCAAAAATGCCTGTCCAGTTTTTTTTTTTTTTCTAAAAATTTAGTCAATCGCTTGTTTACTATTGCACAAACCTGTATGTAGTTAAACGTATGTATAGTGATTTTATTGATGTTATTATTTAAATGTCTAATATCAAACGTATTGTATATTACTATTTTTGTGTAAGTTTTATTCGCCGTTTATTCTCTGTACGCATAATAGTGTATTTATAATAATTTATGAACTAGTAGATTTTTGCCGGCCTAATGAAAATATATTGTAATTATTTATTGAACTTCAGAATTTTAAAAATTGACGCGGTACTTACTACGTGGTATAGTTTCACAAAATTTTTAAATTCCCTGTATTGTACAAAACGTCATTAACGCCACAGACCGTTAATATTGTGGATCATTCAAGTACATTTTTTGCAGTTTAGAGTGACAATATACTTAAAGAAGAGTTTAAATATTTTATTTATACAATAACTAGTTGATGCCCGCGGCTTCGTTCGCGTGGTCAAAATCCTGCAGGAATTATTTGATTTTCCGGGATAAAAAGTAGCCTAGATGTCACTCTCCCGGTTCTCAACTATACCCATGCAAAAAATCACGTCGATCCGTGATTGAAGGACAAACCAATGAACATATACTACCTAATATTATAATTTCGCATTTATATTAGTATTCAGGATAATTTCCCTGTAAAAAAGGATTAAAATTTTTCTTAGTTTCGGAATTATAGAAATAAAACATATTATTATTATGTATATGATATTATAATATAATTAAATTGCCTATATTTAAAATTCATTTCTAAATTTATTTTAAATAAAAAAAACTAAATATAAAATTTTTGGTCGACTTTGGACTGCAGTGTTTTATGAATGTGATTTTTTGAAAATAAAGAATGACTGTTTTAATAAAGATATTCCATATATTTAAAACTTTTTACAGTAGGGACCATAGAGGCTATCTAATTCATAGTATGTTTGCTTGGAAAATTCTTGTAAGTATTTATTTTTATATCATATAGTTGTTGTGCATTGTCTTCTAAGCTCAAGTCTTAAAAGAATCAAAAAATTAAACATTTTAGAAAATTCTTAAACTAAAAAATATTTCAATATTTTATCAATTTCATGTACAATATTGCTTCAGAAAAATTATTACTATTTAAGTTTAAATTTTTTTTTTTGCGAAAAATTTTACAGGCAAACATAAAATTCGCCTTTTTTGAAAAAGAAATGCCCGCTCGGTTTTAACGATATTATATTATATTCTTCTATAAACTGTACACTCTGCGAAATAAAATGCTATATTGTTTAAATTATAAAATAAAAAATAATATCTAAATGACATTAGAGATATTTAAACATTTTTACGTTTATTTTAATTTTTTTTTTCTTAATGCTTCGTTATTATTTATTTTAAGTATTCACACTATAACAAAGCCAAAAACGTTAGCCAAAGTTTTTAAAGGTGTTAGATTTAAATATTATGTATTACAAAAAAAAATGTACATAATTTTCGGAAATCCATTGCTTTTACACCAATAGGTAAAAAAGTTGAGACATAATCGTCAAAAAAAATATTCTTTTTTCTGTTTTTTATTATTTGTTACTTTTAGAATTTTGTTAAAATTTAATGGCGCCATAGTCCAAAGGTTGCAAAGTAGTTTAATCGTTACCAAGATATACGTAGGTGTTAGATAAGTTTTATATTACATTTTATCCACAGATTTTTTTTTCAAGAAAAATTTTAAATAACCATATATTTTTCACAAAATAAAATTTGAAGAAACATATTATTATTTGGTAGAAACGTACGTAAATTGCGCATGTATTTCCTTTTGTTCATTTTGAGAGGTGAATCAAAATTCATTTATAATTCAATTAATAAATAAAATAATTTTTAATAAATTAAACAAAAACTGTCTGATTAGTATTATTAGTAAATAATTGAAATGTTAATGTTTGAAAGAAAATTGTTTTTAAATAATTAGTGGCAGTTTTTAGTTTACTTTTAATCGTTAAAATTTTCGGTTAATAAGTTAGTCATTTAGATTAGGCAAAAAAATTGAATTTTAACAGAAAATCATCAAACATAACATGTTAGTTTTAGATAATAATTCAAATCAACCAAAGGAAATCTGTATTAGAAATGTATCCGAAGTGCTTTTGTACAACATTCTTGCAAAAAAAATTTATTATTTATTTTATTTTCTAAAAAAAACTTTGTATAACATATCTTATTAAAAGGAAACCATAACAATTATTATTGTTGACTGCAACGTCAATTTTCGATTCTAAATATGTAGTTAATTATCATTAGGTATTTTAAAATAATCATGTATAGTTGGGCACGAACGTCGTATATTTTTAATGAGAGGCAATCGTCGAATTGCTTTCCAAAATAGGCTTAATGAATTTAGATTTGTACTTAAAACGCTAAATATTTTGTAGTGTAAATTATTATAATAAAAATAAAACAGACATTTCGCGCTCGACTGTACATGTATGTATTCGCTTGCCCTGTTTGTGAAAAATGTCAATTGTTATTTTTTTTTTAATATTGGCGTAAATAAATTCTAGTCTATGTATTTGAATCGTTCGAAATACAATTAAAACTGTGTGTAGCATCTGATGTATAACTGTAATTTTTTTGCTAAACATTTAGACGTTTTAATAAATCTTTACAAAAAGTCTTTTTAAAAATAGATGTAAGTTTTGTGGTTAGATGTGTAACATTTTAATAGTTTTTTTGTTTGTATTTCGAGCGATATTTACTGTTGTCTACCGCCAGTATTTACTGTGTATATGTATTTTGGTAAAAATTACTTACCTACATATCAAAAAGACAAATAAAAAGTTAGCGAGTTATGAATATTAATAAAAATACTTCATGTCGTATTTCTCTGCAATTTTTTTTTAGTTTGTTCTTTTGTCGTTTCTCTATGGTTTATTTACGTTACCCTTCCAATAATTTTCAATTTCTGCCCCCACTTGTGAGATTTTTTTACAAACATTATTAACTTAATACTTACTTAACATTTGCGATCTGGGCGAAAAAATTATTGAGGTTCTAACAAAAAAGAATTGTGACTAAAATTCATTAAAAAAAATTTTGTATTTAACAATATGTAACGCATGATTTTTGTTCTATTTTAAAATGACGTGTTTTTCTCTTTTATTTAAAATTGTTTTTCTTTTTTACGGCAACATTGCAACTTGTCAGAGTGACATTGACAGTTCCTCAAGCATGTTTTTCGGCTAAGATCGCGTTGTGTCAATACATGCAAACTTACATGAACGTATTTGCTTTCTAGCTAACGGCGATCTGGCGGAGCACACACAAACACACATATCAAGACGGACGGCAACACATAGACACACACAGGCACACCACTACGAGTGCGGGGGTTGGGGGGGGAGTCGGCAATGCCATTGCTTAAACAAAGAACAGTAATTAGTCCAAAAAAAAACATTTTTTTTTTCTGCACCACAAAATATACAGTAACGGTTGTTTTCTCCCGCAATGGCAACATTTTTATAATTCCTGGACTGTCACGTAAACTTTTCTTGAAATAAAAAATATTTCTTTAATATTTGCCGTAAAATATTTTGGCTACACAAGTTATTAAATTAAAGGTTTACCCACTGAGCACACTAATGAACAAAGCGTTTTTTTTTTTTCGAGTAATGAGTTATATAACATTCAAAAAAGAAATTAAAAAATATTATATAAGTTCAGCTCTTTGATAAAACCTAAACACTTTCCACATTTAATAAATTTTATTGGTTAAAAAAATACTTAACACTCGATATCTAAGGCATACTGTGCCTTAATGTATTAAGAGCCAGTTAATGATTATCATTCCCTCTCTCTCGCACATTCTAATATTTTCAATTATTGTAAAAATCTCCGTATACTTTTAACCTAAGTTGTTGATTACTATACTTGACAATAACATCACGGATATTTTAGACATAATTTTTTTTATCATATACCTGAGTTTTGATAGAAAAAAATGGCGACAAAATTTACTAGTTGCTTTCGCCATTTTTTTAATTATAAACTAGGCATAAGACATTAGAAATATGTATGAAATAATCCGTAATTTTATTTTCAAGTATAGTATATGAACCACTTTGGTCAAAAATATAATGAGACTTACAATAATTGAAAATAGTAGAATGTGCGAGAGAGGGATGCAAAATGTAAACTGGCTCTTAAGATAATATGAACATACTTAAGAAAAGTTTGTGTGACAAGAAATATTTTTATAATTTGTGATCTATTTCACTCATATAAAGACATTAACAGTTAGTTTTTTTCTTTAATATACCAGTTATAGTAGACACAGTAACAATAATTCTCAAGTATAACACGATTACATTTCCATTATTTTTTTTCTTCTTCATTTTTTTTTACGTTACATTAAGTTTTTTTTTTTGCGGACAAGGCGTCCATTTTTGCGAAGCGCATTTTGATTTTTGGTTTAATTCGGCGGACTGCTTGGAATTATTTAGTAAGCATTATTCCCATTTCAATTAATTTAGGTAATATTTAGTTTTTAGTTTCTTATCATTCTATTTAGGTGCCGTTTTCAAACTCTTTGCGGGTGTATATTTTGTAACCCTTATTTTATTTAGGCTGTTTTCATTAATTTTTAAATTAATTAAAAAAAATTAAGTTTGAAGGCGGTACTTAAAAAAAATTACATATATCCCATTTTTAGTGATGGATAAAATTAATTGGTAGTTTTAATCGATATAATGAATAAAATAAAATTAGTTTTGTGAATACGTGTGTGAGCAAAGACGCAAAAAAAGTTTTAGATGTTTGCTCTTTAATTTTTTATGTTATGAATTTATTCTTTGCGTGAATTTAATTATTTGGTTGTAAGGTCACAGAAACATAGAAGTTGTGAATTTGTACAAGTAAATAAAGTAACTGTGGTTTATGGAGGTAGAGATTTTGAGTTTTATTTTTTTCGTTTTCTGTTATATTCAATAAGCCCCGTGCTTTCTCGAGTGTGCATGTTTTCCGCATATTCCGCATGCGTTTCGTGGCATTGAGATGAACTGTTGCAAGAGCCTAATTAATACGCAATATTGTTTACTTTCCTGGATAATAGAAAAAAAATGGATTAATTAGGATTAATTAATAAATCTGAACATGCTTAATTTTTAGCGGTACATTTATATCGCTATTAATGTGTACCAGTATAACCGGAACGGCATTCCGAACCAATGTTATATTCATTTCACGATCGAAAGTACTTTAAAAAATTTTTTTAAGTATACAATATTCTATTCCATGTTATATTTTTTTCCAAAGGGAAATTGAAATACCTATTCTTGTTGATATTTTCTCAATACCAAGCATACTCCTATAAAATAAGGTATAATTCATTGAATAGTTATATTTTTAATTGAAGTAATTGGATTAATGGAATTCATAGCCTCTTTTGCTCTCTTAATTGAATTAATGGTATTTAAACTCATACAAAAAAAAAAAAATTATTTCTTGTAAGCCAACGTGTGTTTCTTATGACAAGTCATTCAAGATGTACGATAATATGAATGTATTTGTATTTAAAATTCCACAAACTTAAAGACATTTCTGTAATATTGATTTGGCCGCCTAAAAATTAAGCGTTTATAGACTGGAAAATCAATAAAATAAAAATATCATATTTCATCATTTTCTTAGCAATTGTAACGATTCAGCTTAATCGTGTGGCAAGTTTATTGTATGTATCATTCGGTCATTTTAATATTGGTATTATTTCTACTACACACAAAACTGTAATTATTATACTAAATTTAATAAGGACTTACAATTATATAAAATCTTTTCTCTATTGAACAGGATAAAATCGTAGAAAGTTTGTTACAATTTGTGGCTGAAACAGCAGAAAAAATAGAGGAGAAAAAAAGACCGTATAAAAAGCCGAATGAGTGCTTTAGCAATAATGCAATATTCACGTTTTTTTTGGAAGAAGGTTAGCTTAATTTAAAAAAGAAATCTACTTTAATTGTAAATAACATTGTGACAATACTTATTGTCTTGTGGTCTTATTTTAGTATAGCAAAAGTTTTGTGCGTAGTAAAATAGTGCCATTATCCATTTGTAAGAACCAAAATATGTAATTTAAGAAAAATAGAGTTTAGCACGTCTTCTTTAGGCTAGTAGTAAGTGTCATTGCGATGTCAATTATATTCGACTAGTGGAAAAAATTATGACCGTAAACAGATTTTCTATAAATTTTTCTTAAAAACTATAATAAAAATAAAATGTGACGATTGGGATTTAAATATTATAAGGTTTGAATAATAGAGCCTGGCTGCACAATACTTCATTGAGTACGTTCAAATTTTGCAGGTATTTTTATCAATATGTAATATTATATGGCGCATCTTTAAAGCTCTTTGTACCAAAAGTAATTTTATTGCTGAGAAGTTAAAAAAGTGGTGGGAGCTTTTTTGTAATAAATAAAAATTAAATTCAAGTGAAGAATTCGACCAACTTTATATGCTTCATTAAAATAATTCGTTTTTCATTAAAATGACACGACTTTTTAACATTTTTTATTACATACACTAATAAATTCCGCCTGTTTCGTTTTTTATAAACCTTAATAACTCCAATTAAGGAAACCTGCAAAACTTTGAGTCGTAACTGGATTTTTTAGAATTAGGTCGTTAATACTGCTGTCTTTTTCGTTATTATTATACTATAGTATAGACTAAAGAAGTTTGTATGGAGTGATATCTGTGGTAGCATGTCTATATAACTGTTTATGATATGGCACTCTATTCTACCAAATAATCAAAATTACTTTAAAGAAATGGCCCAACAATGTAATTAAATAAAGCAATATGAGTTTAAATAATTAAAATTAAAATATAATATGTATACTAATAGTATAAATATGAATTATCTTTACTAGTTCTTCACTTGTATTATTACAAGCCTTTTTTGTTTTGTTTTGAATAACATAAATTACGCAGTAACCAAAATGAGTCGCAAAATATTCAAAGAGATTTAAATATTGTTGCCAATAAATAATAAGTTCTTACCATAAAAATACCAGAAAAGTTTATGGATGGGATCCTACTTGATTGTGTCTGTCAGTTTTTTTTCATAGCGTAAACAGTGTTATAGTCGGCACAAAATTAATAGTCCTTAAAATAGCTGATTAAAAACCTATTGTTATCAGAATAATAGATGCATATCTTTTTCTCTAGGAAATATTTTCAAATTGGTGAAAGAAATAAATGTTTTAGCGTTAGGACTTTGATGTCGTGATAGCTTGACTATGTTTTTACGTTGGATGTATATATGGAACGAGAAATTGATATGTTTTGTTTGATTTTCAGCCATATATGTAATTGTTTTTATTTTATTTTTTTCTAATTAGTATGCTACTACTGTTATGAGATATAAACATGTAAAAATTTAACAAAAAATGACACAGTACTGTTGAATTCTTATATCCCTTTTTAGCAGTAATTATTGTAAAATTAAATTAATAATGGTATTAATGCCTGATTAACGGTCACGAACTATTAAGAATTGAATACAAAATATTTTTAGTAGAATTTAGTGCATTCCATGAAGTTTGAAAAATGCATTAAATTCTATTGAAAATTTTAGTTTGAAGGATTCGTGTTCAATGATTTTACAAAATTTACTACTAAACTGCCTACGCCTGACATAATATATACAAATGATCGAAATCACGCTCAAAATATACTTGTGATATGATATTCACAACATAACATGTATGGTAGGGCTACGATGAGTTATGAGAACTTAAATTCGTTAGCGTCTGCGTTAATTACCTATTTGTATGCCAAATTTTAACTTCTCACGTGACTAATAATGACGCACGTTTACTCGACATGCATTTTGGGAAGACACTAGGGAGCCAAAAGTTTACATAACTCATAGTATCTTTATAGTAACACATACATATAGCACGAAACCATGCCTATGATACTCGGCGAGACATAACAAAAAGGCACTTTAGCATTTTACATAATATTTTAATAAGAATGTAACAATTTTTATATTTTTAGTTTGTCTCTTATTTCTAGACATTGCATTGGTAGTAGGTACTTGTAGTTACATGGTAAGAAACATTAAATACATGTCAACACAAACAAAAATCTTTCATTTACTTAAACACTACCATTTTTAGGACATATTCAAGAATTCGGTAATTTTTTGGATGTTTTTAAAAACATTAAGTATCAGCACGGAAATTTGCTTAATTCAACTAATTGTGAATTAAGTTTTAAATTATAATTTTTTAATTGAATGAATTCCATTGATTAATTAATTGAATGAATTCCATTGATTAATTAATTCAATGAATGTTGCATTCAGTTCAATTATAATTGAATTAGTAAGTCGACGTTGAAATTACTAGATACCGAGAATTAGCGAATTCCATATTTAACACAAGCAGTACCAACAAAACGTGTTTAACGCAAGCCTTTTACAGTTCGATGAAAAATAACTTTGAATTTGATTTATTGAAATGATTTTTCTTTAAATGAAATGATTTTGCTTTTTATTTTGAAATGTTAAAAAATGTATTTTTAACTTTATACATCCTACCTATCTCATCACGATTTTTCCCATGTGAATTTTTATATTCCAGTTAAATTTCAAAGTTATTTTGTGGATGTGCTTGAATAATAACAAACATAAGTAATAAAAATAAAATATGGTGAGATCGCGCAACAAACCAGAAACATCGCTACGACTTAATATTCACCAGTTATTCCCAGAAAACAGTATTTTTACTGAAAAATCGGTAAGTACCTGTTGTTATTAAAGTAGGTACATATTATTTTTACATCACTTGTATTTCATATTTTAAAAAAACACATTATTATTGGTCCCAACAGCAGTTATAAATTGTTGACACGATACTTTCTCTACCATTATATAAGCTATAGCTTTATAACAATTTGTTGGCATTATTTACGCTCCCACAACAGTAAAAACATATAGTATAACATTTTGTAACTATTATTTATAAGAAAATATTTGACAATAGTTGTAATACGCTATAAGTGTTCCAATTTGTTATAAAATATTGTACAACATTGTCAAACTATGTTAAATAACATGTTATATAACTGAAATATTTTGACTAAATTAAATTTTTTTCTTGTTAATTAAGTACCTACAGCATTTTATAACTGCTGTGGAGGAGTATCATAAACAACTCATTGAACTCATCGTCAAACAACAATGTAGTTTACAATATCATACAAGCTATTTGTATTATTCTATTTTATTTAAGTATTTATTTAAAATTAAAACTATAAAATTCAGCTAAAATCTATTTTCACCATTGATAATACGTGCCATTATTAATATAATTGCTCAAATATATATTTACCAATTATAATAAAAAAAAGTAATTTAAATATTATACTTAAACTGTTTTTAAAATGTCGCTAAAGTACATAGAAGCAATTTTTTTCGCACCAAAAATATTACCATACATTTTATGTAAGTATAGAAGTTAACGTTAGAAAAAGAAGTACATATTATATTTATGTTGAAAATGTAAATAGTAAGTTATTACATTATTGAAGAATAATTGCGTTTAATTTTATTGTAAAGTCTATGTAATGAATACATATTTTAATGATCGATGGCTGCACGTAAGACGCGAAAACAAATGTAAATTGTATAGAAATAAACAATGTTTTTGATTAAACTGTAGTTTTTTTAATTAAATATATAAACAATATATTAGAAACAACAAGTACATATAACTTTCGCATCATTGGCACAATAAATGTTATATGGGTTACCTTTAGTCATTTATCTACCCTTCATGTAATTGATTTTCCCGCCTTTTTGATATTCATAGACAAAGCTCCTAAATTAATACAGACCCGTAGAGAGAGAAGACATAGAGCCAGTGACGATTTCTTTCTCACTCACACTAAAAAGAGAGCAGAAATAAAGTTACTAATGTGATAAACAGAGACGCAGCTACCCAATTTTTTGTCCCTCATCGTGTAACCAGTTTTTTTCAAGGTCGCCACACTTTTGTGCGAAACAAACTGACAGTTATAAGAAAAATTTAGTATCTATGTGTGTTGCCAGCTTTAGGTACCTATACAATGTCCCGATTTTCCCTATCCTTCTAATATTATAAATGTGAAAATTTGGATGTATGGATGGATGTTTGTTACTCAATCAGGCCACACTAAACCGATATGGTTAAAATTTGGCACGGAGATAGGTTTTTTTAGTAATGTCCTCTGACATACCGTAACGGCGGGTTACTTTGGCTACTTTTTCAATTTTTTTTTTAAATTTTTGTTGAAACAAAATAAGGTCGTGATGGAAGAAATGAATATTTTGAGAAAAGAAAAGAAAGATGATGGATACTAGAATATAATATATGTCGGCGATGATTAAAGTGTATTCAGTAAGATAGTGTCGGTTACTGTTCTGAATTATCCTGAAGTTTCGTTCGAATGTCCAACGACCAGTCGACAACTGTTAGCGATCTTAAGAATTATTTTATTTGCAAAGTTCTTAATTTTTAAAGCCATTTTTAAATAGCTAGAGGCAGACTTTTTATGTTTTTTTTTAATAATTATTAACTTAATCTATGAAGAGTTGCAGTTTTATACGACTGCCTGAAAAAAGGAATATACTGTTAATTTCATTCATGATGATTTTGATTTATTTATTTATTTTTTTTCATTTATTTATTTATACATGTACTTAAAAATTACATTGGTATTTGATAGTACTGTGGTGTAATCATAAACTCCAAAGTGTTTTACTGTGCACCACAGCGCCGTCGACAAAAGATGTTTGTTGAATATTAAATCTAACGTAACTTATGCCTAAATATAACTCAAAAACAAAAAGTAATACAATACAGAGAGATACAAAAAAATACTAAGTTAACAATGTTTACAAGTGGGTAGGTTAAGAAGTTGTAGACGCGACGAAGAATATCGAAAGTCGACTAAATATACAATTTTTGTTGCTTTTAATTCAATAGCATTACTCGATTGAAGGAAAATTATAAACTGTTCTTTACAAATTATTTTGTGTAACATTCTTACTAGTAACTTGTGTAACGAAAAAAAATATTCCTTTGTGTTACATGCATCTTTTTTCAAAATGACTCACATATGCTAAATTTCTATTCGGCATTTCAATATTTTTTTAAGGATCAAAAAATTATCTAGTGAATTGGTCCTATGAAACTACACTAAAAAACTTTAATATAAAAAAAATATTTTTAAAAATCCGACTTCAACCGCAATACGTGTACAAACTAAAATTATTTTATACTTTTAAGTGGTGGTTGAAGTCGGTTTTTTAAAAATACTTTTTTTAATATTATTATTCATTATTGCACACAATATTAAGATATATGTAAAAAATAGAAGCTTACCCTAATAGGTATATCTCTCCCAGACAACCTTATATGTGTAGGTATGTTATTTAAAAAATAAAACAATTCAGCATCTGTTTTGTCGTTTTATTTAAAAATCCTGGGAAGAATTTTCCATCTAATTTTGGGTAACAGGGGAGTGCAGTTATTGTGGCAACATTAAACTCAAACTTGTCATGTGACGTCATCGTTACGTCATGTTATCTCTATTTCAGTCGCGGTTACACAGTACCTTCGTCTATTGCCTTCTCTGTCTACGTACAGACCTAACATGCTCAGTACCGCCCATAGACTATAGGGTCTATAGCGTTATCAACTAAAACTGTCAAACACGGAATATGTATGAAGAAAATGCGGCACCCTGATTACGTATAACTTTGCAATAGCGACAGCAATCACTACGCTAAAATGAAGTAATTATATTCTGTTGACATTACGCGATCGGTCGCAAAATACGGAAGGCACGTCTATAATGCTGGCATAGAGGTGAGAATGAGTGGCATGAGATGAGATTGAATGTAGATCTCAATTTGCACCTTTATACGCTGGAATTTCTCTTTGCCTCTTTCATACATTACATATTTTCATATTGAGATCTTTTAAGTTTTTAATTGGCTTGCGCTTTACTTGCGAAACATTGTTCTAAGATGATTCCAACCTATGTAAATGAATCTACCAAATCCTCTAGAATCCTAGCAAACGTGTCGCCGAAAGGGATAGGTAATAATTTATTGTTTATATTCTAGATCAGTTTTAATAACTTAAAGCACTTTTTATTTCGGGTTAAAGACTTTAATTAAAACTAAAATTATCATAACACTGTGAAATACCTACTCTTGTACTGTATTGTTGCTCACTTCACCTCATAATGTATTGTGAGCAACAACTCAAATGCACGCACGCACGCAGTGAGGGACGGATATAAACATAGCTCTGTCTCATTCTGTCTTGTTTGACATCGTTATACTGCATCTCTTTCGCTTGGAAGTGAAAAGGAGATATCATTAAGTCTATAGTACTTCTGTCTACGCTTCTAACGCAGAGATTTTTAACAATACCTCTATTCCCTTTCGTTCTGTTGCTTAGGTTTCGCGACCCAAATGTGCTTGGGTCTGCAATTCCACCCGAACGAATTTACCATATAAGCGCGGGGTTGTAAGTCCCGCAGTAGGTCGCTGGTTTTGGGATTTAGTGGACTGTACATGTTGATGTTATGATTTCGATAGCTTCCTATTTCTGGGCAAACCTTCACCACCAATCGGCGGGAACGAAATTAAAAAATCCACTTACCTCTTGATGCCGTCGGTCCGCCTGGCCGAAGATGTTGGTTGGCCTTTGTCCCGCTAGATAGTTCGATTAGGAATGCAAAATCTTGAGTTCCATTAGTTCGGCACACACACTTCACTAGGCAGCTGCCATTAACGTGAATAGATTGTCTAAATCTATCAAAACAAAACATCATCATATTTCTGAACAGTGCTAACTAACTAAAGCTAAATAGAAAAGTAAAAAACCAACTTCAATCGAAAACAAGTTTTATTTCAGTACTAAGATATAATAACTAAATGATTGAACATTAAAATGGCTGACATGGAATATGAATGCTGTACAAAAACGTATGGTCATACAAACGTAGGATATGTACAATCAAATAAATATAATTACTTAAGTACTTACTTATTCTATTTTACATTTATCTCAATTTATGTTTTACATAATTCATTAATTACATAGTGGTCAAGATTAAAATTGAGATTTTCCAGAAATTTCAGTTTTTTTTTCTCTCGGAAAATCTGTAATACTCCTTGTTGTCTCCGTCCCGGATAGCAGAATGACTTTTAAAATATCGAAAAAATTCACAAAAAAAATATATACAATTTATAAGCATTTATTATCTAAGACATACATATTAAAAATTTTTGTTAATTTGGTTGTTTTTTTGTTCACTCCATATAACGATAACTCTCTATAACGACAAAAAATGCTCAGTCCCTTGAGTTTCGTTATAAAGAGTTTACACTGTATATGATAAATTTTCATTTTCTCATACATTTTGTATTGAACAGGTTTTTGATGGCAAGGAAAGTGACCTTTGACCCCAGAAAAACAGTAACCTAAGACACGCGGACGATGTCGCGGGCGAAATGCATAAAAATTACGCTAACCTTCACAAACATATGCACAAAAATTACGCTAAAATAATAATAATTAACAATAACTACATCTAGGATAGTAAATGCAAGTTTTATAAATATGCTAAATTATGCATCAATTAATTTCGCAGGTTGTTTTGTGTTTAGACGTTGATCCTTAAAGTACTTTTTTCTTCAACTTCATTCAGTTCGTTATTAAAGTACCTTTTTCTTCAACTTCATTCAGTTCGTTATTAAAGTACTTTTTTCTTCAACTTCATTCAGTACGTTATTAAAGTACTTTTTTCTTCAACTTCATTCAGTTCGTCATTGAAGTACTTTTTCTTCAACTTCATTCAGTTCGTTATTAAAGTACCTTTTTCTTCAACTTCATTCAGTTTGTTATTAAAGTACTTTTTTCTTCAACTTCATTCAGTTCGTTTGGGCGCGATTTTGCCCAGCGCTGGGACGCCCCTTGAGTCCATTAACCGTCGATGGCCACCCATCCACTGCTGCCGTCGGGAAGTTCAATTGGCACCAACCGAATCGGGCCGTTTGACTGTGAACATTATTATTATATAATATTATAAATGCGAAAGTTTGTATGTTTGTTACTCAATTACGTCGCAGCGACTGAACCGATTTGGCTGAAATTTGGCAAAGAGATAGATTAAAGTCTAGAATAGGACATAGGCTACCTTTTATCCCGGGAAAAGAGGGAGTTCCCGCGGAAATCCAAAAAACCTCAATCCACGCGAACGAAGTCGCGGGCTTCACTTAGTAGAACAAAACATACAGGGTGTACTTATTTTTATTCAGTGCACTAAGTACATCTACCGCAGCAATCTATACAAATAAATAAAATTGAAGTGTCTGTTTGTAGTTTCAAAATAACAGCTTTTTACTAAATGCTAAATACTTATAACAAAAAAGAATTGGTTTTTTTATTTGATGATAAGATAGATTGATCTCACCTGATGGTAAGTGACGATGCAGTCTAAGATGGTAGCGGGTTAACTCGGAAGGGGTATGGCGGTGTACATTCAACCTATACCCCTAATCTGTTTCTACACGCCATCGTGCCGGAACGCTAAGTCGCTTAGCGGCACTTCTTTGACGGTGGGTGATAACTAACCACGACTAGAGACAATTCGGAAATTATAAGTTCCCAAATTGCCTCGGCCGGGAATCGAACCCGAGACCTCCCAGTTTTAAGACCACAGTGCTCACCACTGCGCCAGGGGGGGTCGTTAAATGGTGAAGGGGGTTCCCTACCTGATCATCACCCAGGGTTTCGGTGGATAGGGGGTCTATTAGTGCTTCTTCAGTCTTCCCTTCATCATCCACGTTTTCTGAAAAGCAATACAAGGAATAAATTAAGAGATTATTTTTGTCATGTCTGTTTTTGTCTTAATTAGTGTAGTTGGAAGTTTCCGTACTAATTAATTAATCACACTAATATTATAAATCCGAATGTTTGTATGTGTGTGTGTGTATGTTTGTTACTCTTTCACGCAAAAACTACTGGACCGATTTGGCTGAAATTTAAAATGGAGATAGATTATAACTTGGATTAAAACATAGGCTAGTTTTTATCCCGGAAAATCAAAGAGCTCCCGCGGGATTTTAAAAACTAAATTCACGCGGACGAAGTCGCGGGCATCAGCTAGTAAATAATAAATCCTACTTATAATATTATAAATGTGAAAGTGTGGATGTTTGTTACTCAATCACGCCGCAACGAATGAACCGATTTGGCTGAAATTTGGCACAGAGATAGATTATAGTCTGGAATAACACATAGGCTACTTTTTATTCCGAAAAATAAGAGTTTCCGCGGAAAATAAAAAACCCACGCGAACGAAGTCGCGGGCTAGCAAATAAATAAAGAAAAGAGCCAGTTTACGTTTATCATTCCCTCTCTCTCGCACATTCTAATATTTTCAATTATTGTAAAAATCTCAGTATACTTTTGATCTAAGCGGTTCATTACTATACTTGACAATAGAAATAGAAATAGAAATATTTTTTATTCAAATAAACTTTTTCAAGTAGTTTTGCATCGTCGATGAATCCACCACTGGTTCGGAATGCCCTTTCTGCCGAGAAGAGCCAGCAATAAACTCGGCGTTTGCTCTTTTCAAAAAAAATTTTTTTACAATAGGTAATGAAACTATGCTATGTATACAGTGCTTCCACTATGAAGTTTCCTAAGTTCAATACAATACAAATAAATACAATAAAATTACGGATATTTTAGATATATTTTTTTTATCATGTGTCTAGGTTTAGATAGAGAAAAATGGTGACAAAAGTTTAGTAGTTTTTTAAATATACGCTAGACTAATGAAAAAAGTGGAAATGGGCGGGGCACATAGTTCGAAGAGCTGATGGTCGATGGGGTCCCAAGGTGCTGGAGTGGCGACCTCGCACCGGGAAGCGCAATGTTGACAGACCCCCCACTAGGTGGACCGACGACATCAAACGAGTCACAGGGAGCCACTGGATACAGGCGACACAAGATAGTGTTCTGTGGAGATCCTAACAAGAGAGAGTATAGTGAAGTATGAATGAAATTTTTTGACTCACTTATTGTTAATATCGCCGAATCTTCGCTCGCTTGGACTATAGTTATGCTGCCTTTGTCTGAAAACCAATACATAATCTATAAAGCTAAAGAGTTTGTTTGTTTGAACGCGCTAGTCTCAGGAACTACTGGTTCGAATTGAAAAATTCTTTTTGTGTTGGATAGTCCATTTATCGAGGAAGGCTTTAGGCTATATAACATCACGCTGCGACCAATAGGAGCGAAGCATCAGTGAAAAATGTTGCAAAAACGGGGAAAATTATCCATATTTAAAATATATTCTTTTAAAAACTTCTTAATCGCGATCATAATAATAGAAATTGACGCGGACGAAGTCACGGGCAACAGCTAGTATATAAATACAAATATAAAACATACATACATGAACACGAGCTTGAAATTTCAAAACTTCATGGCCAAAGGTCCAATGCCCATTATAAGTAAAAAAAAAAAATAATAAAAATTCGATTTACATGACACACTTTGAGGCTTTGGCCGTGACTAGTTACTACCCTACTGTCAAAGACGTGCCGCCAAGCGATTTAGCGTTCCGGCACGATAGCGTGTAAAAACTAGAAACCCATTAAGGTTGAATGTACACTGCCATACCCCTTCCAAGTTAGCCCGCTACCATCTTAGACTGCATCGTCACTTACCATCAGGTGAGGACGCAGTGAAGGACTATCTTGTCAACGAATAAAAAAAAACATACCATTTTTATCATCATCCCCCAATTCTTCAGATCCTTCGGTAGTGGCGAATAGCTGGACAAAATGAAAACAAAATTAGTATGCCTGATTGGTCTAATGGCTAGCTTATTCGGCAAAAAGTGGTTCAAATCCCATGTCGGTTGGAGCAAAAAGTGGTTTAAGTTCCTTCCGGGTTGGGGCAAAAATTGGTTCGAATCCGGGCCGGGGCAAAAAGAGGTTAGAATACCGAGTCGGGGCAGAGATAAGTATCCTGCGTCAGGCTGAAAAATGGTTGAAGATCCGAGTCGGAATTTGGGACAAAAGGTGGTTTGAGTTCCGACTTGGGGCAAAAATTGGTTTGAATCCGGGCCGGGGCAAAAAGAGGTTAGATTCTCGGGTCGGGGCAAAAAGAGTTAGGAATCCCAGGTCAGGCTGAAAAGTGGTTCAAGACTCGGGTGGGAGCAAAAGGTAGTTCAGAGTTCTGGGATGGGGCATAAATTATTGGTTCAAGCCAAAGATTTTTCTTTTCTGTCAAGAAATTCTCACTAGCGGACCAAAGCATGTAAGGCGATGCATGGGTGGAATCACAACATAATAACATAAAATTAATACTGACCGTGTGAGGTAATTTGTCCGTTTTGCTTTCCACTACGATGTACTAGAAAAATATAAAATGCATTTTAATTATAAATAACACAACATAGAAGTATAAATGATTAAACCCATCTAGGGTTTATATAATAATATGTTTATTTTGTTACGTCACTTACTACATCTATTGGTAAGATTAGGAACATCTGGTCTATTATATTACAATTATGTGATTTAAAAGTTATATTGAGAATAAAAAAGGGTATATCTGGTATATAAAGTCGAAAACGCTTTGTAAAAGTTTATTTGAATAAATAAAAAATATTCTAAATTATTTATTGTATAAGTTTGGGAGCAAGTGATTTAAATGATAGGGTATAACAAGGCTATAATACAAAACAGTGGTATTTCTGATCTTCAATTTTGGGAACATGATGATATCTAAGAGATAGAGTACAATATTTGGTTTAAATGATTGGGTACATTTGAGCTAATAGATTGGGTACATCTGAGCTAAAGATTGGGTACATCTGACCTAAAAGATTGGGTACATCTAGCCTATAATAAATATACTACTCAGATCTCATTTTATTACGCATTTAATTGAATTAGATGGAATTTATAAAAACTTACATTTTCACCAAGCTTCGTGACCCGTGGGTGGTTCACGACAATCGATTCAGCTAAATGACCCTGTTGGCAAAAATAAATTGTATGGTGACGTGTACGTGCTGTATTCAGACGATTGATTGATGTACATTTTTGACCTATACCACTCTATAATTTCACCTTACTCACTTTCAAGGGAAGCTGGAAGAAATTTCTTTTTTTAGAGATAAGCTTCACCTATGTATACTTCTTCTAATATATGTTATTTTGTAAATATTTATATGTACATAAAAAATAAAAATAAAATAAATTGCACAGGGTAAGCAGCGTTGATCCGAGCCAGTAACCTGATGGGTGACTGACGAGGTCGCTTAGCCTTGTATGCCTCAAAAGGCAAGTTAAGCTATCGGTTTAGTCTTTAAATCTAAGTAAATCTATATCCTGAACTCTTACTATTTCCCACAGTGGAAGCGTAGGTAAGAACACTGACTGGAATAGTCATTGCTGAATTCTACCTTTAGAGAGAGCGAAGCGAGCGCAAATTTTTCACAACACAAAGTCTTAAATAGGTTTATTATTATATTTTTATTGCTTAATGTTTATTGCTTAACTAATATACCATTTCAACACACTTGCTCAAAGTGGCTCCAATTTCACCGTAATTGGGCACATAATGTCACCTATAATCAAACTGTGACTTTTTCATTACTATTATTCACAAGTGAGTTAAGTTTTTTTTTTTTTTAGTTTTATTTGTTGAGTTGCTTTGTTCTTAAAAAAGTTTCTATTACAAAAAAGGTCGTGTTCAATAGTACAAATAAATTAATGTACCTATTGCTTGCTCATTTCGTGCAACTGTGTATTTAAATAGATAATTTCAACTTGTATGTGTGTTTAATAAATAAAACTTTCACTCAAATATAACTTTTGCTTTTTCTGTAATAAAGAAAACTTGAAATTCCCCATTTTGTACGTGGCTAAAATGCTATCCGCGAAAAGCCAAAAAAAAAAGAAACCTCATTCTTTTAGTCTATGGCCGATCGCCATTAAAAGATGCGCACGCATTCCGGAAAACTGATTAATTTTTTCCCGCCATTGCGAAAAAATTTTCACAACTCGTGTATTGAGGCCCTCACCTAACGGCTCGAGTCTTAATAGCGCCTCAGCGGTAATCACCAATGTTCCACACTTGTACCATAATGTACTAATGTTACACCATACTACTCTCACACCTAATTTCACTCCTGTCACCAATGGTGGCCGCCTTTTCATGCGTAGTTTAAAGATGTAGTCAGTTTTGTTTCTTTTTTTGTGTGCAATAAAGTTTTTATCTATGTATGTATCTTACGCTGGTGTTCATGTGGTGGTAGAGCAGCTGCTTGCGCATGTAGCCGGCGCCGCACACGACGCACTCGTACGGCTTGCGGTCGCTGTGCACGAAGCGGTGCGTGTTGCGGTTGTCGCGCGAGTTGAACGACTTGCCGCACACCTGCCGACAAGAGGGATTGATGAATGAATAAATATACTTTTTCAACTTGCTCATGAAGTGGCTCCCGTTTCACCGCAATTAGGCACATAATGACACCTATAATCAAACTGACTTTTTCATTACAATTATTCACAAGTGAGTTATAGTTTTTTTATTTTATTTGTTGAGTTGCTTTGTTCTTAAAAAAGTTTCTATTACAAAAAAGATCGTGTTCAATAGTACAAATAAATTAATGTACCTATTGCTTGCTCATTTCATGCAACTTCGTATTTAAATAGATAATTTCAACTTGTACGTGTTTAATAAAGAAAACTTGAAATTCCCCATTTTGTTGTACGTGGCTAAAACGCTATCCGCGAAAAGCCAGAAAAAAAGAAACATTCTTTTAGTCTATGGCTGATCGCCATTAAAAGCTGCGCGCGCATTCCGGAAAACTGATTAATTTTACCTCGCACGTGTACGGCTTTTCGCCGCTGTGGATGCGCGCGTGCTTCTTGTAGTGCTCGGGGTACACGAACGTGGCCTTGCATATCTCGCACACCAGCGGCCGCTCGCCCGTGTGGGACGCCTTCACGTGGTAGTCCAGCAACCTGGCAAAGATATATGTAGTTAAATTAACTTCTGTGGAATTGTCTAAAAATTATTTCTAAGCAATCACTTATAATCTTTTAAAATACGAAGTTGCATGAAATGAGCAAGATTGCTTGCTCATTTCATGCAACTTCGTATTTAAAAAGATATTAATGTGCCTATTGAGGCACATTAATTTATTTGTACTAGGTATAGAAACTTTTTAAGAACAAAGCAACTCAACCAATAAAATAAATTCTATAACTCACTTGTGAATAATAGTAAAGAAAAAGTCACAGTTTGATTACAAGTGTCATTATGTGCCTAATTGCGGTGAAATTGGCGCCACTTTACGAGCAAGTGTGTTGGAAAATGCTTTAATCGAGGTGATATATAGTAGATACTTAAGTTATATAAAGTAATTCTGTATGTGTAAGTCTAATGTACTTATTTCATTTTTGTATGTCAATGAATAAACGATATTCTATTCTATTCTATTTATTCGCAGTGACTTACCGTCTTCTTTTAAATCTCTTAGGGCACTCGGTGCAGTGGTAGCGCTTGTCGTCGAGATGCGTCGCCCGCTTGTGGGAGTGCAGGTTCGACCTCTGCGTGAAGCAAGCGCCGCAGATGTCACATTTGAACGGTCGTTCACCTTAAAAAAATATAGTTTTTTTTTATCTTTGATAGCGTGGTAACTAGCCACGGCCAAAGCGTCCCACCAGACCAGACCAGAGACAATTAAATTAAAAAAAATTAAAAAAAAAAAAGGTAATAGGGTTCCGTTGGTTACGCTTTGGGTACGGAACCCTACCTACCTGTGTGTATCCGCATGTGGTCCCGCACTTCCGCACGCCGCGCGAACGCTTTTCCGCAAACTCCGCACACGAAGGGCTTGCTCCCGGAATGTACCACCCCATGGACCTCAAGGTTGTGCTGTGTCCCGAACGCTTTCCCTGGAATTTTCAACTTTTATAAATTTCTTTATTTTTCACTAATTTTGAATCTCATTCATCTCATCATCTCATCATTTGAGTTGGTGTATAGTGTATTATAGTGATAGTGTAGTGAAAGTGCTGCCTAAAAGAACACATGACCAAAGTGTATCTAAAGACAAAGAAAGACTAAGATGCGTCATTGGACAATCTCTTAGTATATAAGATAGTAATTTAGAAGTTTAGGTTAAATTAAAATTACTAATTAGTCAACTAAGTTAGGCTAGATTGTAATTGTACTGAGCACCACTTTGGTACTCAGAATCAACAGAAAAAAAAAAAAACTAATTTTGAATCTTAAATTCAAATTCAAAATCCATTTATTTCATGTAAGCCAACTTGTGGCTCTTATGGCACGTCATAAATCTACCACCGGTTCGGAACGCAGATTCTGCTGAGAAAAGCCGGAAAGAAACTCAGCAGTTGCTATTTTCAAAAAAAAAAAAAAATTTACAATAGGTAACAAAACTATGCTATGTATACAGTGCTTCCACAATGAAGCTTCAAAAATGCATACGTAAGGTTAATAAGTGAACTGTTAATAAGTTAACTGAAGTGGAAATGGGCGGGGCACATAGTTCGAAGAGCTGATGGTCGATGGGGTCCCAAGGTGCTGGAGTGGCGACCCCGCACCGGGAAGCGCAGTGTTGGCAGACCCCCCACTAGGTGGACCGACGACATCAAACGAGTCGCAGGGAGCCGCTGGATTCAGGCGGCGCAAGACCGAGGCTTGTGGAGGTCCATGCAGGAGACTTATGTCCAGCAGTGGACGTCCATTAGTTGATAAAGAAGAAGAAGAAGGTTAATAAGGTGTGGTCATTCTTCGTAGCTGGTAGTGTAGATTCAACCTATACCCCCTAATCTGTTTCTACACGCCATCGTGCCGGAACGCTAAATCGCTTGGCGGCACGTCTTTGACGGTAGGGCAATATTAGATTAGGCAATAATCGAGAATTATTAATTAGAATAATTATTTATTAGAATATTATAAATTAGAATGTGCGAGATAGAAGGATGCAAAAAGCTGAACTGGCTTTTGAGGGTAGCCTTTTTTTTAAATATATAGACTAGCGCTTGACTGCGATCTCACCTGATGGTAAATGAAGGCGCAGCCTAAAATGGTGCGCGCTTGCCTAGAAGATGCCTATTCACACTTGATTTAAAGACACAAGATTTTATAGTTAGTGTAACGAAGCGTTACAATTGTTATAATTTTTAATTTATTATTAATGTATATACATTCGTTTTAACTTAGTTTTATTAACATTACTTGAATATGTATACGAAAACTATGGTATTTTATATTTCATAGCGCTCGAATTCGTTTACGTTTTTGTATCGCGAGCCAGGGCATTGACCCCTGAGTCGTTGCACACGGCACGGATAGCCCATTGTTCGAGAATCGAGACGCGCGCGCATCGTTCACCTTCGAGTGACATTCACGTCCCGAACCGTGCTAGGCATCGGACGTGTTGCTTGATTGGTGTGTTCCCCGAACGTTTTAGTTCGTAGCACATTCGTAGTTTTCTGTTGATTATTTAGAAGGTTCCTAAACCTGGAGTCCTCCCGTTCTAGGGTAAGTTTTGAATGGCACCTTAAATAGTTACAACACGTAGTTTCTACATATCGTCATGAGTATATTAAATCATTGTTTTATTTCGCATTCCATAGCTTTTGTTCTAACTTTCCATTTTTTTATAGCTAATTGCGCAGCGTGTTGGTAATAATTATTGTACTATATTATAATTTCTTTTTGACAAACCTCTTTTCAATATTTAGATTTTCCTTTGAGTTTCATTGCATAAAGTTTGTCTTTAATTGTATATTTTTGCCTTCAGCTTTTCTTTTTGCATTTTCATTGTCTCATAACTCCGTTCTGAGTTCTAACCACATCGGCAATGCTATCCACGCTTATGAGTACGTCCCTGTTTGACTAGTGCCAGGGTTGGGCTCAGAACGGAATTGATATTACCAGACAATAACATCGGTCGGTATATCAATTCCAGGATCACGGCTCCGCTTAAATCTTTCACCGCTGCATCACCACCACCATCACCATCTCGGCTAGGTCACCAGATCGCGACGGTCGACGATCCTGTGCGCATTAGCTCGGGCGTCACTACGTCTGCGGGTCCGCGTGCCAGCCATCACCCCCAGCAACTCCGAGGCCCCCACCAACACCTGGGCCTCTTAACCAGGGGAGTACTATTATTAACTACTACCTAGGTCAGGACCGGATCTTGGTAACTCCACGACCCAATAAATTTGTGTACCTAACTTGAGCTAGCCGCGGTAATAAAACTGTGCCGTTACCTTTGGACCAAATAAATACTTTTGTTACCGTGGGCCTATCTTTTATTTTACTCCCGGTAGTCCCGGTACACTGGCGCCCAACGTGGGGCCTACTTATCCTAAACCTAACAACACTAATATTAATAAACAATATTTACACTCAATTAATAAAACTAACCTTAATACTAGTAATAAACAGCCTTACTGTCCAAGATGTCGTAATAATACGCATAATTTAAGAGATTGTCAAAATACACAGATTCTTTGTTTCAAATGTGGTTTCAAAGGGGTTAAGAAACCAGATTGTCCTACATGTAATAAGACTTCAAAAAAACTAGATTCGCAGAATTGTTGCAGAATCTCTCCGGTCAAAGGTCGCCTCGACAAGAAAGAATGGGAGGAATGGCTGGAGACTGTTCGTAATTTTTTCGCTTGTTACAAAATTGCTACAATTCTGCAAAATAAACCTTTGGATGATACTCGACCTTACGTTAATATTAAAATTAATGACATTGAAGCATCAGGTCTTTTGGATTCTGGAGCGACAATTACAATTATTGGTAATGGTGCTCATGACGTTTTGCTTAGTCGTGGCCTTAAATTAATTAAAAATGACGAATTGTCTATTGTCGCTGCAGGTGGAAATGCGTATAATAGTATAGGATACATAAATTTACCGATACATTTTGAGGGCCAATTTCATATTATTAAAGCTCTTGTTGTTCCCGGAATTAAATTGTCGCTTATTCTAGGCATTGATTTCTGGCGGGCTTTTCATTTATGTCCAAAATATCTAGGTTCTCTTAAGTTATCTGCACCGCTTTTGGACTTAAATGCTACCACTACTTCGGGAAATTTAATTCACTCCTATGATAACTTGGACCCTACTCAAAAATCTATTGTCGATAACATTATCGAACAATTCCGTGACATTTCATTTGAACACAGAGGTTTAGGTCGGACACATTTAATTACCCACCACATAGATACCGGCGATTCCCCACCGATCAGGCAGAGGTATTATAGACTCTCTCCCGAGAAACAGAAGATCCTTATCGAACAGGTAGATGAGATGTTAGGTTTAGATGTGGTCGAACCATGTGAGAGTGCTTGGCAGTCCCCAGTTCTTTTGGTCACTAAAAAGAATGGTCAACCTCGTTTCTGCCTTGACAGTAGAAAACTTAATTCTGTCACAAAACGAGACGCTTATAACCTACCATACATTTCAGAGATATTAGATAACTTACGAGACGCTCGATTTTTAACTAGTTTAGATTTGTCTAAGGCTTTTTGGCAAATCCCTATAGCTGAGGAAGACAGGGACAAGACAGCATTCTACGTTCCCGGTCGAGGTACGCTCCGATTTAAAACTACTCCGTTCGGTTTAACTAATGCTCCCGCTACACAACAACGATTAGTTGATGCCCTATTAGGTGATGTTGATCATCGTATTTTTGCTTATCTAGATGACATCATCATCGTCAGCGGCAGTTTTGATGAGCATGTCTCTCTTTTACTCCGGGTTTTGGACAAGCTACGTAAAGCCAACCTAACCATTAACTTAGAAAAGTGCGAATTTTTTAGAAATCAGCTCAAATATCTAGGTTATGTAGTTGATGCGAATGGATTACGGACCGATCCAGATAAAGTGGAAGCCATTCTTAATTATGCTACTCCTGCTACTCGTAAGGAGCTCAAGCGCTTTCTAGGAACTGCTACCTGGTATCGTCGATTCGTTCCAAATTTTAGCACAATTGCAGGGCCGCTCAACAAGCTGACTTCCAATAAAAAGAACGCTCCAGCTTTCCAATGGACTGAGGAAGCTGATCTCGCTTTTAAGAAGCTAAAAGAATGTTTGGTTTCCGCGCCTGTACTTTCTTGTCCGAAGTATGACCTGCCATTCGAAGTACATACGGATGCGAGCAACTATGGGGTTGGTGCTATGCTTACGCAGACCATAGATGGCGTTGAGCATCCTATTGCTTATATGAGTCGATCTTTGACGGCAGCGGAGAAGAATTATAGTATTACAGAGCGTGAAACTTTAGCTGTTCTCACTGCATTGGAACATTGGCGTTGCTATGTGGAGAACGGGAAAACCTTTACCGTTTATACCGACCACAGCGCGTTAAAATGGTTTTTATCGTTAAACAATCCAACGGGTAGGCTTGCACGATGGGGTTTACGTTTGTCGTCGTTCAATTTCGAAATCAAACATAGGCGTGGAGTCGACAACGTTATCCCTGACGCGTTATCTCGAGCAGTAGCTGTCTCTGCCATTGTTACTGCCAATTCTGTCGCGACTACTAGTGACGATTGGTATAAAAATATTTATAATAATTGCGTTACGAAACCTGAAAATTATCCAAATTATCAGATTAAAAATAATTCTCTCTTTCGCTTAACTAAAAATAAATGTCACCTAACCAACGAGTTTTCGTGGAAAGAAGTGGTTCCATCTGAGCTCCGTGATAAAGTCATTACCGAAAATCATAATGAGCCTACAGCTGGTCACCTAGGCATATTTAAAACATATCGTCGCGTTTCGCTTAGATATTACTGGCCAGGGATGTATCGTGACGTTGCAAGTCATGTAGGTTCGTGTTCGACTTGTTTACAATACAAGGTCCAAAACCATACTACTCTCGGTGAAATGGGTCGGCCTAAACAGTGCTCTCGCCCATATCAAATGATTTCCATTGATTTAATGGGTCCTCTTCCAGTGACCCGTAAACAAAATTCTTATATTTTAGTAATCACTTGTTGTTTTTCCAAATTTTGTCATATTTTCCCTATTAAAAAAGCTACTTCAGATGTCATTGTTAAAATTTTAGAAGAGCAAATATTTCTTGTTCACGGCGTTTGTCAGACGATTTTTCTGGATAATGGTTCTCAATTTATTAGTACTACTACCAATAACCTATTTAAAAAATATAATGTACCAAACGTATTTTACACACCAAAATATACCCCCCAGGTTAATACTGTGGAGAGGTATAACAAAACAATTATTACTTGTCTGTCTACTTTTGTTGACAACGATCATCGATCGTGGGATACCTTTATCCCAGCGGTTCAATTTGCTATTAACAACTCTGTCAATGAGGTAACTGGATTTACGCCATCTTTCCTTGTTTTTGGGCGGGAAGTAGTTATTGATGGTTCACATTACTTAGATCACGATTTAGGTGACGAGGTTTTATTCATGCCTAGAGATGTTTATGCTGAAAACCGTGGTTGCATGAGTACTCTGTTTGATCAGGTACAGAAGTCCTTGTATCATGCCCACGCGAAAAATACTGCAACGTACAATCTTAGGAGAAAGGCGTTTGAGTTTAATGTCGGAGATATCGTTTACAAAAGAGCCTACGTATTGTCCGATAAAGACAAGTTCTTCAGTAAGAAGTTGGCCCCAAAATATATCAAATGCCGAGTTATTGCTAAGCGCTCGCCACTAGTCTACGTTTTAGAAGACATGTCGGGAAGTAAGTTAGGCACTTGGCACATAAAAGATTTAAAAATTTACTAACTAATAAAATAATTTTTATGTAATAATATATCATTATATATCTCAAGTAGTATAAGTAAATATAATATGTATTACGTGTATCAGACACTCTCGTTAAATTCACCCACCTTTATTATAATCATTTTTACAATTCTTGCAAAAGTCGTAAGTCGCAAATAGACTAACGATTTTCGTTGTAATAGGACGCGTCGCATAACATCCTAGTTATGTCACGTTAGTATGAAAGACGAATAATGTGTGTTTTTTTTGAAAGATTGTATGAAAGTTACTGTAAGAAATTGGTCAGAGCTTAGTGTGCGGATTTTATTTTTAAAATAAAATCCTTACCGGGGAGAGGGGGGTAATGTAACGAAGCGTTACAATTGTTATAATTTTTAATTTATTATTAATGTATATACATTCGTTTTAACTTAGTTTTATTAACATTACTTGAATATGTATACGAAAACTATGGTATTTTATATTTCATAGCGCTCGAATTCGTTTACGTTTTTGTATCGCGAGCCAGGGCATTGACCCCTGAGTCGTTGCACACGGCACGGATAGCCCATTGTTCGAGAATCGAGACGCGCGCGCATCGTTCACCTTCGAGTGACATTCACGTCCCGAACCGTGCTAGGCATCGGACGTGTTGCTTGATTGGTGTGTTCCCCGAACGTTTTAGTTCGTAGCACATTCGTAGTTTTCTGTTGATTATTTAGAAGGTTCCTAAACCTGGAGTCCTCCCGTTCTAGGGTAAGTTTTGAATGGCACCTTAAATAGTTACAACACGTAGTTTCTACATATCGTCATGAGTATATTAAATCATTGTTTTATTTCGCATTCCATAGCTTTTGTTCTAACTTTCCATTTTTTTATAGCTAATTGCGCAGCGTGTTGGTAATAATTATTGTACTATATTATAATTTCTTTTTGACAAACCTCTTTTCAATATTTAGATTTTCCTTTGAGTTTCATTGCATAAAGTTTGTCTTTAATTGTATATTTTTGCCTTCAGCTTTTCTTTTTGCATTTTCATTGTCTCATAACTCCGTTCTGAGTTCTAACCACATCGGCAATGCTATCCACGCTTATGAGTACGTCCCTGTTTGACTAGTGCCAGGGTTGGGCTCAGAACGGAATTGATATTACCAGACAATAACATCGGTCGGTATATCAATTCCAGGATCACGGCTCCGCTTAAATCTTTCACCGCTGCATCACCACCACCATCACCATCTCGGCTAGGTCACCAGATCGCGACGGTCGACGATCCTGTGCGCATTAGCTCGGGCGTCACTACGTCTGCGGGTCCGCGTGCCAGCCATCACCCCCAGCAACTCCGAGGCCCCCACCAACACCTGGGCCTCTTAACCAGGGGAGTACTATTATTAACTACTACCTAGGTCAGGACCGGATCTTGGTAACTCCACGACCCAATAAATTTGTGTACCTAACTTGAGCTAGCCGCGGTAATAAAACTGTGCCGTTACCTTTGGACCAAATAAATACTTTTGTTACCGTGGGCCTATCTTTTATTTTACTCCCGGTAGTCCCGGTACATTAGTTGGAAGAACGAAAGCCGAAAAGGCATTCCAAATTTTTGCGGTGCGTATTAGCCATACACCCTTCATTAGCCCAACGGTGAAAGGTGCGGACTGAAAATTGAAAGGTCGCAGGTTCGAACCCCACCCATTGAGCTATTGTCGTACCCACTCCTAGCACAAGCTATCAGCTTATTTGGAGGGGAGAGGAGAATATAAGTCAAGTTCAACTTGGCTTATATGTAAAAAAAAACCATATACCACCCTTCGACAGTGTTGCCATTTAATTACAACATGGGGTTATTCAAGGGGCGAACCAATAAGTTCCTGAAAAGCCGGCAACGCATTGGTGGTGCCTCTGGTACTATAAGTGTTCATGGGTGGTGGTAATCACTTTACATCAGGTGACCCGTCAGCTCTTTTGCCCGCTATTAATAAAAAAAGTGACGACCTCCCTGGCGCAGTGGTGAGCGCTGTGGTCTTATAACTGGGAGGTCTCGGGTTCGATTCCCGGCGGGGGCAATTTAGTAATTTATTATTTCTAAATTGTCTCTGGTCTGGTCTGGTGGGAGGCTTTGGCCGTGGCTAGTTACCACCCTACCGTCAAAAACGTGCCGCCAAGCGATTTAGCGTTCCGGCACGATGGCGTGTAGAAACTAGAAACCGATTAGGGGTATGGGTTGAATTTACACTGCTATACCCCTTCAAAGTTAGCCCGCTACCATCTTAGACTGCATCGTCACTTACCATCAGGTGAGATCGCAGTCAAGGGCTATCTTGTCATAGAATTAAAAAAAAAAAAATGTAGTTCGTCAACTCACCACAGATATTACACATAAAGTCCCTGATGTTGGAGTGTGTCTTCTCGTGCTGACTCAAGTTCTGCAGCGTGAAGAAGGACTTGTCGCATTGGTCACATTTAAACGGCCTCGGTCGATTCTGGGAACAAACAGACACTTATGCTGAGATCTCGCTTGCTCTGACTCAGCTCAGACTCAAGATAGAGGTTAAAACGAGACAAAAATATGCTCTACACTATATCTGTCTCGTTTTAACTCTGTCTTGAGTCTGAGCTGAGTGACAGTGCGATCTATAGATTTAATTAGTCAATAGTCAATAGTCAATTTATTGGTAAAGAATTTTTACAACTCATAAGTAGGTACATTGTATATAAGAATTATATACATTTAATAAATATCTAGTAGTATTACATAATCTACTATCATTAATATTATTGTTATTAAATATATAAATTATATTAAATATTAAATAATTAGATAGAAAAATTGCAATTCACCATTTTGTGTTGGCGGCCATCTTGGATTTCAAATCTTCTTCTATATTTATAAAATTCAAAGTCCTGACTGACTGACTGAGATATCAACGCACAGCCTAAACTACTGAAGTTAGAAACTTGAAATTTTTACAGTTTGTTCCTTTTATGACGTAGGCGCACACTAAGGAAGGATTTTTGAAAATTCAACCCCTAAGGGGGTAAAATAGGGATTTGAAAAATCGAACTTAACGTGAGCAAAGCCGCGAGCAAAAGCTAGTTTAACATAGTGTATAGTATTCTACAAGTCAAGCCATTTGATATCCATATTGAGGGAGTTGTGAAAAAAATATGTGAATCCGCCATTTCGTGGCCGCGGCGGCCATTTTGGACCGATTTTCATCATGTAGCTAAGGACAGTCCCGACTAATTCACTTTTCAAACAAAAAACAAAATTAGAATTGGTTCATCTTTTCGGTTGTTACGATGCAGATATACACAGACACGCACACGCACACACACACCATCGTTTTTGCGTCGGGGGTTAAAAACATGTATTTTGTCCGACAATGTTCCTAGTGGGAGGTTTTGACCATAGTTGGTTACCACCCTACCGTCAAAGACATGAGAAACAGATTAGGGGTATGGGTTGAATGTACACTGCCATACCCCTTACTAGTTAGCATGCTACCATCTTAAACTGTATCGTCACTTCCCATCAGGTGAGTTCGCAGTCAAGGACTATCTTGTCATGGAATAAAAAAAAACAATGGCTTAATAATATACTTACGAGGTGCGTCTTAAGATGTGACTGGTGCGTGTACTTGGAGGCGAATGTCTTGTTGCACACGTTGCACGAGTACGGGCGGGAACCGCTGTGCATGTTCATATGCACCGTTAGCACTGCACGGGAACTGAAAATATATATATATATATATTTTTACTAGCTGTGCCCGCGACTTAGTTCGCGTGGAATAGTGACTTTTCGGGCAGCATATTTTGAATTACATATACCGTCGCCGCTCAGGCGCGAGGCGTGTAGTACGTACTCTGTACGTTAAACATGTTCGCCGTGATTCTTTAAATTGACATAACTTTTTTATTTATGAACCGATTGACATGAAATAAACACTAAATGTTAAGTGAAGCTTACTACAATATATTAGTGAAAACCGTATCTAAATCGAATAAGCCGTTTCTGATATTAGCGTGCACAAACACACAGACAAACAGACAAACAGATAAACAGACAAACAGACAAAAAAAAATTAATAACAATTTCGGGTTCGGCATCAATATAATAACAACCCCTGCTACTTTTTTTATATATTTCCATTGTACAGACACCACTTTTCTACAAATTTATTATATGTATAGATGAAATGAAATGAATTTATTTGGTTTTCTTCTATTTCTTCGATCTTTTAATAGTTATTCTGCTATTCGGGATGGAGACAAATACAACAAATCAAAAACCATGAATATCGGTCCATCCATTCTAGAGTTATAAGTAATCGAACAAATCCGACTTTGTTTTATATATTAAGAAGAAAGAAGATGTAGGTTAAAAAGTGGACTTTTTTCATGTCAAGGAAAGGCGATTGCGATACGACAGACTCGATAAATTGAGTTGTGTAAATAACATGAAATAACACATAATTTATTATATTATATATTTTTTAAGGTTTTTAGTTTTAGGTTAATATTTTGTCCTAGTATTTATTAAATTAGTTAGTTTTAATTTTAGAAGTAATTTAATATTAATTTAATTTATAGATATAATTTTAAGTATATTATAGTGTTGTAAATATTTTAAGTTAATTTTATATTTTTATGAGGTTAAATCTTAGTTAAATAATAAAAGTTAGTAAACAAAAAAAAAACACAACTAAAATCAAAAGTAAATCCTAAATATTAAAAATAAAACCATCTGAACCACTAGAATAGAATAGAATAGAAATAGTTTTTTTTTTTCAAATAAACTTTAACAAGTGCTTTTGAATCGTCGATGAATCTACCACTGGTTCGGAATGCCCCTCCTGCTGAGAAGAGCCAGCAATAAACCCGGCGGTTGCTCTTTTCAAAAATTTTTTTTACAATAAGTAACAAAACTATGCTATGTATACAGTGGAATGTAGAATGTAGTAGTAGTAAAGTAGAACGTAGTAGATCGGAATGGGGAAATGTGCCCAGAACGCTGTCTGCTTTACCCCGCTGAATACCCAAACTTATATGTTGGCCGAGGTAACTTCCAGGGGCCCAAGTCTGCTATTGTAATTGTAGTTCAATTGTCTATCAATGACATCCCAATTGCTGCATTTAGCAATTTTGGTAGTCTACTAATTCAATGGCGTCACAATTGTTTTCCGATGGTTTGCCACTGACACATCTAGCTTTGAATCTAGCTGAAATAAACGTTTTTAATATGTAGTTTTTTTTTAAACTCATTTCGGCAAACGCTTTTTAAGCTAATGGCAATACCGAGGTATCATTGAATTACAATCCAATTATAAGAAATCGAACGACCATTGTAAATTTAGTAGACTACGAAATTTTGGACCAATGATAATTGTATTGTAATTGTATTGCGGTTCAATGACAATGACATGTAAAATGGCAGACTTGGGGCCCTGGCCTCTGGTCACCAGTGGAATCCACAAGATGGAATGACAGATCCTTAAGAAAGTATCTGGCATCCTCGCCCTGTTTAGAATTTAGTAAAATAAAAAGAGTAAAAGCAAAGACTTACTGGTATTTCTTATTGCAAATGTTGCATTCGTACACTTTAGTTTTTAACATGGTTTGTTCTGACTTGTTGCTCTTAGTGATGTGGCTCTCTGAAACAAAAACATATTTTAATTTCTTTTTTACGGTTCCGTACCCAAAGGGTGCCAACGGAATTACTACTAAAGCTCCTATCCGGCTGTCTGTCTATCTGTCAGTGGGCTGTTACTCATGAATCGTAATAAGTAGTCAGGTAGATATTATTTTTTTATTTTATTCAATGACAAGATAGACCTTGACTGCAATCTCACCTGATGGTAAGTGTCGATGCAGTCTAAGATGGTAGTGGGCTATAGCAGTATAGCAGTGTAGATTCAACCCATACCCCTAATCGGTTTCTACACGCCATCGTGCCGGAACGCTGAATCGCTTGGCGGCACGTCTTCCACAATAGGGTGGTAACTAGCCACGGCCGAAGCCTCCCACCAGACAACCAGATATTTGAAATTTATACATAATACTTTTCCTTTTTATGTAATCAGATTGATAGGACTTGATGTTAATTAAGAGTAACAACCCTCAGAAATTAGGCACAACAACTCACCCAAATGTGCAGCGTAATCGCACTTCTTTCTCTCCACGTGGCCGCAAGCGCTACAGATATACAACCTCGCAGAGTGAGAGGTCTTTAAATGCTCCATCGTTGCTTCGGAATCACCCACGTATACCGGACCCCCTATAAATATGAACGACCGTTTAAAAAGGTGAAAAAAAGGTGTAAAAAAGGTGAAAAAAAAGGTGAAAAAAGGTGAAAAAAAGGTGAAAAAAGGTGAAAAAAAAGTGAAAAAAATAAGTCTGTAATAATACCTTATTACAGAGTTTTTCACCCTTTTTACAGACCTTATTGTAGATTTTTTTTGTAATAAGACCTTATTACAGACTTTTTTTCACCTTTTTTTACTCATGGTTTCGTATAGAGGACATAAAATTCATTCGGAGCAAAAATATGGAGAGAGCTGATGATTGAGGATTTCGGAGAGGGGTGAGGAGCACACCCAGGATATCGAAGATAGGTGGTGGATTCTCAAACAAAAAACAATCAAAACCTCATCCAATTGGCAGTGAGCTGAAAAAAAAAACACCAAAATGGCGGATTCAAGATGGCGGCCATACAAATTTTGTCGGTGTCTATCTCATAGAGTATGAAAGATGGAAGAGTGGCTTTTCGGCAAAAGATGCTTAGCATCCAAAGATCTACTTAATGAACTGAAAAAAAATTTAAGATGGCGGAATTTATTTTTCGAAAAAAACGTACGTACCCAAAACAAATACATAATTTTTTTTTAATAAAGAATATTAGCCAAGCTAAACTTGACTTATATTCTCCTCTCCCTTCCAAATAAGCGAAAAGCTTGTGCTAGGAGTGGGTACGACAATAGTGCAGCGAGTGGGGCTTGAACCAGCAACCTTTCAGTTTTAACCGTTGGGCTATTGAGTATTATAGTATTATTAAGTATTTATAGTATTAGTAAGGATACTTCACCTTTGTTTTCATTGTTTCTCTCGCACATAAGACATCTGAATTTTCCATCTTCATTAGAAATCATCTGTAAATAAGTAAATAATAATCAATTTATCATTATTATTATAATAGTATTTATTATGAACCATGTTATGCTAGCTTTTGCACGTAGCTTCACTCACTTTAAGTTCGATTTTTCCCGTTCTATCCTTTTGGGGATGGAATTTTCAAAAATCCTTTCTTAGTGGATGCCTACGTCATAATAGCTATCCGTATGCCAAATTTCAGCCCGATCCGTCCAGTGGTTTGAGATGTGCGTTGATAGATCAGTCAGTCAGTCAGTCAGTCACCTTTGCCTTTTATATATTTAGATTTATTATGAACCATGTTATGCTAGCTTTTGCCCGTAGCTTCACTCACTTTAAGTTCGATTTTTCCCGTTCTATCCTTTTGGGGATGGAATTTTCAAAAATCCTTTCTTAGTGGATGCCTACATCATAATAGCTATCCGTATGCCAAATTTCAGCCCGATCCGTCCAGTGGTTTGAGATGTGTGTTGATAGATCAGTCAGTCAGTCAGTCACCTTTTCCTTTTAAATATTTAGATTATTAGATAAGCGTATGCACAAAGGTTTTTAAATCAACTAACTCTATACTGACTAAGTTGCAGGCATCAACAAGTCTTGAATAAGATTAATTAACCAATAAATTAACAATTAATCTAAATATATAAAAGGCAAAGGTGACTGACTGACTGACTGACTGATCTATCAACGCACAGCTCTAACCACTGGACCGATCGAGCTGAAATTTGGTATACAAGTAGCTGTTAGGATGTAGGCATCCGCTAAGAAAGGATTTTGGAAAATTTCAACCCCAAGAGGGTTAAATAGGGGGTTAAAAAATCGAACCTAACGTGAGCGAAGCCGCGGGTTAAAGCTAGTTAATTAATGTAACTAAAAACCCTCACCGCTGATATTGTCTCTTGTTTTAAAGTATCATCATCGTCTGTTTTGCTTTCAACCGACTGTACTCTATACATTTCGCCCGACTCCACCTTTATAAAAGCACCACCTAGTAGATAATAAAAAAGGAAATAAAGATTTTTGACATACTACCCATCCATCTCAAGTTGGCCGTCGTGGACCGTTACAAAATGACGTCATACCGTACCGTTGACAAGTAAATTTTTTTTTTTTTTCTATGACAAGATAGCCCTTGACTGCGGTCTAACCTGATGGTAAGTAACGATGCAGTCTAAGATGGTAGCTGGCTAACTTGGAAGGGGTATAGCAGTGTAAATTCAAGCCATACCCCTAATCGGTTTCTACACGCCATCGTGCCGGAACGCTAAATCGCTTGGCGGCACGTGTTTGACGGTAGGGTGGTAACTAGCCACGGCCAAAGCCTCCCACCAGACAGAAATAATAGTTGTATTTAGAATGTAACCACAACTATGACGTAAATGAAACAACATCCTAATCGCTAGTCAGTAATCGTTAAAATAAAAATATGCAATCCGCCATTTTGTGGCGGCGGCCATCTTGGACCGATTTTCATCAAACACAGCTAAGAACACTCCCGACTAATACACCTTTAAGACAAGAAAAAAGGCATGTTGCCTACAATCACTTAATGTTTTAAGCTTAGTACCAAATTTGTGAGCCTATATGTGGCTAACAAGGTCCATCGGTCGGTAATGAACCTACCGACAAATATAAAACCGATGTACCTTGTTCTTGAGCTGCTGCGATGATGGCATTGGCTGTCTCCTCGTCACCAGACACTTGCAATTCAATTTGAGATTCTTCGTTGGAATCTGAAACCGTAGAGTACTTAATAGAGTTGCTACTCTTTTCTCCAGACTCAAGAAAAAGTGAGTAACTCACTCACTACTGAGTCATTCCCAACTTGCAAAGCAGTCTTATAAAAAACTGTGTTCCCACTGAATTACAACATGGGGTTTTTCAAGGGGCGGACCAACAAATTCCTGAAAAGCCGGCAACGCAATGGTGGTGCCTCAGGTGCTACAAGTGTTCATGGGCAGCGGTAATCACTTAACATCAGGTGACCCGCCTGCTCGTTTGCTCGCTAAAAATATATTTAAAAAAAAAATACTATAAGTCTATACTAATAATGCTCCTATAAAGGCATTGAATTACTCTTTTACTTATAATAGCATTTCACAAGCACAAGTAGACTATAAGTGCACTATAAGTTCGTTATAGGAATAAATGCTCCTGTAATTGCGCCCAAATCCACCTTTGTAGTATGCTACAATGATGGTTGGGTTGTTTGGTTGCTGAAAATAATGATGATTTGGCTGATATCACTAGAATAGAATAGAATACAATAGAATAGATAAGAAATATTTTTTACAACACACATACACTTTTACAAGTGCTTTTGAATCGTCGATGAATCTACCACTGGTTCGGAATGCCCTTCCTGCCGAGAAGAGCCAGCAATAAACTCGGCGGTTGCTCTTTTCAAAAAAAAAAAATTTTTACAATAGGTAACAAAACTATGCTATGTATACAGTGTTTCCACAATGAAGTTTCAAAAATGCAAAACAATCCAATACATTTTAAGACAGGCAGACAAAAGCAGACCCATTCCCGTTCCCATTCCATCACTTAACAAAAACATTCGGCGAGAGCGAAGCGAGCGCAAAACTTCTTACAACAAGAGGTTAAATATACCTTGACTTGCGTTATCGTCCAAATCGTCTTCAGCCACGAATGATATCTGTCCGTTTTCCCCACACATCAGCTTCTGCCCTGACATTACTCGGATTATCGACCCGTCCTCACTGTCCATCAATATTGTGTCTGAAAATAAGTTGTTTTATACAACGTGTACTGAAACTCCGAAATAATACTGAAGGAGGTGAATGTGCTCATGAAACTGAACAACTTTCCCCAGGGAACATAGGTCGAAATGTGAAAAAAAATTTGGACCTCCCATACAAAATTGACGATCAGCTGATTGATTTACTATGGGAGGTAAACATTTTTTTTCATATTTCGACCTATGTTCCTTGGGGAAAGTTGTTCAGTTTCATGAGCACATTCACCTCCTTCAGTATTATTTCGGAGTTTCAATACACGTTGTATATATTTATTTTTGTTTATTTAGTACCAGACCTTAAATATAAGGTGAAGTAGAAACATACTAGCTATTTACCCGTGACTGTTTCAAGTATGTGATATTTAATTGCTTAAACGTACATAACTTACAAAAATCAGAGGTTTTTGGCGCAGTGGTGAGCGCTGTGGTCTTATAACTGGGATGTCTCGGGTTCAATTCCCAGCGGGGGAAATTTGGGAATTTATAATTTCTAAATTGTCTCTGGTCTGGTCTGGTGGGAGGCTTTGGCCGTGGCTAGCTACCACCCTACCGTCAAAGATGTGCCGCCAAGCGATTTAGCGTTCCGGCACGATGGCAAGTAAAAACTGGTGGTATAGGTTGAATCTATGTCATACCCCATCCAAGTTGGCCCGCTACCATCTTAGACTGCATCGTCACTTACCACCAGGTGAGATCGTAGTCAAGGGCTATCTTGTCATCGAATAAAAAAAAGCTGTATTCCTCACGTTCTTCCATATCCCCATCGTTTTCACCGTCATGTTCCTGCAGTATCAGTTTCCCCAGCATGTACTGTCCATCCTCTCCTTCCAACAGTTTCATGTCTAGATATTCCGGTTCCGACTTGTTCACTCCGTCTTCTGTCTGAAATGATCCATTAAACTATGATTAAATACGAAGCCAGAAAACAGTATTAATTGGAATTTTTTATCTGGTGATCGACGTGATTTTTCATGGGTATTATTGAGGATCAGTTATAATATCTCTGCACAATGGCTATTTTCTGTGGAGACTGGCTCCCATGATTTATTGCATGCATTCGGAGAGCAGAGTTTAGTGTAGCGTTGAGTAGGACATACAAGAGGCGGTACATTTGTCCCGTACACGACGTCAAAATGTAAGAGCGGCTCAACATTTCAAAATGTCCCACTTCAAATTTTCTGTCGCGGTAGTCGTCTTACGCGCAAGCGAGGAGGAGCGAGGCACATGCTACAAAGTCTACAATAGCGCGTCTGAGTTCTGACGCGCCGCGTCATGTCATGCCATTCATTCTGTAATGGACGCTCACGCGTTTCGAGCGAGCGAAATGGAAATACTCGTATGAGGGAGAGAGAGGCGCGTATTGAAGCGATGCGATGATGACTTTTGAATTTTGAATTGTGATCTGTGAAACGTTTTTTGTGAAATAAGTAAAATAGGTAAATAGAATTATTAATATATTCAGGTAAGTGTTTATAATTAGGTATTATGTTTTATGAATGACTTTCAACTTTCAATAACTATATACCTACCTATTTAACCTACTTTGTTTATTTGGCTTTATGATTGTGTTACCTTTGTTGTGGTTTAATATTTTTATTGGTTTGATAAGTACTTTTGTTGGATGCAGTTTAAATAAAAGATAGACTTAAACTTATGGGTGCGGTTAACTTTTACTTGGAAAAGGCAATACAATAAAACCGGCTAAATGCGAATTAGGCTCGCACACGAAGGGTTCCGTACCATCGTAACAGCGATTGTTATTTATTCTTTAAACATATAGACTAGCGCTTGACTGCGATCTCACCTGATGGTAAGTGAAGATACAGCCTAAGATGGTGCGCGCTTGCCTAGAAGATGCCTATTCACTCTTGACTTAAAAAGGGAATGTCGATGGACTAGGACGCCAGCAGAAGCGCGGGCGGCAGCGGAGTCTTTGGAGTTCGAGCTATGTCGACGCAACCTGAACTGCCCGTGCCGTCTCGCATCGAATATGGCGAAATTTTAGTCTACCGCAAATATCAGTTACTTAGGTTATATTCCCAACAATTAAAAATAAATTGGTATCCTAAGTTATACATTTATTAATATTTATGATATTTGACAATATTTTTTGTTTGTTTTTGCTTGCATGGGTAGTATGTTTGGTGGAGGTGACAAAAAATCCTCAAAAGCATGGCAGTTTTTTACGGATCTCAAAAATGGTAAAGCCAAATGTAACTTTTGCCAGAAGGAATTTTCTTATAAAGGTGGTGGTGCTTACAACCTAATCAGACACACAAAAAGCAAGCATGTCCAAGTGTTTGCCGCTATACGAGAATCTTCAAATACTTCTTCTGCACCAGAAATCAATCACTCAATAGCACAAGAACTTCAGCTACCCACTGCTTCCACGTCTACTGCTTCAACTGCTGACTTACCTTCAGATTGCTTACCAGCTACCACCAGTACAAACACCGATCTAAATAAATTAAAAGCTACTAACACTAAATTAACACAATACTTTTACAAGCCGCTTTCTTCTAAAAAAACCGAATATCTCAATAAAATATTAGTAAAAGTGTTTACAAAAAATTATTTAGCATTCAATCTCGTGGAATCTGCCGATTTCAAAGAGTTTATAAAAGAATTAAATCCTGCCTACCAGTTGCCTAGTCGTAAGACGTTGTCAAATGCACTGTTAACGAATATCTACAACCAAACAAAAGAAAAGGTCAAATCAGAACTCAATCAAGCAGAGTATGTGTGCATTACAACTGATGGGTGGACATCCGCCCCCAATGATAATTATCTAGCCGTAACAGTACACTTTTTTAATCAACAGGCAGAATTGAAATCTTTTTTGTTAGAATGTGTCCAGTTCCCAGATAGACATACTGCAGAAAACCTAGCTGAAGAACTTAAGAGAATCACGGATAATTGGGAAATTACTGACAAAATCGTTGCAGCGACGAGTGATAACGCTTTTAATATGAAAGCTGCTATAAGATTAAATAATTGGAAGCAAATACCTTGTTTCGCTCATACCCTTAATCTTATAGTCCAATCTGCACTGAAAGAAATAAAAGATGTTACCACAAAAATTAAACACATAGTTGAAGTTTTTCGTAGAAGTCCACTTGCATCTGAAAGGTTAAAGACCATGCAAAAAAAGCTCGATGAACCCTTATTGAAACTAAAACAAGACGTTTCCACACGATGGAATTCTACATGTGACATGTTTGAAAGGGTAGTTAAAATAAAAAATAGTGTTATGTCCACAATAGCAATAGATTACCCCGATACAATAAATATGACTCTCGAAGATATTGACATTTTGGATTCGGCGATAGAAATATTAACTTATTTTAAAGACGTAACTGAGGAGATGAGTGCCGAAAAAACTGTTACAATATCAGAGGTAAAGCGTAATCTCGTTTAATTTTATATTTTTAAATTTAACTTACTATTTTCGTAACAGGTTTTTTATTAATTTTAGGTTATACTTATATCAAAAGCCCTGAAAAAGAAATGCCAAAATTTTTTATCTTTGCCACATCCAGACTGTGTTGTACGAATGGCTCAAGTGCTATTAAGTGAAATGAACTCTAGATTTCAAGGTATAGAAGACAATAACATTTTTGCTGAAAGCACAATATTAGATCCCCGATTTAAAAAATATGGTTTCGATAGTGAATACGCTTATGAGAGAGCATGTACTAATTTAAAAGCCATGGCCGGGCGAATACAAAATATACAAAGTTCACATATATATTTAATAGAACCACAACCTTCGTCACCGCCACCTAAGCGCAAAAAAGGTATATGGGACGAATTTGACGCGAAAGTGGAAAAAATTATAAAAAATACCAATCCGACGGCAGGGGGTATCATCGAAGTAGACAAATACCTCGAGGAACCCCTACTGCCAAGGTCCCAAGATCCTGCTAAGTGGTGGCTTGCAAAAAAAGATGCCTATCCTAGGCTTTACAAATTATTTTTAAAGAGGCTGTGCATTGTTGCCACTTCTGTTCCTTCTGAGCGCACTTTCAGCAAAGCGGGCCAGGTCCTTACTGACCGAAGGAATAAGTTAAGTGGCAACAAAGTCAATCAAATATTATTTTTAAATTTTAATTTGTAATTTTTTTTATTTAATTTTTTATTCATTTTATTTAATAAACATTTTAAAATTATTTACATATTTTTTTATTTAATTACAAGCGCTATTTAGGAACTATGTTAATCGGTTTTTATTATTTGACGATGACTTTACCATATACCATATTAGATACCTACTAGCTGAAGCCCGAGACTTCGTGTTCGCGTGGATTAAGGTTTTTTAATTCCGCGGGAATTGTTATTCATTGTACTGTAATGGACGCTTTCTGCTGTTTCTGCCTCTCTGTCCTATTTTTGAAGCTGAGGTGATTTAGTACCAATGCTTCAATCCGACTGTAGTGACATCAAATGTCATATTTGTACTCATTACTTCAAATGTAATGCCAAGCATCAGGACGCGTCGCGTCATTTGAAGTGGGACAATGTACTGGCCCAGGACAAAAAAGAGGCTACTCTTACAAACTCTTTTTCAAGTCATGTCCTACCCAACGCTAGTTTAGTGTATAGTCCACTACACTACCCAAGAGCCAAAACCTACAGATTACACTCTCAATCTGCTGACTCAAGACTGACATAAAATGAAACAGATTTTGTATGATGTGTAAATGAACCAATATAGAGTATGGTGATTTGTCTGTGGTTACTTAATATTTTTTGCTCCTGTCAAACGTCAATCTAAGTTTCTACATTCTCTTTGCCTACGACTGACCACCGGCTAACGTGTGTCTCTTTGTGCTCCCAATAAATATCCAGTTCAATCTTTAAAGTTGGCCTACATGAAATAAATAAAATTTAAAATTCAAATTTTATTTATTTCATGTAGGGCAACTTGTAGCTCTTATGACACGTCATAAATCTACCACCGGTTCGGAATGCAGATTCTGCTGAGAAGAGCCGGTAAGAAACTCAGCAGTTGCTCTTTTCATAAAAAATTTTTTTTTACGATACGAACATAACTATGCTATGTATACAGTGCTTCCACAATGAAGCTTCAAAAATGCATACGAAGGTACACACAATCCAATGCATTTCAAGACGGGCAGACAAAGCAGACCCATTCCTGTTGGTGGTACCTGTTCACGAGCATGACTTTATAAACTCTTTTCCTTTTACGGCCTTAAACCCTTCAGATTTATGTCGAAGCATTTTAATTGTGTCTCATTTTAACTTTTATCTTGAATCCGAGCTAAGTCAAGAGCATGCTCTATCTCAGCATTAGAAAGAGATGTTAGAGATGCATGCCTGAGAATCTAACGCTGAACGTTCCGAAAATGAGGGCATCAATTTTATTAGACAATGGATCTTTAGGGACTTATAGCTTTGAAAAAAAAAGTTTTCTCTCACCGTTACCCCATCCGAATCATTCATTACGATTGTCATCGAACCATCTAGAAAATTAACATTGCTGCATTAATAAATGTACATCTAAATTTGTAAAAGTCTATTTGATTAAAAAATTATTCTATTCTATTCTAAGATTTAAAAAAAATACCTTCATCAATTTCCATCTGCTGATCCTCATTATTTTCCAATACATCCTTTTCTCCATCCTCGCCTGTAGTTTTACCAAAATCGGCATTCACTTTCAAAATGGCAGACGAGAGAAAATCTTTGGGCAACGAGTTCGCATTGAAACTGAGTATAGTTTTACTTGGACTGACAGATTTTGATGTAAAACTTGTATTTGGGTTGTTCTCTTTTGTGGTCATAATTAGTTTTGGGTCTATAGTTACTTTTGGTGCCAATTTGGTTTTGTTGGCTATTGTGTTTGTGTTGAAGCTTTGTGTTAGAACTGACGAGCCCACGGTCACTTTGAGATTTAGTGTTGATGATGACGGCAGAGTCATCACATTCTGGAAAAATAAACATTATCAAAATGTGCTCAGTTCTTTTTTTGACGTAACATGTTGGCTACGATTTCACTTAGTCAGTAAGTGAAAGTATACAGTCTAAGATAGAAGTGGGTTAATTTGTCCTATCATCTCCAAATCCGATAGTGTTTGGTTGTTGGATTGTCCTTCAATCACGCAACAACAAAGGAATGGATCGACGTGATTTTTATTGGATCCAATTCAGATTAATTGCAAAATTTATTCCAATATAGAAAATATATACTAAGTGTTATAATATAGATAAAATAGAATCCTCACTAATATTAAATGCGAAAGTGTGTTTGTTTGTTTTGTTCTTCAATAATGCTGCAACAAAGCAACAGATCGACGTGACGTTTTGCACAGGTATAGTTGGAGACCTGGAGAGTGACATAGGCTACTTTTTATCAATAAAAATCAAAGAGATCCCGCGGGATTTTAAAAACTAAATCCACGCGAGTGAAGCCACGGACATGACGGCTGGTAATAAATAAATTTTATGATTAATACTGTAATAATAGTAGAAGGGGAACTATAGTTACCTTAATTTTAGGCATCATCGTGACAGTCTTGGGCGCAACCGAAACAGACTTGGGCACAACCGTGCCAGGTTTGGGCAGAATCATGACAGGTTTGGGCATAGAACTTTTTCCAGCAGTCAACACAAAATCAGGTGGCAAAGGCTGCAATTTGGAAGCTGGCACGACCAGCTTCTTTGCCTCATTCTTTTTGGGCGAAACTTGCTTATTTGAATTTTCTTCATTGTAAGTTTCATAGCTCAAATTGTAAGTTGGCAATGTTTTTTTGAAACTGTCTACGAGTTCAGCTTTTATTAATTTTAATCTGAAAAAAAAATTGCAAAATTAAAAAAAAAAAATTTATTTGATGACAAGATAAAATTGCGATCTCACTTGATGGTAAGTGACGTTGCAGTCTAAGATTGTAGTGGGCTAATTGGAAGGAGTAAATAAAGTTCATTAAAAAAGTTTAATTAAACTTTCAAGCCCCTTCCAAGCTTGGCTACTTCATGGATGAAGTAGGAAAAAGCTGGTTTAAATATGAATTCGAATGTAGGATCTTGAACTTACCTATGTTGTAATGTGTCATACTCCAGAACAGATTTCTGACACTTTTTACACAATGTGTCAGAATGTACGGAATCCTTGTTGATGCTTTTATCGACAATTTCACTGACAGTTGCGATTATGCTTGCACCATTTTTGACTGGTAGCTGAAAAATAAATGTAAATGATCATGAAGGAAAACTTAGCTCTTTCCATAGAGTATAGACTGTAGTTGGGTTATATGGATGTACATAATCAAAAAATCAAAATCAAAATTTATTTATTTCATGTAGGCCAACTTGTAGCTCTTATGACACGTCATAAATCTACCACCGGTTCGGAATGCAGATTCTGCTGAGAAGAGCCGGCAAGAAACTCAGCAGTTGCTCTTTTCAAAAAAATTTTTACAACTAAACTATGCTATGCACACAGTGTTTCCACAAAGAAATATCAAAAATGCACACCTACCACAATCTAACACATGTCAAGATGGGTAGACACAAAGCAGACCCATTCCCGTTGGTGGCACCCGTTCACGAGCATGACGCAAGATATGTTTCAACCCACAAAACTTTGTCAAATTAAATCTTAAATACATACATAATGTATAGGAATAAAGTTAACTTTTCAATTGACAAGTTGTATGGGTTGACTCTTTGTTGCATATGTGCATCTATATATATTTTTTTATTCGATAACAAGATAGCCCTTGACTGCGATCTCACCTGGTGATAAGTGATCAAGTTAGTTCTTCCTGACCTGATGGTAAGTGGGTTTCATACCAATAAACGCCGAAAGAAACACGTTACTAGTATACTTCAAAGAAAAAATAGGCTTGGGGTGCCAGAATAGTCCTTGAATAGTCCTTGAAAAGTGCTTGAATAGTCCTCCGCCATCTTAGACTGCACTTACTATCAGGTTAGATTGTGTTTGGGCTAATTCATCATTGAATAAAAAAAAATAGAGAGAATCAGGTTAGTAGTTCGAAGAGCTGATGGTTGTTGGGTCCCAAAGTGCTGGAGGGGCGACCTCCCACCGGGAAGCGCAGTGTTGGCAGACCCCCCACTAGTTGGGCCGACAACATCAGACAAGTTGCAGGCTGCTGGATACAGGCGGCGTAAGAGCAAGGCCTGTGGAGGTCCATGCAAGAGACCTATGTCCAGTATGACGTCTATCGGTTAATGAAGAAGATTGGCCTATGCAATATAAAAATGAGTTACGGAATATTGAATTAGAAAAATCAGTTTTTTCTTACTTCTCCAAACAGGCTTACAGCATTCCTTAGAGTGGCTCTATTGCAGATGAAACAGTTGCTCATCCTAAAATATACCAAAATATTTACTTACGATAAAAAAAAATTATCAGAATATTTCTTTTTTTAAAAGAACAAGTTTCTGGTTCTTCTAGGTTGGAATGACATTCTACAGCAGAGGTAGATGATTTGATGATTCTTTAGATTTAGTATTTATATATTAATAATACTGAAAATTTCAACTGTTTACCTATTACAGATCATGAGATACAGATAAACGGACAGACTAACAGTAAAAAAAGAAGTTGTGTTTTTCTATCTATGTACATATATTGATATCTCCGTGATTTCTAAATAAGTAGATTTTATTAATTGATACAAAAACTTTGCGAGATAAGGGGCTATTTTACGGGTATCAATCCTGATGCTCCAGGGGTACTGCCCCCCTAAATTGTGGGGATTTAGGAGATTATGAATAGTTATTGTAGGTACCAAGTACATTCCACAAGTTGAATTCCAGGACCCAACTCCTCAATCCAGATGCTGCAGGGCACAGCGGCAGGGGTTTGCCCACCTAAATTATAGGGACTTAGATACTATCGATTGTAAATCTTCAAGCGGACGAAATCGCGGGCGTCCGCTAGTTATGAATAAAAATACGGATGGTAGATTTCAAACGCATCAATATGATTCAGGTCACCTAATTTAATTTTATTAATTATGTAACACGAATCAAATTTTTTGTAAAATCATGATTAAATTAAAAACACGTATAAGGTACCGTATTCGTGTTATCACTAAACCATAAGTTGTTTACATTCTTATCAACAGTTGCCTCTTATTTTAAAACTATTACCACCATTAAAATACGAATTAACAGCAAAGAATTTCATGAATATCTAAAAGTCAGCCATTTTGGTAATCTTATCATTAGAATAAAACAAAAGTTAAGGCAATAATTAACTAATAAAAAGGATTTGAATTCTGTACCTGATACAAGTTTCAAGGTTTCATTGGATTTTATTAGTTTTTGAAGGTTTTCCGAAATTTTACAAATAAGTTGTCAGCAATGATTTTCTTCGCGCAAGCAGCCACCATTACGTTTTTATTTTACGTCACACATTTCTATTTTCTGTTTCATTTCACAACATCACCAAAGAGTAAAATATAGATAAGAAACATCACCAACGACACCAAGACCAATTGTGTGTTGACGATTCCGCCGCAAGATTGTCTAAAACTGTTACTGCGTGATAATCGCATTCGTCCCTGTTTGACAGCCACTCGATCGTTATTGGCTAAAATGGTAAAATGCATTATTGCAGCAAGATTTCCGAAAGTAAACAAACACACTCACACATTAGTGTGTGCGTGATTCAATGTAATAATAGACTTTAGACGCCCATTAGTCTGATCTAAACCACCTAAACTTGGCAGAGGCACTCTACATACAATCACCTCAATTTCGGCCGTATCAATGATTAATGCTTTTCTGCAATCGATCGATGGTTGGTGATTGCGATCGTCATACAGTCGCAACAATTTTTATACAATCCTGCTGAAGATGACTGTCACCACAGAGTAGGTAATTAGGTAAAAAAAAACCAGAAGACTGCACAGTTTGCACCAGCTATACAGGCTATGTAGGTACCTACCAAGAGGTATGTAGGTGAGGTGGTAGGGTACCACTACATTTTGGCCGTCACGTCACTTTTTGAGTTTTTGTTGTTGAAAAGTTGACTGTATTTCTTGTCTTTCTTGTTCCTGCGGTTTTTACTTACCTAAGTATATGTTTCCTATGTAGGTATTATGAATGTCTATTTTTAAAATGATCTTTCTTTTTGTGCCCTTTGCTCCAAGAGACATCAATTGACTTTTTAATCCTAAATGGTGGTGTTCAATTTTTTATTTCGTACATACCTACAAAGTACGACCGGTTCTACGTACCATCGAATCTTAAGGCTTGGTAACAAGTCTTTGCCAAAGTTCTCAGGGCTTTCTCTCTCGGGTTGGGTTTGCCCAGAAAGCCCTGTAAAGATCAAATTCAAACCCGAGACTTACCAGATATAACTCCCGATATAAGCCCGCTGATTCCGGAAGGTCGTCTAAAATTCCTTAATTTAAAATAAAAAAGAAATATTTTTTTCCAATTTTTATTTAAAAAGTAAGTTAGAAAATGATAGGTAAAAAGTTTTGTCAGATACATAGTTTTGTTTAATCTGTGAGAGTGTCCAAAAATGATTGCTACAACGTGACGATCGCATTCACCTCTGATTATTCCACAGGATTATTATTTTATGGCAGGTTAACATTATTCCAGACCAGTGATCGAATCCAGCGCTGGATTGCTACTGGTAAAATGTAAACCGGCATTGGAATGCATTGGATCCAATGAGCAATCCAGTTCAGAAACTGGATTGGCGGCCTACTTTTGAATCTAATGCAACCACTCCAGCGCAACTAGAATTATGTAGATGGCTAACCCAGTTTCATTTTCTCAACTGCTTTCTCGAGCTCATTGTCATTGTAGTCTTAACGACTCGACAGCTTTTAAATGACTGGAATCGTGGAATCATGTAGTCGATATCGCCAGTCCGGCCTATTCCAGTTCAGCGCTACTGGGTTACTGGACTAGAATGAAGTAAACTAGACATTAAGCTATGTTCTCTTTCGCAGGTACATATGTATATATCTATTGGTTATAGCATTAACGATTGCGATTGATGATTGCGATTGTCACACTCACACGTACGTAGTATCTATGATAATCTGTGGTGATACGGATGCAATAATTTTTAGACAATCCCCCAACTGTTTTTGTACTACAGACAACGACCTTTCATACCATGCATTTCCCTATGTTATACTCTTTGATACCATGGTATGAAAGGTCATTGATTACAGAATAATGTAGATCCTCTTTTAGACGGTTTTCGGGGGACAAACTTCTCCAAAACAGGTGTCGCCGTAGTCCGCACACGGTCTATCCGACACCTTCAGTGGTTCAGCTTTAGCGCAGAACTGGATCGTACTGCAATTTAATTTAGAGGTTGCAGCATACATCGCACACCTAGACACAGAATACCTAAAGTTCTTGCAATTTACGAGGGCGCGTGGTTCATGGTTGTGTGTGAATTGTATCTGTATAAGTGTGAGCGAGAGTTTGCTCGCACCTGACCGCTCCCAACTAGGCTCCTGACAGCCACGCACACTTACGTAACGTGCATGTATACGACGTATCCACATATAAAGCTCACGCGCCCTCGTGAATTGCAAGAACTCCTAAAGGTACAGAAGATTCACTCCGCAAAATGATTTAAATAAATAGCGACTCTTGTAACCATACAATAAAGTGCAATTCAGGTTGACACAGCGCTACTTACCTACCGTCTTATTCACCTAGACTTTCCTCTCTTTCTATCACGTAACTCTTATCCCTTCGCACTATGAATTTAGGCCATTCATAGAGGTACGCTATATACTTGTAGTCTTTACTTTAGTGTTAAGTATTTTGTACCCATATTCAGCCTTTCGCATCCACAGCTCGTCGATTTTATTCAGTTGCTCCCATTTTCCTTTGGGCAGACCGCATATTAGGTCTGTCTTCACCGTCCGCGCAGCGATAATCGGCGCTGGTATGAAACCTACGAGAATCATCGAAATCGGTTGATCACTAATATATTTGTCTGATGGGGAGGCTTTGGCCGTAGCTAGTTACCACCCTACCGTCAACGACATGCCGCTAAGCGATTTAGCGTTCCGGCACGATGACGAGTAGAAACCTATTAGGGGTATAGGTTGAATATACACTGCCATACCCCTTCCAAGTTAGCCCGCTATCATCTTAGACTGCATCGTCACTTACCATCAGGTAAGATCGCAGTCAAGGACTATCTTGTCATCGGAAAAAAACATCTTAATAATCTTACTAATATTATAAATGCGAAAGTGTGTTCGTTTGTCCTTCAATCACAGAGCAACAGAGCTGCGGATCGACGTGATTTTTTGCATGGGTATAGTTGAGGACCGGGAGAGTGACATAGGTTATTTCGGAAACAGTTCCCGTGGGTTTTTAAGAAATTAATTCATGCGAAGTTGAGGGCAAAGCTGGACAAAGGTCTCTTGCATGGACTTCCACATGTCACGGTCTTGGGTCACTTGTATCCAGCGGCTCCATGTGGCTATGAATAATAGGAGAATATAATATAGCAATCGTGGGTTGGGTGAAAAAACATCTATAACAGAGTTTTAAACAAACATTTTTATTTCAACAAAGTACAAATATATTTTATTTAAATTGTGCTACATTAAATTAAGACACTTAAAGTGATATAAATAGTAATTATTACTTAATGATATTATACAAAATTCTTGGAATTGTTCATTAATTTTTTTCTAGGCAACTTGAAGAAGTGAAAATATTCTCTTTTCCACCCATCGCTATAAGTAAAGCACAGTTGACGTAAACTTGAAGCTTTGAACTAAATCCACTGAAACAAGAAAAAAAATTTAAACTCACTTATAGAAAATTGAATAACATTGATTTTGTTCGTAAAAAATGTAGTCTACACGGTGGAACTTTAGTGGTTGTATTCCCGAAGCGAAATGATTTGATCATGGTATTACAATCAATTTTTAATTTAAAAAATTATTAGAATCAAAAATGGCAATTTTACAATCGAGAAAAACAAAACTCGAAAAAGCAACGAACCAATAGTAATAGGTACTTCGCACTACCGCGCGAGGTCGCATAAAGCATACTACACGCTAAATGAATTTTTTAATGATGTATAACAACAGGTTATATGCTGGGTTTATTTATGCATAAATACGGGCACTATTGTTTTTTACTATTTATTTTTATCTTTATTGTTTTTTATTTATATTTTCAAAATAAGAAATATTGATAAGTTTTGTTTGACTAATAGAACAATTAATTTATTTGTGACATCTTCTTTCTTTTATCTTTAAGGCTTAAGTTTATATAAAATGATAATATCTATGTAGTTGAATAAATCGTTGACATTTGCATGTAATATTAAAACTATTATAATGTTGATTAATTAATATTGCACACCATTATATTGGTAATACACTAGTCACTAAGAATTTATTGTACCATCTTACAAATAATGTGTATAATGCAATAAATAAATTCTGATTCTGATTCTGTCGCGTAGCGCGGCCGCGTGGTCGTTGACCCTCGCGCGCGCTTAGTCTATGATCAGCTGATTAACTACATTTAAAGTACTGAAGTTGCAAACACAATTACGTACGTACGTTATGTTATGTCCATTACTATTGTTTCTCACAATTTCGAGTTCTTGATTATTCTTTAAATTATTCCAAAACAAAAACATTTTTATTTTTTTTATTTTAACTCTATGTTTCGATAGTACTACTGAGGGCTAATCGTTTCGTTTTGGGAATACAACCATTAAAAATACACGGTGTATATGTATGTCACCCGGATCATCATAGTTCATAACGAATCGATTGATACCTCATTCATCAAAATCGACTCAGTATTTTAGGCGCTACGGTGGAACATCCGCTCATTTGCGACAAGGGTGACATAATTCAAAATTCAAATTCAAAATTTATTTATTTCATATAGGCTAACTTGTAGCTCTTATGACACGTCATAAATCTACCACCGGTTCGAAATGCAGATTCTGCTGAGAAGAGCCGGCAAGAAACTCAGCAGTTGCTCTTTTCAAAAAAAAAAAAAATTTTTTTTACAAAGCTATGCTATGTATACAGTGCTTCCACAATAAAGCTTCAAAAATGCAAAAATGCATACGTAGGTACACCAATCCAACGCATGTCAAGACGGGCAGTCAAAGCAGACCCATTCCCGTTGGTGTTCACCAATTTTACTGTCGAAAATTTATACTTTTTGCTATAAAAACAACATTACGCTAAGCACAAAAAAATAAGAGCGAGAGAGATTGTGACTTAATGCTCTGTCGCTTTGTTGGCCGCTGTGTTGTTTCGAGACCGCAGCATCCACAAAACATTACTCTCTAACGAGAGAATTCTCTCATCGTCGATTTTGAATTATGTCACTCTTGTCGCAAATGAGCGATATCTACCAATGGTGGAAGGTAAATGATATAATTACCTGTCAGTATTCATTATAAGCAGGATTCCTCATAGTCGCCGCACGGACTGTCCAAATCAATCAGAGGTTCAGATTTCTCACTAAACTGGATCACTCTGCAAAAGTATTGATACAACTTAACTTACACTACGAAATTTACATGAAATTAGTTTCATGACATTAATTTAGAAAGAAAGAAAGAAAGAAAAAGCATTTATTTGCGACCCACAGCACAGTTAATAAGAGAAAGAGATACAAAACAAAAAAATAAATAAATATGTGTGGTCCCAAAATGGACTCCACTCAGCAATTTCAATTACAATTTCAATTTCATCAACAATTTCACGTGTAAACTTCCAATTTCATGATGCGTGCATTAAATTCACGAAAGAAAATAGTTTCGTGCTTCGCACGATTTTTGGGTGAAACTAGTGTTATGCAACTAATTTCATCGTGTAAACGCGACGCTTGAGAGTTCAAATTGAAGCGAACGATTTTGACTATGTGCTTTAGTCAGACAGTGTATTAAAATAAATGAATATTTATTGGTTAAATAAAAAAAATGCGAGTTTTTCTGACTTATATCCTTTAGTCTGCCGACCTCAACTATCGAAGCGTCATAGTAAAAAAAAAATTAAAAGTAAAAAAATAATTTTAAAAACAAGCTTTTATTTATATGCGCTAAAAAGAATAAAATAAACTTTTCTTTTAAAACTTTTACTATCAACTTGTAACGTCATTACACAATTGATATGATACTAGCTGTTGCCCGCGACTTCGTCCGCGTCAATTTCTGTTATTATGATCGCGATTAAGAAGTTTTCAAAAGAATATATTTTAAAATATATGGATAATTTTCCCCGTTTTTGCGACATTTTTCACTGATGCTTCGCTCCTATTGGTCGCAGCGTGATGTTATATAGGCTAAAGTCTTCCTCGATAAATGGACTATCCAACACAAAGAGTTTTTCAATTCGAACCAGTAGTTCCTGAGATTAGCGCGTTCAAACAAACAAACTCTTCAGCTTTATATATTAGTATAGATTAATTCTATTCGTTCAAAGACAGCCTGTAGCTATATTTACCCATAATCTCCTGTCTCCATCCACTTTTCGTCTATCCGGTTCAGCTCTTCCCACCTCCCTTCTGGTAGACCACATATAAGATCGGCTTTAACCGTGCGTAGAGCTATCACTGGCGCGGGGTGGAAACCTGCAAGAGGATCATCGAAATGGGTTCAGCATTTTGTTTAGAGTGTATTCCATAATGTATAACTATCTTGTGTATACTAAGTACATAATGGTGCTAATTCGATCGAACATAATCTTTAAACTAAACTAATACCTTTAAATTTAGTGCTATCAAGAATAACAATAAGAATTTATTTATTGATATATAAAATTTAAATAATTTAGTGAAAAAATGAATTGATTTTTTTTATGTTTCTGCAGAAAAAGAAAGCGATACTTTAAGACCTAAATTTTTACTTTTTCTCATACCTCTTTTAAAAAAAAAAAAAGAATATTAGCCAAATTGAACTTGACTTATATTTTCTTCCCCCCTCCAAATAAGCGAAAAGCTTGTGTTAGGAGTGGGTACGACAATAGTGCAACGGGTGGGGCTCGAACCTGCGACCTTTCAGTTTTCAGTCACCTTTAACCGTTGGGCTATTGAGGCTATAATCACTATTTTACTTAGGTGAAAAGAGTTTATTATACAAATATTAAAATAGTACGGTTTATTTTACTTCAATTAACTAAAGGAATAAATGCAAAAATAATGAATTAAATAATACATTAACTGAACTATTTGTATTACGTTACAAGCGTTTAGTGAAATTTACTTTTTTAAATAGTAAAAATACAGAAAAATCGTATTTTTTAAGAGGAACTATAACATAATAATTAAAATAACTAAAAATACGTCCACACTACATATTTTATTACGTTTAATCTGAACTGACACTTACAAAATCATAATATTTAAATGTTCTTCTTGTATAATTTTTTATTCAAAATATTATGAAACACATAAAAGAGTAAAATATATATTTCAAAAATATATTCTTTCTTTTTAGTAAATAAAAATTCGAATTGAATAAAAGTTTTGTTGAATATAAAAAGAAAAATTTAAAAAAAAATATTGTAACCGCCCGAACAGGGACTTGAACCCTGGACCCTTGGATTAAAAGTCCAATGCTCTACCGACTGAGCTATCCGGGCTACAGGTATTCTCCCGAATTTATGGACCTATATCTTTGACGATATTAAAAGAGCAACTGCTGAGTTTCTTGCCGGCTCTTCTCAGCAGAATCTGCATTCCGAACCGGTGGTAGATTTATGACGTGTCATAAGAGCTACAAGTTAGCCTACATGAAATAAATGCATTTTGATTTTGATTTTTTTTTTGCTAAATCGCTTGGCGGCACTTTTTTTTACGGTAGGGTGGTAACCAGCCACGGCCAAAGCCTCCCACCAGAAAAAGTACTTTTTTGGAAGTCCGTTAATAATTTTTTTTATTTTTTATTGAAGTGTTAACCTACACTTAAAGGAAATAACCTAATAGATTTATAAATACATATCAAAAATTCCGAGGCCGGCGGGATTCGAACCCACATCTCTCCGGGAATCGCGCCCGAGTGTGTTAACCGTTACACCACGGGATTTATAAATCTATTCCGTTAAGGCCCAAGAGACGGGTCTGTCCACGAAATTCAAATTTAATTTGGTTTTTCGCAATTTGTAAACTAATACGACGAAGTAGGCTTATGGTATTCAAATTGCGCCAATGGCAGTATCATCTTCACAGGTTTATATACTAATCTTAACGTGAAAGTATCCAGTTTTAGAAATTAGTCAAAATAATGAGTTTGACGTGAGCTACTCACAAATTAGTCATTATTTTGATTAATTTCTTAAACTGGATACTTTTACGTAAAGATTAGTATATAAACCTGTGAAGATGATACTGCCATTATCGCAATTTGAATACCATAAGCCTACTTTGTTGTATTCGTTTATAAATGGTGAAAAACCAAATTAAATTTGAATTTCGCGGGCAGCTCCGTGTCTTGGACCTTAATAAATATCACCAACCTTGCAAAGAGGGTTCGAACCCAACGGTGGGAATGCAGTTCTTCTCGCAAAGCAGCTTCCTGTAGTTCAGATCCCCCTTGAAAAGCAGCGCGACCGCAAACTGCAGTTTCCTGTACAGGTTGGGGTCGTACTTCTTCATGTCCTTGTACACGTGAGGGGACGTCCAGAAGTCGTCGCTCTGGAAACAAATCATTTTCACCTCACTAGCTCAAAAAGGGCGCATTTGCTGTCTAAAACCAGTGAGCAAAAACGACTTTTGCTCACTGGTTTTAGACAGCAAACGCGCACTTTTTGAGCTAGTGAGGTGAATAGGTAAGATACTTATTTCACATTCATCTTTAAAAAAAAAAATCAAATTTATTTATTACATTGTAGCTCTTATGACACGTCATAAATCTACCACCGGTTCGGAATGCAGATACTGCTGAGAAGAGCCGGCAAGAAACTCAGCAGTTGCTCATTTAAAATAGTTATTTGTTCAACAAGATAGCAAAGTTCATTTTTGTTGCGAGTGCCTAGTTTGAATCCCGAGCGAACGAAGGATTCTAACTTAGAATCCTGAGAGTAGTGAGGGATTCAAAGGCACAAGAAGCAAAAACTTTGCTATCGTGTGATACATACAATTTTTCACCTCAATAGCGAAAAAGTACAAGATGTAAGAGAAATATTTATTAAAACATAAAGGATATTTTAAAATTTTAAAAATTAGGTTTATTTATTTAAAAACTTTTCAATATCATGAGCGGTGAAAACTTTAGATTTTTTGGATTTGTGCCCCTCCGACTGTCTTTTCAAAAATACAATAAGTTTAGGATAAGTTTCAATGTGAACGTCGCATTTCGATTTGATTGTAGCTTTTAACATGGAGTAAATACTCCATAATGTAGATGGTTACCTTGTTTTAGACAATTCCATGAAATATGATAAAATCACAGTCTCTGAATAGGACTTCGCATCCTTAGAAAGTCTCCAATCTTTAAATAATTCATAGGCTTTCAAGTATTTTTCACGAGACTATTCCGGAAGAAAGTTTAATTCGCGTTAGACACTAATTCTTTTAATTCTGAATTATAAGTAGATTCACTCATTTTGTTATTTTAAAATTCTTACAACAAATAACTACTAAGAAATTAGTACCTAATTAAGATATAGAATAGAGTTAATTATTTTTTTTTTTTGCCGCCATTTTATATTACTCTTTTGTCTGCGTTCGGAATTGTGTCATTCATAAAATAAAATATATTAATTAATTAATTTTAATTTTCTTTTATGTTTCATGTGTGTTACAGAATTATAAAGTCTAAAACACATTTACGAAAAGTAAATAGTTTAAATAATAAAATAGAGAGTTAAAAAATTTTGTCGAAATAAAATGTATGGGGTATGCAATATTATATACAAAATTTCTGAACGTTTCTTGAGACGGTGAGTTGAAGAAACGCCAATCCAATGCGTTCTATATTCAAAACACTTTTTCTCACTGAGTGAGCAAAAACGACTTTTGCTCACTGGTTTTGGGCAGCAAAGGCGCCCTTTTTGAGCTAGAGAGGTGAAAAAAAAATTTTTTTTTACAATAGATAATAACACTATGCTATGTATACAGTGCTTCCACAATGAAGTTTCAAAAATGCAAATGTAGGTACATAGAACTCAATACATGTTAAGACGGGCAGACAAAGCAGACCCATTTCCGTTGGTGGCACCCGTTCACGAGCATGACACATGATCCAGCCGTTGCTTCGCTCAACCATATTTGAGGGAACGTAACAACCCGTACGACACAATAGTTATTTTCACCTCACTAGCTCAAAAAGCGCGCCTTTGCTGTGTAAAACCAGTGAGCAAAAGTCGTTTTTGCTCACTGGTTTTAGACAGCAAACGCGCCCTTTTTGAGCTAGTGAGGTGAAAAGGTATCTTATTTCACATTCATCTTTATAAACAACCAGGGCCCCAAGTCTGCTATTTTACATGTCATTGTCATTGATCCGCAATACAATTACAATATAATTATCATTGGTCCAAAATTTCGTAGTCTACTAAATTCACAATGGTCGTTTGATTTTTTATAATTGGATTGTAATTCAATCATACCTCGGTATTGCCATTAGCTTAAAAAGCGTTTGCCGAAATGGGTTTCAAAAAAAACTACATATTAAAAACGTTTATTTAAGCTAGATTCAAAGCTAGATGTGATAGTGGCAAACCATCGGAAAACAATTGTGACGCCATTGAATTAGTAGACTACCAAAATTGCTAAAAGTAGCAATTGGGATGTCACTGATAGGCAATGTAACTACAATTGCAATAGCAGACTTGGGCCCCAGATGATTCCCGCGACTTCGTCTGCGTGAACTAAAGTTATTTAATATAAGGGAATTATGTATGGATATTAAATTTGAAATAAACGTTATATTATTATTACCATAACGACGAAAACGCCGTCTTCGACGTACTTATCCCACGCGTCGCCTAACTGCCTCAAGTTCTCCGAATTTATTATTCTAGGGGGCTCCGGTTCGGGGGGCGCTTCGCCCTCCACCGCTGGAAATATAAACGATTTTTTTTTTAAATATATAAACTAGCGCTTGACTACAATCTGACCTGATGGTAAGTGAAGATCCAGCCTAAGATGGTACGCGCTTGCGTAGAAGATGCCTATTCACTCTTGATGTAAAGACACCCACATTATAGTCAGTTGGAAAAACGGAAGCCGGAAGGGCATTCCAAATTTTTCAAAATAAGTCTAACCTTTTCTTGCTAAAAGAAATAAAGTTAAAAGCCGGCCAAGTGCGAATCGCACCCACCCGCGAAGGGTTCCGTACAAGATTTACACCAGCTATTATTAAGATCGAGCAAAAACAAAAGTTTATTGTATGGGACTTTTTTCAATGACTGCGATCTCACTTGATGGTAAATGACAATGCAGTCTAAGATGGTAGCAGGCTAACTTAGAAGGGGTGTGGCAGTGTTAAACCCATACCCCTAATCTGTTTCTACACGCTATCGTGCCGGAAAAATTACCAAATTGCCTCCGCCGGGAATCGAACCCCAGACCTCCCGATTATAAGACCACAGCGCTCACCACTACGCCAGGGAGGACATCAAAAAAGGTTTAATAAATATAATAAAAACTCACCTGGTTTTGGTTCCGGAGGTATTTCTTTATTGAAGTTAGCGCTCGCACACGAGTTTATCACATATCTGAAATTACATCAAAATTGGAATATTAATGTTCTCTTTGATTGGCTAAATTTAATTTGACAAAACATATTTACTAGTTTTGCCCGCGGCTTCGCTCACGTTAAGTTCGATTTCTCAAACCTCTATTTTACCCCCTTAGGGGTTTAATTTTCAAAAATCCTTAATTAGCGGATGCCTACGTTATAATAGCTATCTGTATGCCTTTTAACCTGATCAGTCAGTCAGCTTTGTCTTTACATGACAAGATAGTCCTTCACTGCAATCTCACTTGATGGTAAGTGACGATGCAGTCTAAGATGGTAGCGGGCTAACTTGGAAGGGGTATGGCAATGTACATTCAACCTATATCCCCTAATCGGTTTCTACACGCCATCGTGCCGGAACGCTAAATCGCTTGGCGGCACGTCTATGATGGTAGGGTGGTAACTAGCCACGGCCAAAGCCTCCCACCAGACAAAATATATTGAAGTTACCTGATATATTATACTAGCTTTTGCCCCCGCGACTTCGTCCGCGTGGAATTAGATTTTGGGGTGGAATTTTCAAAAACTGTGACACACGTACTTTTTTATTTTTAACTGAAAGCTCAAATACCAACTTTGATGGAAACAGCTTGAAAAATGACGGAGTTTCATATAAACTTCCATCCCCTATTTAAACCCCTTAGGGGTGGAATTTCCAATAATCCTTTCTTAGTGTGCGCCTACGTCATAAAAGGAACCAACTGTAAAAATTTCAAGTTTCTAACTTCAGTAGTTTAGGCTGTGCGTTGATATCTCAGTCAGTCAGTCAGTCAGTCAGTCAGTCAGTCAGGACTTTGAATTTTATAAATATAGATTTACCTGAAATCTCTCGGAGTGACGTCTGAAACGAACCACGGTATCTTTTTCACGTGAAACCTAACCTGAAAAAAATAAATAACTACTGTAATGTTTATAATGGGGTATTTGACTCATTTTTTTCACTTCACTAGCTCAAAAAAGGCGCCTTTGCTGTTTAAAACCAATGAGCAAAAGTCGTTTTTGCTCACTCAGTGAGAAAAAGTGTTATCTCAAGAAAGTTCCAACACTTTTTACTCACTACACTCAGGATTTTAATAGTCCTGAGTGTAGTGAGGGATTCAAAGGCAAAAGAAACAAAAACTTTGCTCTCGTCTGATACATACAACTTTTCACCTCACTAGTAGTAGTAGTAGTAGTAGTAGTTAGTTTTTAAGATTATAATGTACAAAATGAATAAATAAATAGTTCAAAAAGGGCGCCTTTGCTGTCTAAAACCAGTGAGTAAAAGTCGTTTTTGCTCACTGGTTTTAGACAGCAAAGTTCAAATTCAAATTCAAAATTTATTTATTTCTCACGTCATAAATCTACCACCGGTTCGGAATGCAGATTCTGCTGAGAAGAGCCGGTAAGAAACTCAGCAGTTACTCTTTTCAAAAAAAAATTTTTTTTACAGAGCTATGCTATGTATACAGTGCTTCCACAATAAAGCTTCAAAAATCCAACGCAGGCGCCAATCCAAAGGCGCCCTTTTTGAGCTAGTGAGGTGAAAATAACTATTATATACTTAAAATATTAATTAATTACCTTTTTAACAATGTTTTGTGATACGAGAAAGTGTGCCAGACACAGGTCCGTGAATAGCTCATAGCCTGCATTGTCACAGATTATATCTGGAAATATAAAACGTCAACGTCAAATTGACGTTAAAGCCTCAATAGCCTAACGGTTAAAGGTGCGGATTGAAAACTTAAAAGTCGCAAGTTCGAATCCTACCCGTTGCACTATAGTCGTACCCACTCCTAGCACAAGCTTTCCGCTTATTTGGAAGGGAGAGGAGAATGTTAGTCAACTTCAGCTTGGCTATTCCCGGTGGGGGCAATCGGGGAATTTATAATTTCTGAATTGTCTCTTGTCTAGTCCAGTGGGAGGCTTTGGTCGTGGCTAGTTACCACTCTACCGTCAAAGACGTGACGCCAAGCGTTTTAGCGTCCCGGCACAATGGCATGTAGAAACAGATTAGGGGTATGGGTTGAACATTGCCATACCCCTTCCAAGCCCGTTGCCATCTTAGACTGCATCGTCACTCACCATCAGGTGAGATCGCAGTCAAGGACTATCTTGTCATCGAATAAATAAAATGGGTCAGCACGCTCAGCAAGGAGTACATACCAAATGTGACAGCCTCTGGTAGCGTCATCTTGGCTGGGCAGGGTATCTGAGGAGGTGCCTCCGCTTCTTCACCTTCACCTTCTGGTTTTCCTTTTGGCTCTTCTGGATTCTGAATAATGACATAATCATCATCATCAGTACATAACTAGCTAACTGATGAGCACAGCTCTCCTCTCAGAGAAGGGTTATAAGGCCATAGCGGCCGGCAGAAGTTGTATGAAAATCCATATCTGTCGTGGTTTAACGGCCAAATAAATTACATAGTAAACTCATATCTGTCGTGTAATGTAAAAATGGAAACAATATTTAACTAATAAGTAAATACTAATCAATACTTAGAAATTTCTATCTACTACATAATTATATTATAAGAATGATTTTAACTACGAAATACCCTTTCATTGGCATGATACAGTTATATTTTAAGTAATTCTGTATATATGTAAGTCTAAGTGTGCCTATTTCATTTTTGTATGTCAATGAATAAACGATATTCTATTCTAATATTAAAAGTATTGATATTGAACCTCTCGTTTACAAATCGGCATTCCCGCCAAAGTGGCGAGTCTATGGCAACTGCATTTCGCTTTAAAAACCGTGTTCTGAAAATATTCATCGTCATTACAGTATATGCCTATATTATCAAATTGTATCGTCGATGAATAAAGGAATTATTGGATATATAATTCACCTCACTAGCTCAAAAAGGGCGCCTTTGCTATCTACAACTAGTGAGCAAAAACGAATTTTGCTCACTGGTTTTAAACAACAAAGGCGCCCTTTTTGGACTAGTGAGCAAATCCGAATTTTGCTCACTGGTTTTAAACGGCAAAGGCGCACTTTTTGGACTAGTGAGCAAAATCGAATTTTGCTCACTGTTTTTAAACAGCAAAGGCGCCCGTTTTGGACTAGTGAGGTGAACAGTTGTATGTATCACACGATAGCAAAGTTTTTGTTTCTTGTGCCTTTGACCCGTTTTGGACTAGTGAGGTGAACAGTTGTATGTATCACACGATAGCAAAGTTTTTGTTTCTTGTGCCTTTGAATCCCTCACTACACTGAGGATTCTAACTTAGAATCCTTCGCTCGCTCGGGGTTCTAACTGGGCACTCGCAACAAAAATGAACTTTGCTATCTTGTTGAACAAATAACTATTTTTTTATATGCTGTGACAACTACACTTGGTAAATTAAAACCCACTCACCCCTTCAATAGCTTTGGCCATATTTTCCGCTTTCGTACAAACTGTATCACAGATTTTGGCAGAATCATCCACAAGCACCTAAAAAGAAATATGTTTTTCAGTCTACTTGAGTATATAGTTGTCCCCCCAAATTCTCAAATAATATGTAAAACCTTTTCTTTTTTTTTTAAAAAGAATATTAGCCAACCTGAATTTGACTAATATTCTCCTGTCCCCTCCAAATAAGCGGAAAGCTTGTGTTAGGAGTGGGTACGACAATAGTGCAACGGGTGGGATTCGAACCTGCGACCTTACAGTTTTTCAGTTCAAACCTTCAACCGTTGGGCTATTGAGGCTTTTTCTGAAACCATGTCTGGAAGCCGAAAATAACTTTAAAAGTAATAAAAAAATATTCAAGGGGGTATCTGAACAAGCGAATAGGGGGCCAAAAAATTATTTGAGGGGCATCTAAACAGCAAACAGGGGACAAAAAATTTTTCGCTGAACGTTTTGGGGGTATTTTTGAAAAGAAATTTTTAAACAAAGCAAAAAAATATTTACTTTATATTATTTTTATTTATTTAAACTTTTATTTTATCCTTTTTGGTCAGTTAACGAGGCATACAATATAGGACGCGAGGTATTAATTATTATCCTTACTGATATTATAAATTCGAAAGTGTGTTGGTTTGTCCTTCAATCACGCAAAGGATTCCTTAGGAATTTATAAACCTAACTCCACGTAATATGTAATATTTACTGTCAGGTAATTTAAAATATAACAGGTAAGTTACAAATACAATACATGTATATAATTTGAAGTCGTATTACCTTATCCTTAAGATCTACAATCATTTGTAGAGGATCGACGATAGTACGAGTCTCTTCGCCATTAGATAATGAGAGGTCACATTTATTTGACCATAAACAGAGCTGGAAACAGAAATTAATATATTTTTACTACTACTATTACTAGTAGTAGTAGAAGTAATAGTTTCTAAAACGAATCGCTAAGGTGTGGACTGACCCTCCAGTATCCGAGTTTCCTGTCACCTATAATTTGAGGTACCTTCAAGGCAAGAGTGAACAGACATCATCTAGGCAAGCGCGATCCAAACTAGCCCTCATCAGTGCTTCTCATTATGTATTGTGATCAAGCGCAAGCCTATTGTACCAGAACGCTAAATCGCTTGGCGGCATTTTTATGACGGTAAGGTATTAACTTTGAAAAATCAAAGCCTCCCACCAGACTAGGCCAGTCAATTCAAAAATTGTAAATTCTCAAAATTGCCTCTACAGGTAAGCGAACCCAGGACCTCCCACTTATAAGACTACAGTGCTCACCTCTACACCAGGTCAAAATTTAACCTTAACTGTAACGTTGTCCTAACCACCTTACATATAAACCTAACTAATCATAAGAAATCATAATAAACCGAACTTACCTTTAGCAAGGTAATGAAGTCCTGTTTTCGCTTATCCTTTTCACTAGCAGGTAACATAGTAACTAGTTTGTCAGCGACTAAGCACATCGGCTCTAAGCTGTTTGTAAACGATTTGTCTTTCTGTTCGTCGAATGGATCGAAGAAACGAAGTCCTTTGCTGAAAAAAATAAGAAAGTCTATCGATATAAAAAATTCGAAAGTATAATTGATTAAATGACTTTCACGCCACCATAGATTTAATATGGCAGATCTCAGCTTTTGCCTAGTTGCAGTAAGGTGCAGTAAGGCCTATAAAATTCCGCAGGTAACCGTTGTTTTTCCGAGATAAATAGTAGTAATCTATGACATATCTTCAAAAAATAACATCTTTCTGTTGGTCCGTTGCTGCATGATTGAAGGACAAATCAATAAACCAACAAACAAACACACTTTATTTTATAAGACTAAGAAGATAACTTTTCTTATTAGTTATTAGCTTATTTATGATTTACCTCAACTCGCAGATTTTAATGCGCAGCCACTAAGTTAATTCAACTTTACCTAAAGCCACAGGTGACTTACCAAACTCACAGGTAATTTACCCAAACTTAAAGGTAAGTTGTCATCTAATATGGACGAAGTGAACTTACCTTAACTCGCAGCCTTCCCTAAGTCGCCTATACACATAACACTCCGAAAAAACCCAGATATTTGTAAAATAGTACGGACTTTCTGCATTAAAAATCCATTGGTTCCATTTCTTGGCTTCAGGCGTATCTACTGCGAGTAAATCGTACTTTTTGTTTGTGACTAAATCGTTTTTTAGCTTCGTTATGTACTGTATTAAGCCGCGGATGTCTTCGTCTGACTGTAAACCCAAAAATAAAGCTTAGATTATGGTACAGTACTTAATTCCATAAAGAAGGAATCCAAAATAGGCTTTAAAATGATTTCAAGAACACGTTTATGTGATGATGATGTCGTCATCATCTCAACCCCATCGAAAGCGTGAGCTTTCGATGGGTTGTTGTTTCGATAGTAGTGATACTAGGCACGGGGTCTCTTAGAATAAGAAGAGACCCATACCATAATCCACCACGCTGGTAAAGTGTGACAGCAGACTTCACACACCTTTCAGGCAGACATGACATGTAGGTTTCCTCATAATATTTTCCTTCTCCGTTAAATAAAGTGATATTTGATTGCTTAAAACGGGCATAACTCCTCTGAGGTGCGTGCTTAGGATTCGAACCTAAGACTCCACCCCCCTAGAGTTCTTGTTTGAGAGAGTCATCATACATAGATTATTATCATTATCGTTATATTGTTTTTTTAAATAAATAAAATAAAAACATACCTTTATATTAGGTATAATAGTATATTTACTAAATACTCACCGCGCTTTGCGATGATTTTATCTTTGTACTCTCCCGTGATAAGTAGTCGATAACTTTTGTTAGGATGATCGGTAGCCGTTCCTTTAAAGAATAGTACGCGAAGCTCCTGAAAAACACGAATGATCAAATTATAAAAATGAACTTACCTTTAGCCTTCTTCTTAACTTACCTGTTATTTTACATGTAAGCTTAGTATAATAAAGACAATGGCTTAGGGCTTATTTCTTTTTTTTTGTTTCCAGCAGCACAATAAAAACGGTCAAAACGACAAAATTCGTCAATTAAAGTTTACTTGTCAATGGTGAAATAGACCCCAAAGGTAAGTTACGAGTAACACTTCATTTATGTTTAAAAGAAAATTAAAATGTGATTTTTATCCAAAAAAAAATTAGTAAAGATTGTCATAGAAATTTTAAAAATCCGCTAAAACTAAAATTAAAAACCAAAAATAATTAAAAAAGCAACCGCCCGAACAGGGACTTGAACCCTGGACCCTTGGATTAAAAGTCCAATGCTCTACCGACTGAGCTATCCGGGCTACGAAAAATAGGTCGAAAATGTCTTACGCCACATTTTATTTGAACAAAAATAGCTATTTTACCAGCTGGTATAACAGCTTTTCTAGAAAATTACTTTATGATACAATTTTTAGCTTTATATGATTATTTTAGAGTTCATTTTACCAGCTGGATATAGATTTTTTATAAAAATATTTTATGATCCAATTTTGAGCTTTAAACAATCGTTTTAGGGTGCATTTACCTTAATTATTTTTTTTGAATAATTAAAATACATGTAATTTTATTGTATTTTTATACATTATACATTAGACCTATTTTGATTAAATTTTCAAAGCATTATTAATCTATGATTACTGATATTATAAAATAATGCAAAATTATATTCTCTATCTGTTATATTCTTAAAGCTCAATCGTCAACTGATGAACAAATTTTGATAAAATTTGAAACAAATATAGCTTTCATTTTGGATACCTACATCAATTACTTACTGTGTGTGTGTTAATCAAACATTACACATAAGTTTCTAAAAAAACATAATTCCACACAGACCAAGTCGTGGGCTTCAGCTAGTTTTAGAAGTAGTTTAAATCTTTTGTTCATGTAATGTCATTCAAGATGTGTGCATACAACTTAAGTAAATATGTAATTAAAATTATGTGTAACAATAGAAATAAATGATTGTATGAATAATAGTTACACAAATACTAAGTGTAATAATAAATACACAGTACTAACAAGACTTTAAATGTTAAAATGTAACAATTACATGAAAATAAACAAAACAATAATTCCTTTGGTGTTTTCGTATTGTATTTCTTTGTGTCTATCACTGATAAATATCTATCTGGTATGCATAAATGCTTGTTTAATTTATAGAACGACATAGGTACTGATGATTCACGCCTCAACGACTCAACCGATTTGGCTGAAATTTGGCAAAGAGATAGATTATAATATAGTATAACAATAGGTTACTCTTTATCACAGAAAATTAACAAACCAGGAAATAGCTGAATCATTTATGTATAAGCATTATATTGCACTATTAGGTAGTAAAATCATTCTAGCAACCATAAAGTAACTGACAATATCTAGAGATAAATAAATTTTATCTCACATATAATAAAATGTAAGTAGGTACTATCACAAAAGGCTGTATTTTACATTTAATAAAATTAACATAAATAAAGAAAATCATTGATCTATCAACACATAGCTCAAACCACTGGACAGACCAGGTTAAAATTTGGCATGCAGATAGGTATTATGACATAGGCATCAACTAACAAAAATTTTTTGAAAATTCAACTCCTAAGGGGTAAAATTGGGGTTTGAAAAATCGAACTTAATAAGAGCAAAGCCGCCAGCAAAAGCTAGTAATAACTATATAGTACTTGCTTCATCTGTGCATATTGAGATTTTTCAAAATTGAGTGGGAACTCTTCAATTCCCCAGGACGAAAAGAAGCCTAAATCTAGAATGCAAGGTATCTCTATACCTTTGGTTTTGTGATTAGACTACATTATTGTCCCTCTACATATTTTTGAATAAAAGCTTTATTTTTTATGGAAGAATCCTAATTATTTAGGATAAAATATAATAAGTAATTTACGAAATATTATATTAGTAATTTACTCCATATACACTCCTCTGCCATCCAGTGGTGTGGTGGTAGACATTAAGTGGGCAGTTGATATAAAATGGAGAATATCTCCGGTATGAGTTATAAAAACAGGGTAGGCTTTTTATAATTTCTACAATGCCTACCCTTAAGTTTTTTATAACTTGTACTGGAGATTTTTTCCATTTTATATCATCTGCCTACTTTGATCATTGTCGGAGTCTACAACCTGAGTTTCGCCCTACCTTTCACAATCTCTACATGGCAAACCCATGTACTTTTTAAGGGAATGATGGCTTAAGGAGCTTCATAGGAACCGAAAAGTCTAATAAGATCGACAATATCAAGAGACTGGAGAGGCCTGGATGAATGCCAGAGGTCCAGTAGTTTAGTCTCTCATTCGCTAAGACAGTTCTATACCCTAAAACTGTGGACGCAAAAAAAAAATGATGGTAACTTACTTTTTAAAAGTGCCCTGAAGCTGCATATTAAAGGGTGTCACAGTATTTAGAAACTTCGCATCCTTCTCCACTTTTATAAAGGGTCCACCGTAAATAAACTCCGGGGTGGTGGAATAATTCTCATCTTGATCAACTCGATCGGGGACGGTCGAGCCTTGGGAGTCAATCGACATTTTTGTAGACGTTTTGCTCATTTTTATTGTTTTTTTTACAGATGTTTATTGCTTAAATATCACGAAGAATTTCCCATTACCGGGTAGGTGCGTTATTTAGTGGAAAACGGAAAACCGCGACTAGGCGAACGAGATTTTTTCAAGTTTTCATTTTTTTTGAATTGACAATTTGACATTGATTTGCTCGAGGTCGACGAAACGTCAAATGTCATTGCGTCACTAAAGTCAAAGTCATGCAGTTTCGATTCGCGTTCGTTGTAAATGCACCCGAGTAGCATTTTTAAAGATGCCATTCAAAACCTAGTTAACGTCTAGTCAGCAGAAATTACCTACTTTTGGTAACCAGCAGTGTACCAAATTGCATTATTTTTTTTTAGCTGTCTTAAAAGATAAACAAATAGCAGAAAACGTAGAAACGCGTAACCGACAATCCTACCTAAAGTTTACCTTTTTTACGTGTGGTATGGTGTCATTGCCAGTGCGATAAGAAAAGAACGCCTCTCCCTCTGCTGTGCTTAGCGCGTCGCTTACGCCTTTGTGCGATAAATTACTTATTTACCTTTTAAGACAGCTAAGAAAAATAAATTAAATAGGTATACTTTAACGAGGATTGCAGGATTAGGGAATTTCACACATTTTACTTACATTCCAAAAATTCCACTCATTTCCACATTCCTCGGCGTAACTATACGCATAACTGGATAATTTTCAGTGTCTATAGACCAATCGTAAGCCGCCATTTTACCTAGATAGTTAGTTATTATTAAGAAAAATCTTTAGAATTTCACACGCGTACCTACGTATTTTAATTTAGAAATAGAAACAGACGTGCGTATTTCGTGGACGCGAAATAAACTAACTTTAGTTTTGACCGTGGATCGGAACTAAAAATAAACTGGCGATGTTTTGGCGTTCCATATCTATTTTAACTTAAAATATCAGAGTAATGAGATGAGTATGAAATTCACTTCTACTACGTCGTAAAAAAATGATCGTTCCCATTTTTATTATGAAACAAAGAAATGTAAAAATAGCCTAAGTAATTTTATTCTTCCTACAATTTACTTTTTAGATTTGTTTTAATATGGATTTTGAAACACACCGCAAAATTAAGCAAATGATTTGCGAACTAGCGATTAGCTGCTAGTCACTAGCAGGACCAGCGAGAATCGCGCCCTGAATGAGTGGACCAGTTTACACTACGGCCATGGTTCAATTGCCCACTAGCGCGAAATTCTGTTAGCGAAATCAAACTCATTTTTTTAATGAATTTTTTAAAAGTAGTTCCAGCTTAATGAGTTGAAATAAAACGAAGGCTAAGTTTAATAAAATTTATTACACTCACAATTAGAAATTGTTTCTTATAAAATCACTCTAGTACACAATGTACTTAAATAATAATCAAAAACATTACTTATCTTATACCTTAGAGGTAATAATTTGCTTTTTGGAAAACTAGGCAAGTAGTTTTAATTCTTGTTAATTTAACAGCTTTTAAAATATCCAGTACAATTGAGTACATAATGTACTAAATAAAAACATCAAACATTTTTAAAAAATATTGTTCAATCAAAAATAATTAATCATTAATAAAAATCTGCAAAAATAGCACTTAAGAATATAATTAATATAAATCCAATTAAGAAGCTCCTCTTTTTTTTCGAAAAAAATCGAGGAGGACCATTAAAATATTCAAAACATAAAAGGTACTCTTCCACCTTTGAAATAAAACAAAAAGCATTAAATGAGCTTACACAAGCATTTTTATAATAATAATAATTTTTCACAACCAATTCATATTAATAAAAACTGAAATGACATCACAATTTCATATTTTTATATTCATAAATTTACTTTTATATGGGAACATTAAAAGCGCATTCACAAAGCGTGGATTCGAAATATTTCATGCTAATTTAAACAGTTAATTTTTACATATAATAAGCGAGTTTGCAATAAAGGTGTCCGAATTTTGAATATTTTAATATGATGGGATCTTGTCATAAAAACAAAAAGAAAAAATTGAAGCCATAGCTAGTAGCTAGCTACTGAATGATTCAAATGAAGAATGATTATTTGAAAGAACATTTTTCTGATTCAGACTTTAAAAAATTACTAATTTTTGAATAACCAATCATTCGAATAATTCAATTGTAATTTTTTTAAGCTATTGCATAGCTTCTATCGCGGGCCAGCGTGAAAACCGAATCCAGAAATTCCGTAACGAAAATAACCCGACACGGGACTCCTCTACGGTGAGCCGCTAGATGGCGTTGATAAAAAATGCTATGCAATAGCTTTACCGCGGCAGTCCCCGAGTGCCACACGTCTTTTTTTTATTATTTTTTGACATCTATTATTACTTTACCTAACTTAAAAAGTAAGGAAATCTCGCTTCTCACAGAAACGCGTGGGTCACGCTATGCAACCCTCAAACTCACTGAAAAGCCAAAAATAAGTCTAAAGCGCCAAGCGACGAAGTTACTAAAGAAAAATAGCTAGGCATGCATTAAAAATGAAAATAATTAAAAATCAAAACTAAGTTATAAAAAAAAGAGCAACTTCTTGCGATAATTATTTAAAAATATAGTCAACATAAAACAAACCTATTCCTATCCTAATCATAAAAGTACTTAAAAACAATAATAGGAGATCAGCATTCTGCAGTCAGTTTTTAAAATAATAAAATTAGTCTTTAACTTAAATCTTAATTGTTTATTTTAATTTGGTCTATGCAATCAGTCTTGATAAAAAGTGTGATAATATTATCAATTAACAATAAACTTTATTGTATGGATTAGCCTTTAGCTATAAAAAATTAAAAACTAATTTTCAGGGTCATTATTGATTTTTATCTCTTAAAAATAGTCAAAATGTGGGTAAAATTGGGACATTATTAATTATTCTACCCAGAAAAATAATGCAAAATTCAAGCTATAAGATATTTTTGTCACAATTTCAATAAGTAGTCAATCTATTAAACCAATTTTCATACATACAAAAGTTAAACCTATTTTCTAAAGAGATCAGCTTTAATACGAAAACTAGAATATTTTTATGATTGATTGATTGACAATATTATTTATTTTATAATTATTCAAGTTGTCAATTTAAAAACAAGTAAAAAAAAATTTTAAAACACACATGATTTCCAATTTAAATTAGTCAAAAAATTAAAAATTTGAATTGTTTCAGTCTTAAGTCTTAATTTAGTCTGTACACAAACAGAAAAAAATTCTAAAAAAAGTGTTTTTCGGATAATTATCTTTATGGTAGTCACAAATTACTTATTTACAATACAAAGTTAAATATAGATTTTTGCTCATAATTCAAAAATGTTCTGATCAATAAAATTACCTGCCATTTGGTTTTAACTGGTGTTAAACATTATGATTTTTGCTAAGCAGGTACTAATTATTACATTAGTTCCGCATAAATTAAAAAAAAAACTGGTTAATTAATTTTATTAGATGACAAGATAGAACCCTTGAAACTGGTCAAAAAGATTTGGTAATTAAAAATAAAATTTAAATTTTACTACAGTAGTTAAATGTCAATTTACATGATTAATTAAATCAACCTTTTCAACCTTTATTAATATGTATCTATTTTTTTATCATATAGTTTTTTTTAGCAAACTGTTTGTACTTAAAGTTAATAATATTGGTAAGGCACATAATGGACTAAAAATATAGTCATTTCACACTATAAACACATTGGTGCTCATATCATTTTACGTACATACGCCAACTAGCTTACTTAAAATTTTAACAATAGCTTGCAGAAACTCGTTAGCGACATGACGCTTAAGACTTTCTTGATGCAAACAAACATCTGTTGTTTCCAACCTTTCAACCTACAGATGCTCTCATGACGTTTAACCTTTTGGATGATATAATGCAATAGACTGACACAACTGAAAAACTTAGAAAGTCTTAAGCGCCAGGTATAATGCGTTTCTCTAAGAAGTTTTGATGACGTTTAGCGTTTTGGGTAATGTAGCCTAAGAGCTAGCCTGCAAAAACCGTGCGAATTTTAAAGCGCACTGCTTATATCTGAATGATTACAAGTGTTAGAAAATTGCGAAAAAAAATTGCGCGGATTTTTTCCGCAGTGCGGGCTAGCTCTAAAGGTATAAACTAGTAGCGTTTCCTACCATTGCTCTTGATGCGTGTGGTTTTCAGTGTGATGGTGGTAGAAGGAAGCGGCTGCCCGTCGTTAGAACTTCGTAGCACTGGGCAGTATGTACTGGAAAAATAACAGTTATTTGTTTTTTTAATTTTGTAAGCTTGATAGCCTAGTGATAGGACTGTGGTCTTTTTTTTTTCTTTTAAAAAGAATATTAGGCAAACTGAGGTTGTCTAATATCCTCCTATCCCCTCCAAATAAGCGGAAAGCTTGTGTTAGGAGTGGGTACGACAATAGTGCAACGGGTGGGATTCAAACCTGCGACCTTACAGTTTTCAGTCCGCACCTTTAACCGTTGGCCTATTGAGGTTGGTTTTATTGAGAGGTCATAGGTCACGCACTTCCGATTTTTTGAAATTATGTGCATTATGAGTACACATTGCACAAAAAAAAAACAGTTTTTTGGCAAAATGCAAAAAAATCTTTGCGTTTTAACTTTAGCAACTCTAGCCATATTATAAACGTGTGTTCTCTTTTTACGATCGATAACCTAACGCTAAAGCAGGGGCTCCCACAGTTTTTTTTATTGCACATTCTATCCTTTCGGATGGAAAGAGTGATAAAAAAATCTTCGAAAACCCTGCTCTAGCGTTATTTTGGAATTTGTATGAATATAAAAAAACCAACTTACATAGTATGAGCGTCATCTCCAGAAGCCCCGCATGTCATACACACGAGCGCTCTCAAAATGGGGCAAGTAACTCTGTATGCATTCCCATTCCTCTCCTTAAGTCCATGGTTCATATAAACACTGGGAGTTTCGCCGTTCTTTCGACAAAACATGCACATTTTTGATTTACCGATGGAGTCCTTGCTTGAACCGGCCCCTGTGTATAAGGAGGGGTTATAAGGAACTCTGAATTCAGGATATGGAAGCTTATTTGGAGGCGGTGTCAGGTTGTCAGGACCAAAACTCTTATTCGGAGAATTCGGAGGCAGATTTTGGATCCTATTAGAACAATTTGGTGACAGATTTGGAAGCCTATTTGTACTGGTTGGTGACAGATTTTGGAGCCTATTCGTACTGGTTGGTGACAGATTTTGGAGCCTATTCGGAGGCGTTTGTGACAAAAACGAAGATGTCACTATCGAAGAACTTGGTGACATATGAGCATAGTTCATTGGATAATCTTTAGATTTTTGTGGACTATGAAATTCTAAATTCCTCTCATTAGACGGAAATAATTCAAATGATCGAGTAGATTCCGGTACTTGTGGAGTTATCGGTTGCCATATATTGTATTCAAAATTGGGTTCAGATTTAAATGCTTCGTCAATGGACGTTTTAGAGTGGCAACCGAGGATTTTACGACCAACTATAGCTCGTTGACGTCCCAAATGTGGTGGGGTATCACCGATTTGAATGTTATCGTTATTGGGCGGTTCGAAAAGTGGAAATTTTCTGTCAAATTTGTTACTGTTGTCATAATGTGGTTCAAAGCCTGGCGGATTTCTCTCAAATGGAGTGTAATTTGGAGGTGGTCTATTAAGGTTAGATGTCGGAGATTCAAATGCATATCTGGGAGAATCCAAGAATATAGAGGAAATGTTTTGCGGAGATTCAAATGCATATCTGGGAGAATCCAAGAATACAGAGGAAATGTTCTGGGAATCATATAGTAAACTTTCAAAAGATTTTGAGGACTCAGACGTTGGTCTATTAAATTCTGGACGGTTTATTTGGAATGGCGTATTAATGGATTCAGGAGTTGTGGAATCCGTGGAACTGGAATATCTATTGGCTGTTAGAGTATGGAATGGAGAATAGGTGTTTGATGTATCGGAATCTGAAACATTATATTATGAAAATTAAAATAGTTTTACAAGCATGTTTGATTATAAAAAAATGTTTATCTGTTGGTAAAGAATCTACCATTGGTTTTGAATTATACAATGAAGAATTAAGTAAGAAATTGTATTTTTATTGATGGGGTATAACTATCCAGGTGAAAAAAAAAAAAATTATTTTGTGTACCTACAAAATACATACTTTTAAAGAACCTATAAATATTTAGTTTTGAAAATAGAACTATTTAAGTAGGAGGTATTTTTTAGATTTTACCATAGAACTTTTTTTTTAAATGGAACTCTAGCTAAGCACCTACCTACCCAAGCTTTCTAGCTAATAGGTGTTTTTATTTATGTACAAGAAATCGGTAGGTATTTATAGGTAACAAATAGCATAGCAACTAGATTTTAATCTGAAAATATGGCATGAATATAATAAAAATAAATAACATACCCAGTGTTATCGTAGGAAAGAACCTACTCGTTTCTCCAACGTAATCCACCATGTTTTTCGAAGGAAACATTCTATTCTGAAATATCAAAACATTTTCATTTAGAATTTTCTAAGTATTTACAATTTTGTTTACATAGTAAAAAGGAGCCATGTTTTTTTTTTAATGGGCGTAATTGTTACTTCCGCCAAGCGACGATCTTTTTCTTTTTTTATAAATGAAAAGATAAATAGAACTAGATAGATAAGAATACTGTTTTAAATATTACTGTATGGTTTTAGAAATAAAAAGAAACTTTTAAGGAAACATAAACATACATAATTGAATAGTTTCAAGGACATAAAAAATTACTTATCGGTTTGTTATTAAACCGCGGTTAATTTAAAATGCAAGAGTAGGTGAATTATGAAAAAAAATCAATAAAGAATTACAATTAAGCACAATTTTGGGATGAAATGGGATAAAACTGCCTGATGATTAATTATTTGAAAGATATCTACCAAACAATAGTAGCTAAGTGCCAAAAACACATCCTTACTAATATTATAAATGCGAAAATGTCTTTATTTGTTGGTTTGTCCTTCAATCACGCCACAACAAAGCAACGGACCGACGTGATTTTTTGCATGGGTATAGTTGAGGACCGGGAGAGTGACGTAAGCTACTTTTTATCCCGGAAAATCGGAGTTCCCGCAGGTTTTTTAAAACTAAATCAATGCGAGCGAAGCCGCGAGCATCAACTAGTTATGAAGTATATTTTCTGGGTCTTTTATAGGACATACTGTAAGAGCTAATTTTTAGAAAGGATGAGCCTGTGACTGAATCAATATGTTTTGTGGGACTTTCACAGGCAGGTATAGGGTTTAGGTACATAGTAAGATCTAGGCTAGGTATAGATAGATGCTGGAGTGGCGACCCCGCACCGAGAAGCGCAGCGTTGGCAGACCCCACACTAGGTGGACCGATGGCATATTGAAACGGGTCTCGGGGAACCGCTGGAAGTAAGCGGCGCAAGGCCGAAGCCTGTGGAAGTCCACGCAAGAGGCCAGTGGACATCTATTAGGTGGAAGAAGATATAAATTAGGTGCAGAGATAGGTTAGTTGAAGATGGACAAAGGATAGCTCCAAGGGAAACTTCCTAAAAGATTCTAAAAACCAAAATCGAATCGGCCGAAATCGCAAGCGTCTGCTAGTCTAAATATATAAAAGGCAAAGGTGACTGACTGACTGACTGACTGACTGACTGATCTATCACAGCTCAAACCACTGGACCGATCGAGCTGGAATTTGGTATACAGCTACCTGTTAGGACGTAGACATCCGCTAAGAAAGGATTTTGGAAAATTTTAACCCCAAGAGGGTTAAATAGGGGGTTAAAAAATCGAACCTAACGTGAGCGAAGCCGCGGGTTAAAGCTAGTATTGAATAAAAGATTTATTTACTTACATTTTCTGAATATGTTTTCTGATATCGCAATTGAATCATCGAGAGACCCTTCTCCTTCAAAGTTTTCTGCGCGAATGAATTTTTTCCAATATTTATCGCTCTTTTGGCGGCATGGTCAAAGACGCCGATAGCTCTACTCGCCTAGCAATAAAAGTCGCGGTTGTATGGAGTTCGATTTTCGTCAAAATGTAAGTTGCAATTAAAAATAATATCATTATTATTATATAAGCATAGTCATTAGTCAACATTGTGGTAATCACATAGTAAAATTTCACGTTTTAAAAATAGTTGGTAATAATTATTTTACCCGTTTTGTATCAAATTATGCGCTGATAATCCTGTTCCCATTAATATTATATATGAGAAAGTTTAAATGTTTGAGTCATTGTTACTCAATAACGCCGCAACTTGTAATTTGACTGAAATTTGGCACAGCGATAGATTATAGTCTGGAATAACACACAGGATACTTTTTATCCCGGAAAATAAGAGAGTTTCCGCGGGAATTAAAACCCTTAATACACGCAAACCAAGTTGCGAGCATCAACTAGTGTTCCATTAAAATGGTTTTTGCAAATAAATGTCAGAAATGCTTTATTCTTCAAGTAATTCTATATTTTGTTGAGGTATAATTATTAATAATGAAAATTATGAGTACAAAAGTACTCATAATTTTCATACTATAAGTTGACAATTTTTTTCAATGAAGCTACAATAGATACTACTTTTGCACAAAGCATTTGCCGCTTTGTTTATAAACACCGAAGGCTCGGGGCGGCACGTGTGTGGTATGTTTTACTATTCGACACTAGATGGCGTTAGTTACTTTTAAAATAATTTATTCTAATAACAATTATAGAGGCACCAGAGGCACATTTTTCACGTTTTAATTAATTTGATTTTTTTCTAATAAATATTCATTAATATCAGTTGAATTTTTATAGTGCTAATTTAATATCATCTAGTCCCTAAGAAAATATGCTATGCGTACCTATACTATTGAACGCTAGATGGCGCTATGTGTTAAAAAAATACAATAACCAATTTACCTCTATTATTAGCCAGGCAATAGACGTCAGGTTTTTTCATCCGATTGTCTGATCCGGTAGCCTGATCAGGCTACCGGAAGGCGTTGAAGCCATTACTTTGTATGAACAGTCAATACACGTCCGATCCGGTGGCCGGATCGGACGTCCGAGTCGGAAACGGGCGCAAGGCGTTTCCGATTTTACTGTCGGTCCGATTGTCTGAAGGCGCGGTCTACATACTTCTAGTATGAGACAAAATAGACATCCGGTTACTCCTTCCGATTTTGCCAGTCAGGGTTCCCAACTTAGGGCTTTTAGCTCCAAATTTAGGGCGGAATTTTGCTTATTGGGATTTTTTTAGGGCCCAAAAAAATTTTGGGCTATTTTTAGGGGCCTAAATAAATTTTCAAGCGTCACATAATTGACTGACCAAAACGAGTAAATAAAGCAAAACGTCTACGATATTCCGGAATAATATGCTTAAAATCGTTTTGAAAATATTTCAATACATTAGCGTTGAACACGCTTTTCTCGATATATAATTCCTTTTTCATTTTAAAACGTGAAGGTGGATCCTGCGTTACTTTTACTCCATCTCCAAAAAATGTTACAGTTATAATGTAAACATATTGTATGACTATAAGAATTCCGAATAATGTAATTAAAATTAAGGTATATTATTTTTATTTACTTCAATAAAACGGGAAACTTATTTAAAGATTAGCCTTGAATGGTAACAAGATACAGGGGGTTTTTTTGGGGCTTTTGTATATTGCATTTAGGGTTATTTAGGGGTATTTCATGTTGATGTCAGGGCTAATTTTTTTTAGGAGTTCGTAACCCTGTTGCCAGTTGAATCTAGCGCTGACACTGTGTGGACGCATCGTTGTGGTTCGAATAATGGGCGAAAATTATGAAAAAAAATAAAAAATAATAATAAAATAAAATAATTCATAATAATAAAATTATTATGAATTTTTTATTTTGGATGTTTTAAATAGAAATGACTCTCAGTAAGTCTTGTCAAATTGATTGGATGAATCCAATAGCGACGTTTTTTCTTCTTTCTCTTTCCTCTCTTTAAAATTTCTGTGGTGGTGTCGTGTGGTGCGGGATGTTACGTTCCCTCAAATATGGTTGAGCGAAGCAATGGCTGGATCCTGCGTTATGCTCGTGAACGGGTGCCACCAACGGGAATGGGTCTGCTTTTGCCTGCCTGTCTTAACATGCATTGGATTGTTTTGCATTTTTGAAACTTTATTGTGGAAACACTGTATACATAACATAGTTTTGTTACCTATTGTAAAAAAAATTTTTTTTGAAAAGAGCGACCGCCGAGTTTATTGCTGGCTCTTCTCGGCAGGAACGGCATTCCGAACCAGTGGTAGATTCATTGATGATTCAAAAGTACTTGTAAAAGTTTATTTGAATAAAAAATATTTCTATTTCTATTAACTCGTCATCCATCTTCTTTTCTTCTGCTTTGCTCCAAACGCAAGCACTCGGGATGATAGCTAGGGAACGACTGAGTTCAGAAAAAGCCTGACGGAAAAATCGGATGTGTATTGAGTAAATACGATCCGGTAGCCTGATCAGACAATCGGAAACCAAATCGGACGTGTATTGCCAGGCTTAGGCATTTTGCGTACAATAACCCTGGGCCCACGGTAAGCGATCATAGATATAGATAGATAAGTACCTACCTACTATAAAGCCGCTGTCATAGGTAGCCTCAGCGTTAAAACCCGCGGCTCGCGGCTAGTAGTTCGAAGTAAGTATTTTCACACATTGCACGTAATTAAACATTTCGCGGAAGACATGGGGTGTTAGCACACTACCATTATTAACGCTTCTTCTGAATGGAGGGAGACCACGATCTTTGAAGAGAATGGGATAAACAACAATAATTAAAATTACCATCGAACGTGACGGAGTCCGGCTCTATTGGGCTTTTTTTTAATATATTTTTAACGAGCAAACGAGCAGGCAGCACTTAACAGTGATTACCGCCGCTCATGAATAAGTACTTGTAGCACCTGAGGCACCACCAATGCGTTGCCGGCTTTTTAGGAATTTGTTGTTCCGCCCCTTGAATGACCCCATGCTGTAATTTAGTGGGAACACCGTCGCAGGAAGTTGGTTCCACAGTCTCGAAGTACGTGGAAAAAAGATCTGGCACATCGGATGGTCGAAGTGCTCCAGGCACCCAGGTGGTGAGGGTGAAATTGTGTTCGTGGACGGGACCAATTTCGCTAATTCTTTTTTTGTTGTGTTTGTTACTGCAAGGAGAAGATTCTTATGGATAGGAAAGTTAAGGAAATTGCTCAGAAAATGGGATAATTTCAGAAAACTTAACGACTGTTTTAACTTTGCGAGTTGACAGTTCTTCAGACTTGGAAAGATATTTAAGATGTCACTTATCCCTGAAAAGATTAATATCTGTTTAATCTGTATGCTAATTTCCGCAGGATTTTTAAAAACCTACTCTCACGTCGACGAAGTCGCGGGCGAAGCTAGCTGTTATCGTTAATTTTAAAAGTAACATTTAGGTCTACGCAATGTTTATACAATAATGGTCACCGTACTTCTTAAGCAAGTTCCCATATTATGCATTGCGATGGAAATCACTCTGATTTATATGTAGAGATTACAGCTTACTGCGTCTGTTACTGTTAGCCGTTCAGATTGGGTAATGCCAATCTAGTTGATCTAAGTGGGTTCTTATGATAAAGCCTGCGATCTAGGTAATATTTGGTAATATAGATTTCTTGTGCGGGTTGTTACGTTCCCTCAAATATGGTTGAGCGAAGCAATGGCTGGATCCTGCGTCATGCTCGTGAACGGGTGCCGCCAACGGGAATGGGTCTGCTTTGACTTCCCATGCTGACATGTGTTAGATTATATGTATTGTATTTTTGAAGCTTCACTGTGGAAGCACTGTATACTTAGCTTAGTTTTATTACTTATTGTAAAATTAGTTTACTTATTTTATTTTTTGAAAAGAGCAACTGCTGAGTTTCTTGCCGGTTCTTCTCAGCAGAATCTGCATTCCGAACCGGTGGTAGATTTGTGACGTATCATAAGTGCTACAGGGTAGCCTACATGAAATAAATAAATTTTGAATTTTGTATTGAAATTGCGACGGTGTTCCCACTAAATTACAACATGGGGTTATTCAAGGGGCGGACCAACTTTAAAAAGCCGGCAACGCATTGGTGGTGCCTCAGGCAATGACTTCTATAGTCATTGGTCTCAGGTGCTACAAATGTTCGTGGACGGCGGTAATCACTTAACATCAGGTGACCCGCCTGCAAGTTTGCTCGCTTAACAAAAATAAAAAAATTGACAGATTACGGTCTTGCGACGCTTGTATCAGTGCGCCTCGTCAAATGTTGGCCTTTCAAATTAGATGATGCCAATCTAGTTGATCTGAGTGAGTTCTTATGATGAAGTCTAAGTCTAGGCCTCAATAGCCCAATGGTTACAGGTGCGAACTGAAAAATTAAAGGTTGCAGGTTCGGTCCTCACCCTTTGCACTATTGTTGTAGGTACCCACCCACAGGTTTTTGACGACCTCCCTGGCGCAGTGGTGAGCGCTGTGGTCTTTAATTGGGAGGTCTCGGGTTCGATTCCCGGCGGGGGCAATTTAGTAATTTATTATTTCTAAATTGTCTCTGGTCTGGTCTGGTGGGAGGCTTTGGCCGTGGCTAGTTACCACCCTACCGTCAAAAACGTGCCGCCAAGCGATTTAGCGTTCCGATACGATGGCGTGTAGAAACCGATTAGGGGTATGGGTTGAATTTACACTGCTATACCCCTTCCAAGTTAGCCCGCTACCATCTTAGACGTATCGTCATTCGTCACTTACAATCAGGTGAGATCGCAGTCAAGAGGGGCTAGACAAGTGGCATTCGATTCGAAGCGATTCGATTTCCTAATTCGCAATCGCTTTAACGAAAGCGAAGTTCGACTGCTAGACAAAGTTACATGTGATTAGCGATCGCCTATTCCATTCGTCTTTTCGATAAATAGTAACTTTTGTCTATGATCTTTCGTAATGAAACGTCAAATTCGTGCATCTAATTTTGAATGTTGGTTTGAGTGGTTTTTCTTAAGTGTGAAAGTAGAGTTTAATTTACTTAAAAACTATTGATTCGTAATATTCAGACTAATTATATTTCTTGGTAAATAACAAAGTGCTTTTGTGTGTACTAAAAACAAATATGTAAGTAGGTACCTATGATTTCAGCTAGACAAATAAAATGTTAGAGAATTCTTTCGTAGTGCTTATTGCTGAGCCTCATTAATACCCTGGATGTTTGTTATTGATACCTTGAGTAGTTAATAGGTACTATCAACGGGCCTTTGTTCATGTCGCGCATAGCCAAAGATTGTTTATATTAATCGTTGTATATAGGACCTTTGTGACTATTTCGGCGTAGTCCAAGCTAATTTGTGTTTATATTAAATACTAGTGGTTCGCCCCGAACTGAGACCTAGTATCCCATAATTCCCTAAAGATAGTTTTAATTATAATTAACTTTTAACATTAGACGCAATAAAAAATAATAATAGTTGACGCAAAACTTTTATTGATACAGCGCCATCTATAAGCATTATTGTGAAGCTATTAGCATTAAAAATTAAATGATTTCATTTCTTACCAATATTTATCAATTCAATTATCATTATTATTGTTCAATAATAATGCAAGAAGCCAATAACAATCTCTAAATAATTCAAAAAACAACTAAAATTAACAAAACAATGCTATTTCTTTCGTTTTCTACAGGGTCTTGGCGTTCGCTACGGTTTCCATCAATAAAATCGACAACTATCGATAACGCTTGTGAAAAATGCCACTTGTCTAGCACTTGTCGATTCGTTTTTATTAGACCACGTGACATTTCGATAGCTAATGTCAATCCCATACATTTTTCGACATTTCTACTAGCGATATCGCTAATGGAATGTAACTTTGTCTAGGCCCTAAGGGCTATCTAGTCATAGAATAAAAAAAAACTCCTATTACACAAGTTTTCACTTATTTTGAGGGGAGAGTACATCAGTCAAGTTCAGCTTGGCTGATATTCTTTATTTAAAAAAAAGTCTGCTGTCTGTTAATGTACGTATCACTACATAGTATAAAACAAAGTCGCTTTTTCTGTCCCTATTTCCCCTTGGTCGCTTAAATCTTTAAAACTACGCAACGGATTTTGATGCGGTTTTTTTTAATAGATAGAGTGATTTAAGAGGAAGGTTTATATGTATAATAACATCCTTTAAATAGTGGAGAAATACTGTTATTTTTGAGTTTTCTAAAGTGATGTCGTAAATAATTACATTTTTTCCGCTTACATTGCAAACGCAGGCTGAACCCTACGAGATTTATCAAAATAATGTACTAAGTATTGTACACATTGAAAAAGTCTACAGAAAACTCCGCGATGGTATATGTCTACCTCTTATGGATATCCCACAATAACGTTTTTTTGTCATTTACTTTTTACGACAAATAATGGCTAATTTTCGAAGCGATTTTAACCAATACAGCATTAATCCTTATCTAATTAAATACCTTAAATACATTGTTGATTTAATATAGATCTATATGGCCCTTTACAGCATATGATTTAAATGAATATTTTCGAAGATATTACAGATTTAAAAATTGCGGGACGTAGCGCTTGCGGCGGTTCCGGCTGGCTGGGGCGGCGGGAGTGTGCCTATAAAATATATTGTCTAACTAGCGGACGCCCGCGACTTCGTCCGCGTTCCTACATCACCACAGTTTAGGTTGGCAGAACCCCTTCAGCATCAGGATTGAGGAGTTGGGTCCTGGAATTTAACGATGTAGTCTTTATTTGGTCCCTACAATAACTATTCATAATTAATCAACAGTTTCTAAATCCCCACAGTTTAGGGGAGCAGTACCCCTGCAGCATCAGGATTGAGGAGTTGGAACCCGAACTTTTTATGAGACCATCTCGCACAGTTTTTATGTCGATTAAAAAAATATTCACGCAAATCGGTTAAGAAATCACGGAGACATTGATATGCAGAGGTAGAAAAACACAACTCCTTCTCCTCCTTTTTCGAAAGTCGGTTAAAAAAGTATACGTTGCCCGATAATATCAGCTATCTACCAGTGAAAGTCCCGTCAAAATCGGTCCAGCCGTTCCCGAGATTAGCGGTAACAAACAGACAGACAGACAAACAGACGGACAGACAGACAAAAATTTTAAAATTTGTTTTCTTGGTATAAGTATCGTATTTACTTTCGTATGCAGTTAGTAAAAAGCTGTTCTTTTGATAGTACAAGCAGACACTTCAATTTTATTTATTTGTATAGATGACAAGAAAGCTGTGAACGTTGTATATAAAGACATTCTCTAATATCTTAATTGTTGTAAAAATAGAATAAATAGGTAAAAATGTAAAAAGTAAATAAGTAACAATGTAGTGTATGAATTTAGATATTAAAAAATAGCAGGAAATCTTCATGGTTTAGGGAAAGAAGAATTGTTTTACTCTAAAAACGCGTGCAGGCCACGGGCAGTAATGAATAAATCAAATTGTTTTGATTGATTTTAATCATTTTATCAGTGAATGACATAGGCTATATATTTTATACCCGTGCGAAGCCGGAGCGGGTCGCTAGTAAATAATATAATACGAATAAGACCAATCGAATTATTATACTAACCTTATAGTACAGAGTTCTGACAAAGGCGTATAATTATTTGAACCGCCAAAAGTTATCAACAAACCATTAATCCCATCTCCCCATAAGACAGTGCTCTAGTATTGGTTCATGTGGGGCAAGGTCGCAATCACTAGTCGATTGTGTTTGATTTGCTCCAGTGTGGTACAAGTTACAAGCAGTTAACGGCAGGATCTCCGAAAACAGTCTGTTTTTAACCGACTTCAAAAAAAAGAGGAGGTTCTCAATTCGACGCGTATGTTTTTTTTTTTTTTATTTTTTTTTTTATTATTTTTTGGCGATGTTACTCCATAACTCCGTCAAATCTGAACCGATTTTAATAATTATTTTTTTATTTGAAAGGACGTATCGTCAGGTTGGTCCCATTTAAATTTGGTGAAGATCTGATGAATATCTTCGGAGATGAAGGACGGAACTCCTCAATGAATAAGAGCAAATCGCTCGTGATCAGAGTGTGTGTCGGATTTTAACCATGCATTCTTCATAGCATACATACATAATGCTTTTCTATTCGGCATTTCAATATACATTTTTTTTAACCGAATTTTTGACGATGTTACTCTATAACTCTGTCAAATCTGAACCGATTTCAATAATTTTTTTTTATTTAAAAGGGCTTATCGTCTGGTTGATCCCATTTAAGTTTTGTGAAGATCTGATGAATATCTTCGGAGATATAGGATGGAACTCCTCATTGAATAAGAGCAAATCGCTCGTGATCAGAGTGTGTGTAGGATTTTAACCATGCAAACTTCATAGCATACATATATATGCTAAATTTATATTTGGAATAATATATTTTAATACTTTTTTTAAGGAGCAAAACAAATGGTCTAGTGAATTGGTTCCATGAAGCTACACTAAAAAGCTTAAAATAATAATATAAAAAAATATTTAAAAAAAACCGACTTCAAACGCCACTTTCTTTCTTTCTTTCTTCGTACTGGGCTGGTTTCCACACTTAGACCAGTCATTGGTTTGTTGTGTGTGATACACCAATCCTTCCGATGTTTTTACTCCAACCATCCCAGCTCTCTCCAGAAGTCTAGCAGGCCGCCCAGGTTGCCAAGGACCTCTTGAAGTGATGCTGGGGATCCGAGATGGTTTTTGCGTTGCTCTGCTACGCTCGTGCATCCTAGGAGCACGTGCGCCGGTGTTTCATCTGCCTCCATGCAGGCCCTGCATAGAGGACTGTCGGTGACACCTATAATGAAGAGGTGTTTGTTTAGTGGGATGTGCCCTGTTATAATTCCCACCACCTTCCTGAGTTTACCTCTATCCAGGCGGAGTAGTTTGTTAGTTAGGTGTTTGTCTAGATTAGGAAAGGCCTCCCTGGTCTGTCTGCAGTCTGTCGCAGTCGACCATAATAGGGATTGTTCTTTGAATGTTAGTTCATGCACCCAGGTTTTATACTCACTGAAGGGGATTGGAACAATAGGTTCCGGCCCTGCTACCTTCAGTGTTGTAGCCTTGCGTGCTAGTTCATCCGCTGCCTCGTTTCCTGGGTCACCCTCATGCCCCCTGATCCACCTTAAGGTGATATCATTGAAGGTAGAGAGTGTCTCCAGCGCCTTGTGACAGTCTAGTATGAGTTTGGAAGTTGTCGAGGGACTGGCCAAAGCTTTGAGGACGGCTTGGCTGTCTGAGTTAATGTTTATTTTAAAGTTTGTTACCTTTCTGTTGATTATAGCTATCGCTGCAGTTGTGATGCCGACACACTCTGCTTGGAAAACAGAGTTATCCTTACCAAGTGTGTAACTTATCCTCATGTTGAGTTCTTGGCAGTAGGCTCCAGCGCCTGTGCCAGATTTAGTTTTCGATCCATCCGTGTATACTTCTATTGTGTTCTGGTCTGCTTTCGGATTCTTGCCTCCTTTTGCGTTTATTTTGTAGTTTCTCTCCAGTGTATATTGTTTGCTGGCTTTGTCGCAGTTCCATTCCAGTCGTGGTTCTTTTTTGAACCCTTGTACTAGTATTTTGGTATGTGATGTGTTGTGCCCTTTCCACACGCCCGAGGTTTTCAGCCTCAGGGCAGAAAGTGTTGCTTCTTCTTTAATGTATAAGTGTAGGGGCGGAATTCCTAGTATCACTTCTAGGGCTTGCGTAGGTGTTGTGTTCATGCAACCAGTAATGGCTAGACATGCTTGTCTCTGAAATTTCTGTAGTTCTTGCTGGGCAGTTATAAGAAGCGTTCTCGGCCACCAGACCAAAGCGGCATACGTAAGTGAGCTTCTTACTACTGCTAGGTATAACCATTTCATGATCTTTGGTTTTATACCCCAGGTTTTCCCCAGCATGCGTTTGCATTGGTTTAGAATAATGGTCGACTTTTTTATCTTATCTTCTAGGTGTCTTTTCCAGTTGAGCTTACTGTCTAGGATTACACCGAGGTACTTTACTTCGGTAGACAGTGTAAGTTTTGTGTTAGCTAAAATTGGTGGTTTGCCAAGATCGGTTTTCCTTTTGTTTGTAAAAAGGACCATCTCTGTTTTCTTTGGATTGACCGTTAATTCATTTTCTTTGCACCATCTCTCGATTAGTTGCAAAGCTCGTTGTACAATTTCATAAAGTGTCCGTTCTATTTTGCCACTGATGAGAATTGTGATATCATCAGCATAGCCAATTGTGTAAAATCCGGCTTTGTTTAGTTTCTTTATTAGGTCATCGACTACGAGATTCCACAGGATCGGTGATAGCACACCTCCCTGTGGACATCCTCTTGCCACTATACCTTTTGTAGTTCCATTTAAATCAATGTGTATTATTCTATGCTCTAGAAGTGCTCTTATCCAGCTGCGTAGTGTACCCGGTACGTTGTATCGATCTAGGGCTTTGTCTATGCTATCAAATGTTGTTTTATCAAAGGCGCCTTCAATGTCAATGAAAATGCCTAAAGTTGATGTGCTGTTTTCAAGACCATGTTCGATCTTTGCTACAACAGAGTGCAAAGCTGTTTCCGTTGATTTTCCTGTGTTGTAAGCATGTTGGTTTGGGTGTAGAGGTATGTGTTTTAAACATCCGTCCCTTAGAAATCGGTCGGCCAATCTTTCGAGCGACTTCAAAAGGAAGGATGTGAGGCTAATTGGTCTAAAGGATTTCGGTGAAGTGTAGTCACTTTTGCCTGGTTTCGGTAGGAAAACGACTTTGACTTCCCTCCAGGCTTTTGGGATATACTTATGTGCAATACAGGCTTTGTATATCGGTTCTAGCCATGGTGTTAGTTGGGTTATTCCCCATTGTAGAAGCGCGGGGAAAATACCATCTATCCCACTTGATTTAAATGGGTGGAAGGTATCAATTGCCCATGTTATTCTATCTAATGTGATTATTTTGTTCGCTAGATCCCAGTCATCTTCCGATGGGTGGGTATTGTAGTTGTTAATCCAGTCTGGTGAACTGACTATTCTACAGCCTTGGAAGTGTGTTTCGATTAATGTTTCGCAGACTTCTTTGTCATCTTTTGTGTAGGTTCCATCAGCTTTCTTCAGCGAGCCGAGTGAGTGTGTATTGTCGTTTGCTAGAATCTTACGAATGCGAGCAGCATTGTCGTTCGATTCTATGCTTGTACAAAACCTTTGCCAGGAGTTTCTGCTCTTCTGTCTGACGCGTTTATTGTATTTGTGTTGGGCTTCTTTAAATCTATCCCAATCAAGTTCTTGTCTGGTGTTTCTGGCTCTATTGAAAAGCTTCCTGAGGTTTTTCCTCATTCTTTCCAGATCTGGGCCCCACCAGCTGTTTTTCGGTGTTTGCTTGGTGTTGGATTTTGTTATAGGACAAGCTTGTTCGTAACATTTGTTCATTTGCTTTGTTAAATCTGTAACTTTGTGTTCTATTGTGTCGGTGTCGATGACATCATGTGGTTTTCTTGTGCCGATTTCTTTGCTCAGCAGAGTTTTGTATTTCGTTTTGTCGGTTTTTCTAGGATTTCTCTTTGGTATGTGTGGGGTTTTTGTAAGGTCTAGCTTGTAGCAGATCCGTCTGTGGTCGGAGAGCGAAGGCTCGTCACTCACATGCCAGTTTTTTACCTGGTCTGCGATTTTGGATGTTGCTAGTGTTAGGTCGATAATGGTTTGATACCTGCTTGAAACGAAGGTAGGTTCGTTTCCTCTGTTTATGATAGTCAGGTTAGTTGTTAGTAAGTAAGAAACGAATGTCTCACCTCTGTTGTTATTGGTTGGGCTCCCCCATAGGGTGTGATGTGCGTTGCTGTCGACAGAGATAATTAGGTCTGTGTCGTTGTCCTCACAGTGCAGCGTGAGGTCCACTAAGGCTTTTGTTGGTAGTTGGTCTTCAATAGGCATGTAGACTGAGGCTAGCACCAGTGGTTTTGGCGGCCCCCCCATGCCGTGTTGTATTCCGTTTTTTATTTTTACTGCTGTTAGGTCTCTGGAACAGTATTGTGTTAGTAGTGACGCTGTTATACAGCGTGGTATGTAAATACATGTTCTTGGCGGTTCGTCGTTACTGTATGAAAAAATCTTACCATTACAGCTTCCGTATCCGCATATGTTGTTGCCCCTGACCCACGGCTCTTGGATCAGTGCGATGGTCTCGGCTTCAACCTCCAGATGTCTGCGTAGTGTGGCCGTGGCGAGATGTTTGTGCTGGAGGTTGGTCTGTACGATGTTTATTACGGAGCCGCCTTTTCCGCTGAGGGTTGGTCAGCAGGGGCAGTTCCGTCTGTGGCGTTAGGTCTCGCCTCTTTCTCTCGAGGTTGTGGTTGGTCCTCTCGAGAGTCCGTCAGCACTGCCTCGATGTTATCTAGGACAGTGCTCACGGAGGGCTCTGGTGTTTTGGGGTGCTGGCCGGTCGGTTCGTCCACTTCCATGTTCACATTCCCACCAGGCTCATCACGGTCTTCAGGCGCTGAGTTTTGTCCGGGCGGTACATCGCTCAGTCCTTCACGCGTGAAGAACCTGATGTAGATTGTGCCCGTGGAGTAGGCAATTTTCCTACCGCGCGCCAGGATTGTTGGCAGCTCATCCTTCGGTATTCCCAGAATTAGGAACACGCCTGGAGGGCTGCTGGATGTTTTTTGGTAGCTGAACAGAGTCCACCGCGACACGTCGTACCAGGGATTTTGGAATGATAGGACTTGATGTAGTTGTCCTATCTCCCCATCGTAGTCGGGCACGTAGAGCCCCGACCTTATCCTAACTGGTATTTCGGTCTGACGTATCACAGTGAGCCCCGTTCCGTCTCTAGGTGGTGTGAGTTTGGGTACCACGGCTTTAAGCCAGTTTAAGGCTTTTTCGTCGTGGCACCATATCTTTAGTACACCCTCACTGAGGAAGGCCTTACCCTCAAACGCCGGGGCGTATCGGGTTTGGCCTGGTGCCAGAGGTTCGATACAGGCTGCGAAAATCGCCTTCTGTATCTGCGCCTGTATGGCATCCGCCTCAGTTTGGGTTAGGTCTAGTCTGGGTGTTGTGGTCACGGCCACACTCAGATGCGACTGAGCTGCTCTAGAATAGGAGCCCGTCGCCTCATGAGTTGGTCGGTTGTCCGTCCGTACACGTTTGTGTCCCCCTCTAGGTGAAATCGTATCGTCGAGTCTGTCTCTTTTTTTGCCTGGTTGGCTCGACGTCGATTCGGGGTTTTTGGTTTTGTCCCTATTTCTTTTCCTCGCACGTGGGTGTACCCTCGTGTTAGGTAGGTTATGGGCGTTGGTTTTTGGTATGTCCTTCTCTAATGTTGGTGTTGTTGTTGTAGTTGTTTGGGGTCGAGCGGTGTTGGATACCCCAGGGCCCGTTGCGCCCCGCGTCCGGATTGGGTTCCCGTCGGGGTCGGTGTGACCACCAGTGTTCGCCCTGTCCTTGACTGCGGTTTGCCCAGCCCCAGCGGTGGTGGTGCTCGACTCCCTTGAGGTTTGTGGGTCTCGGTCAGGGCCCGGTCTCTGCCCGCCCGCATCATCGCTGGCGGAGCGACCCGGGGTCGCATTGGTGTCCACGTTCGGGTTGCCGCCCTGTTGTGACGACTGCCCTTCGCTTCCACCTTTGCTTCCCCCGGCCGCGCCGCCCACGTGAGCGGTTGTGCAGTCGGAGTCTTCCCGATTCCCGCCTCTTTTATGTGTGTCAGTCTGTCTGTCGTTTGGTCCGTCAGTCAGTCTGTCCGTCCGTTTGTCTGTCCGTCTGTTCGTCTTCTTGCCTTTTCGTTGCTTTGGGGCCACAAGCGTCCATGCACTAGTAGGTGCGGTTATCGGGATCGCATCGGCCAAAGAGGTGAGGTCCAGTGGGCTCGCAGGGGTCGTCGGTTTGTTTGTGGTTATGGCACTTAACGGGTCGTTGCCCCCTCCTGAGTACGAAGGGCAGCCTGGGCTCTCGGCGCTGTCTGAAGCAGTCAGCGCCGAGGGTCCAGGACGGGATTTGGATTGCTCGCTACCCGCCAGGAGTCGATTACGTGTATTTCGGTCCGTCATTGCTTTTTTTGAGTTTGTGTGGTCATGTTTAGTTTTTGTATGTATCTGTGTGTAAGTGAGTGTGGAGTGTGCGGGGTTAGGGTACATTAAGGAGGTGGGGGAACACAGGGGAAAAAGGTATAGGGCCTGCTCAATGTTGGGAGTGTCACTTGAGCAGTTCCTTCTTGTCCAGGGCCACAAGGACACCGGCGATCCGCAACTCCGCCGACCCGCCCGGTTGCATGAAGGAATGCCTCGCAAAGCCGGGCTAGCGAATGGTTGGAAGCAGTCTGCTAGCGGGTTGTAGATCTCCGCTACCAAAACGCTCCAAAGCATCAACTAGTCCTGCCGCGCCGGGTTGAAACCGATGCGCGACGCTGGCCCGACTTCAACATACGTGTACAAACTAAAATTATTTTATACTTTTAAGTGGCGTTTGAAGTCGGTTTTTTTAAAATATTTTTTTATATTATTATTGATTCAATAGTAAACAATCAAATATTCGTTGTTTTGATAGGTTAAAAATATATGTTGTAGTTTAATACACGTTCTAAATTAGTTTACCGTTCAAAAGTCCATATTTTGAACTTCACTCGATCAAATAATATTCCGAAAACAGTGTAGTTTTCAATTGTTTTTCAGGTTGTATTTATAGTATATCAAAGTTAAACTAAAAAAAAAAATGTCAAAAAATAGGCCAAAGCTTTTAGAAGAATATTTTACCGTTAATTTTTCTCTAAAAAGTTTTCTTTTTTTTTATCATGACTGTTTTACTTTTGTTACTACTGTTTTTATAACAAAGTGGTTCGTGCACCTCACTTCAATAGCTTGCAAGTTACTGCGGCCGAAGATCGTGCCCTTAAGAGATATTCGTATATTTTTTTTTAAAAAGAGTATTAGCCAAGTTGAATTTGACTTATATTCTCCTCTCCCCTCCAAATAAGCGAAAAGCTTGTGCTAGGAGTGGGTACGAAAATAGTGCAACAGGTGGGGCTCGAACTTACGACCTTTCAGTTTTCAGTCCGCACCTTTAAACGTTGAGCTATTGAGGCTCTCAAATTATGCGGCGTTAGTGAAATTGGCAATTATTTTTTATTCGATGACAAGTTAGTTAGTTAGATAATGGTTTTCTAAATTGGCGGCGATAATCACTTAACATCAGGTGACCTGCCTGCTCGTTTGCTTGCTATTTATATCAAACTAGCTTTTGCCCGCAGCTTTGCTCACGTTAAGATCGATTTTTTAAACCCCTATTTTACCTCCTTTAAGGTGAAATTTTCAAAATTCCTTTTCTAACGGATGCCTACGTCATAATAGCTATCTGTATGCCAAGTTTTAGGCCAATTTGTGCAGTGGTCAGACAGTCACTTTTTCCTTTTATATATTTAGAAAAAGGTTAGAATAATCCAGGGTGGCGCAAGCGGCATCCTCTTATAACTTGCATCCTTCTATCGATATAATTGTAGGTAGGTACATTTTGTTTATGCAATGTTTTTTTATTGTCTATAGCCATTCTATAGCTTTGTTTGATGGTGCTGGACTCTCGATGTCACAGATTACAATCTGAACTCGCCACAGTCGGTTAAAGAAAGGAAGGTTGTGACTTAGCAAACAGCAATTAGGAAAGCTTACATGCATACATCCTGTAATATAGAACATCAGATTACTCGATACAATGGCCATATGTAAATACTGTTTATTACCCTTCCATCTCAAGTTACCACTACCTGTTAGCAACGTACCTACCGCTCGCTCTCAATACGTTACGTTTTGAATGTTTTTGTTTCAAATTTAAATTCAAAATTAATTTATTTCATGTAGGCTAACTTGTAGCTCTTATGACACGTCATAAATCTACCACCGGTTCGGAATGCAGATTCTACTGAGAAGAGCCGGTAAGAAACTCAGCAGTTGCTCTTTTCAAAAAAAAATTTTTTTTTTTACAAAGCTATGCTATGTATACAGTGCTTCCACAATAAAGCTTCAAAAATGCAAAAGTGCATACGTAGGTACACCAATCCAACGCATGTCAAGATGGGCAGTCAAAGCAGACCCATTCCCGTTGGTGGCACCCGTTCACGAGCATGACGCATGATCCAGCCTTTGCTTCGCTCAACCATATTTGAGGGAACGTAACAACCCGCACCACACGACACCACCACAGAAATGTTTACTAGCTTTTGCCAGCGACTTCGTCCGCGTGACTTAGGTTACTGTTTTTCCGGGGTAAAAGGTCACTTTAACTAGACTTAAAAATAGATAAAAGTAAGGTAGTGAAACACGAGTAATTATAGCTACCTACGTATTCTGCTGAGGAATGCAATTGCAGAGTTTCTTGCCGTCAGAATTCATTGGGCAAAGTTCGTATGGTTTTCAGTTTTCACACGGGATTGCGTCAAATTAACAAACCGCATGCAAATGATATTATTCCCATAATGGAATATTGGATACAGGGAAAGTAACAAGATTGTTACTATAGCTGTAATATGGCGAAAGACATCTTAAGACTGAAGGACCAACGGTCAACGGGTGGTTTCGTTTAGCGATAGGCTGTAAGTAGTTGCAAAAAAAATCGATTTATTCGTCTTCTTAAAAAACTATCGAATAAAAATCGATTGCAATCGCCTGATTGGCGACTCACCGGCTATTGGCTGAAATGCATTGTTGCAGAAAGAACGCGATAAATTCAGCCAATCACCACCAATTGAGACGTAGCAATGGTTAATGTAGCTTGTATATCGACTGGCCGATCTTTACTCAGTTATATCAGTTTCATGATTAACATTTAATACCATCAGCTTATGATAATAATTAGTTTGTTGAAGGTCGAATTAACCACGAAATTGAACAATACGGTACAGATATGTCGAAATTTGAGTAATGGGTTTGAGCTATATTACTTTTTACTGGAGCAATTATTTATTAGAGGTAATTGTTAGAAAATATTACGAGTACGTACCACGGTAATTATTGTTGGGATTGTCGATATTTCGATCCAATTGCATGGACCGTGGTCACGACGAGACTGCGGTGTTGCGAGACGTCAAGTTGAAGCTGTCATGGGTAGAATCTATCTACCCGCCTTCTTGATCTTTTCGGAGGAACGTCATTTAAAGTTCGGCAAAAACACTAACAACGTCACTTTTTAAAGGTGCTGTATAACATAATATGCTATATATAACAACTAGCTTTTGCTCCCGCGACTTCGTCGGCGTGGAATTAGATTTTGGGGTGGAATTTTCAAAAACTGTGACATAGGTACTTTTTTATTTATTTTTAACTGAAAGCTCAAATACCAACTTTGATGGAAACAGCTTGAAAAATGACGGAGTTTCATATCAACTTCCATCCCCTATTTAAACCCCTTAGGGGTGGAATTTCCAATAATCCTTTCTTAGTGTGCGCCTACGTCATAAAAGGAAAAAACCGTAAAAATTTCAAGTTTCTAACTTCAGTAGTTTAGGCTGTGCGTTGATATCTCAGTCAGTCAATCAGTCAGTCAGGACTTTGAATTTTATATATATAGATGATTAGAGGTGCTCTATGAGAAATTGCTTTTGATAGATTAACAAAAAATCCTTGTACAGTCCAGTTAATATTATTTAAAATACGACAGTGCGTACGTTTGTTGGTTTGTCCTTCAATCACGCTGCAGCAGAGCTACAGATCAATGAGAACTAGAGTGATATGGGCTACTTTTTATTTCGGAAAAACAATGTGTTCCGCGGGTTTTTTTTATTCAATGACAAGATAGTCCTTGACGGCGATCTCACCTGATAGTAAGTGACGATGCAGTCTAAGATGGTAGCGGACGCCCTTGGAAGGGGTATGGCAGTTAGGTATACATTCAAGCCATACCCCTAATCGGATTCTATTTACAGCCATCGTGCTGAAATGCTAAATCGCTTGGCGGCACGTTACTTATGGTAAAGTGGTAACTAGCCACGGCCAAAGCCTTCCACCAGACCAGAGACGATTTAGAAATTATAAATTCCCAAATTGCCCAAGCCGAAAATCGAACTCGAGGCCTCCCAAGTCCCAAATGAGATATTTTGTAACACAAGTTATAAAATTCTATCAAGACAATTGTCTTCTTAAGGTATCCTTATAAAGCCAAAGTGATGTCAAAGATCAGTTCATTTGCGAATATTTAGTTCACCATCCGAGACCGTTAAGGAGATATTGCACATTTCAGAACATAAAGATGTACGACAATCAACCCTGATAATAATATTCTCTTGACCGAATTTTAAATATATAGACTAGCGCTTGACTGCGATTTCACCTGATGAAGATGGTGCCCGCTTGCCTAGAAGATGCCTATTCACTCTTGATTTAAAGACACCCGCATTATAGTTTGTTGGAAAAACGGAAGCCGAAAGGACATTCCAAATTTTTGCGGTGCGTATTAGGAACGAGGAAGCGAAGCGCTTGGTGCGGGATCGTGGAATTTCGACCACGTAGCGGTGCAGATTCGTGCGATGCCTTGCGGTTCGGTGGTAGAAAGGTGATGGAGGAACTAAATTGACTAGTTCATGGGCACACTCTCTGAAATATATCCTGTAGAACACCGACAGACAGGCAACCTTGCGCCGATGCTCCAGACTTTGGAGTCTGGAGTTTACCAGCGATCCGTTGCCTATGAGTCTTCTGGCACGTTGATCCACCGAATCCAAAGCAGCGACCTGGTACTTGGCAGATTTGGAAAGTGACCTCTTTTATCCCGGAAAAACAGAAGAAGGATTTTTAAAAATCTAACTCGATGTGGACGAAGCTTAAAAAGTAGTATCACAGAATAGGTACATTATAAAAATAGTACAGTAGTCTATACTAATATTATAAAGAAGAAAGATTATAAGTTATTTATTTAAGTTTTATTTTGTTGTATGTTCTTATAAATGATTATATTCAAAAAGGGTCCAAAAAAAAAAAGAAGAAGAAAGATGTGTATGTAAGTATGTTTGGAACGAATTGGCTCAAAAAGTAGTCGACCGATTTACTTTTTATGCCGAAAAAATTATAGTTCTCGTGGGACTCGTGGGATATGAGCTAGTATTTAAATATTTTGCAAAATACTAGTTAAACGGCTAACTTCAAAGAAGTGTAGCGTACTTAAAACTACGATAAGATCAGGAATTCATAGTACTATGATGGCAATGTCCTCAACATAAGAGAGACTTTTTTGGTATTTCAAGGGAAAAACGTAAAATCGCGTAAACAGAAGCTTTAAAAGTTCAATGAACCGTAAGTGCTATGACTATCACATGACCAAATAACCAATTCAAGCCTCAATAGCCCAACGGTTAAAGGTGCGGACTCACTGAAAGGTCGCAGATTCGAATCCCACCGTTTGCACTATCGTCGTACCCACTCCTAGCACAAGCTTTCCGCTTATTTGGAGGGAATAAGAGGATATTGAATAGAGGGAATAAGATTGGATTGGTATACCTACGTATGCATTTTTGCATTTTTGAAGCTTTATTGTGGAAGCACTGTATACATAGCATAGCTTTGTAAAAAAAAAATTTTTTTTTGAAAAGAGCAACTGCTGAGTTTCTTACCGGCTCTTCTCAGCAGAATCTGCATTCCGAACCGGTGGTAGATTTATGACGTGTCATAAGAGCTACAAGTTAGCCTACATGAAATAAATTAATTTTGAATTTGAATTTGACGCTTATTTGGAGGGAATAAGAGGATATTAGTCAAATTCAGCATTTTTGACGACCTCTATGGTGAAGTGGTTAGCTATGGGGTTTTAGAGCGTTTGGTCTCTGGTTCAATTCTCGACGGGGAATTTCATCATTAACAACCCAAAGGCTCACTACTGAGCACAGGTTTGCTCACAGAGAAGACTTATGCTGAGATCTATAGACCGCACTATAGACCACATAACGGGTGGGGTGGGAACCTGCGACCTTTCATATTTCAGTCCACACCTTTAACCGTTGGGCTATTGAGGCTTCATACCTAATAGTCCAAGATGATAGCAAAGACAATAGGCAGATTCCCTCCTCGTTCCGATCTATAAATACATAATTTCGCGAAACTGTAGCACAGTCCGTCAAAGGGTACTGCGGTGTTCGTGTGAACGCACTGTTCGCGAATTAAGTGCTTAAATACATGTTTAACTTAACTGTGCTTAACTTATCCAAGTTCATGTTAAGTTGGTGACGCATTTCACTTCGAGGAAACAACAGGATCCTAATTGAAGCTTGACTTCTACCTAATGTAAGTTTGTACAGTATCAGTACTTATCTAAGTTCATATTAAGTTAGTGACGCATTTCACTTCGAGGAAACAACAGGATCCTAATTGAAGCTTGACTTCTACCAAATGTAAGTTTGTACACTATCAGTATTACTTAAATTATCCAAGTTCATATTAAGTTAGTGGCACATTTCACTTCGAGGAAACAACAGGATCCTAATTGAAGCTTGACTTCTACCTAATGTAAGTTTGTACAGTATCAGTATTATGTGTTTAACTTAACCGTGCTTAACTTATAAAAAGTTCGTATTAAGTTAGTGGCGCATTAAAGGTTTGTTTCTTTTCAAATCAAGAATAAGGATTCTTATTCGAAGGGCATGTTTTTCTAATAATATAAGTTTTGTACAGTATTTAATTTAAATTTAAGGCTGTACAAATACTTAGTGAATAGGTATCTTCTAGGCAAGCGCGCTCAAAAAGCTCAAGCAAGGGCAAAAGCTTGTAAATACATTATAAATTATTAAAGAGTCTTTTTGTGTAATAAAACTCATAAATATAATAATAAGTATAGAAAACTAAAATAAGAATAAAACATCAATTTTATTCTCAGATCTGTATCTCGCTTTCGCTGTGGGAAAAATTCAACGCTTTTTACTTTTATCTACCTATTGCATCACAACCATGACCACTTGTGAACTTTATTATGGTTATAATTTTTTTCATACTAAGTTTTTCCCGCGGCTTAGCTCGTGTGAAATTCGGATAAAGCTCTATCAATGGACGATCTGAGTGCAAATTTTACCATCACCGAATAAAGTTTAATCGACGAATAAAATTGACATTTTGGCAGAGTTGTACAAAAACTGATAGAATCCTACTAATCGAGTTCCCTCGATTTCTCTAGGTTCCCATCATCAGATCGTGACCTGAAGACAATGGGACCACCTGGGAAGTATGACCTTTCAAACAAGAAAATAATTTTCCAAATCGGTCCAGGCGTCTTCGAGTACTGGGAAACATGCATAAAAAATAAAAAAGCATAAAAAAAAGATTCTGACGAATTGAGAACCTCCTCCTTTTTTGGAAGTCGGTTAAAAAAGCAAGCCCTTAACACACTGTATAGGGTTTAGTTACGTTGTTATTTTGTAAAGGCACTTAGCTAGAGCGGTGACAATTTACACTTAACATAGAATACATAATAGTACAGGTACAGAAGATTCACTCTACAAAATGATTTATATAAATAGCGACTCTTGCTACCATACAATAAAGTGCAATTCAGGTTGATACAGCGCTACTTACCTGCCTACTTTTCTCTCTTTCTATCACGTAACTCTTATCCCTTCATTCTCTCTGAATTTAGGCCCTTGGAAGAGGTACGCCATGTACATGTAGCTCCGCAGTTTACTGTGGAGTGCGCCAGCCCACGGTTTAATTGCCAGTGCATAGGACGTTCTTACGCTAGGGACAGCTGCTTTTATTAGCGCGTCGCTTACGCCTTTCTGCGAGAAACTACTTTTAAGACGGCTTTCTTAGCTGTCTTAAAAGGTAAGGAAATCGCAGAAAACGTTTCACTTTTAACATTTCACAACGGTTTCATTGCTTTTCATTCAAAAAGCTTGTAAAATTAATTCAATTATCTACTTACATGATTTCTATTTTTGTTACAGATTTTTTAAACCAACCAATCTACCTCATCATGACGTACTTTAGGGTAAGTAACTTTTTTAATATCTAAATATCTTTACAAATTAGGTAGGTATAAACATTAAGCATATAGAATAGATATAATACAGTAAATCAGAAATGTCCTTATTATTCCACCCCCTGTCTTCTACAACCGCACCGCTCGCCACCGAACACAATTTCACCCTCACCACCTGGGTGCTTGGAGCACTTCGACCATCCGATGTGCCAGATCTTTTTTCCATGCACTACCAAACTGTTGAACTAACTCCCTTCGATGGTGTTCACACTTAATTACAACATGGGGTTATTCAAGGGGCGGACTAACAAATTCCTGAAAAGCCGGCAACGCATTGGTAGTGCCTCTGGTGCTACAAGGGTTCATGGGCGGCGGTAATCACTTAACATCAGGTGACCTGCCTAATCGTTCGCTCGCTATTCTTATAAAAAAACTAGATATTGTGGCTTGAGGCTTGTATCCTCTTGTATCTTAACTAGATAATAGTATCTTAACTGTTATTACAATATATGCATAATGCAGATAACCTCATGAACTTTACAACAATAATTTATTATTATTATTTATTTATTTAGCTTAGATATGCTCTACATTTGCGAAGGTTACTAAATCAAAACATGATTCTTAAAGCAATCAAATCAATAACGGACAAAAGCCTGTACCGTAATCTGTAACGGTTAATCTATGATTACACCAACTTGATTACTTGATTACCATGTAACATAGATACCTATGTAAATAAGCTAGAAGCCTCAATAGCCCAACGGTTAAAGGTGCGGACTGAAAACTGAAAGGTCGCAGGTTCGAATCCCACCCGTTGCACTATTGTCGTACCCACTCCTAGCACAATCTTTTTAATTGGAGGGCAGAGGAGAATATAAGTCAAGTTCAGCTTGGCTAATATTCTTTTAAAAAAAAGTTACACACTATTACGTCATCATCAGTAACCCATTAATGTATCACTACTGAGCGCTGGTCTCCTCAGAGAAGGGTTATAGTTAGGCCATAGTCCAGTAAGCTGCTGGCCCAATGCGAATTGGCAAACTTCACACACATTTGTGTTTCTGTGGTGGTGTCATGTGGTGCGGGGTGTTACGTTCCCTCCTGCACTGGTAGCATGGGCGGGAGAAATTTTATCCTCGGGGAAAAGGATAAAACGTTTATCCCCTCGCTTAGCTTTATCCACCCGTCGAGCATGGGCACAGCGGTGGAAATAACACTCAGTGGATATACTTATAGAAATATACATCGCCTTCTCTGTCGCCATGCTTTAGCATAGGGAAAAGATTATTTTATCCCCTGTCAGTGGATAAAATCGGGGGATAAAATTTTTATCTCCTGCCCATGCTACCAGTGCTGCTGGATGTGAGTTATCTAAATTCCAAATGAGTTTATTCGTTGTGGCGTGAAGGAATAACAAACATACACACACACATACAAACTTTCACCATTATAATATTACTGTGATTACGTATGTCATTGTAGGTAGACAAAGAATAACGGTAATTTGTTATGCATATTAAATGTGAAGCAAATTATATTGTCGTTTTGTTGATTGCAGATTGCAATATGTCATCAGTCATATAACTCGTAAGGGTCATGAGCATGACTCATGAGTAGTCCGTTGTGGTTTTTCGGAACTTTGCTTGGTAGGCTTTATTTTATTTGCAGTAGATATAATTCGAATTCAAAATTTATTTATTTCATGTAGGCCATGTAGGTTTTTATTTTAAACTCAGAATGGTTTATATTCTCTTGGGCTATGATATTCTACTAGGGATGAGTTATATACTCACAAAACAAGCGAAAAAATTGTTCCGAACGACGAAGAGTATAATAGAGTACTTCATTGTTAAATGACATGACAAACATCTGCCATTACGCGCTTCATTTACCGTACGCTTGTAACATATCCACCTCTTTTTATACATATACTATATCATAGCTCATACAAGTAATACATATCATTGTACCTACAGGACAATGATATTATGTATTACACGGTGTATATGTATAGGTACCTACCTACCTACAATTTATGGGTTCTTTCTTCGACACTCGTGAGACCGTTATTTTGCATATAATGCTAATTTCCATCGGCCAGGGAACCCGCTATCGTCCATCGGAGCTATTGTCTCCTTTCCTGGTGTTTGTAGAAACCTATGCAATAGTTTGTAGGTACCTACTTAAATTAAATGTTTCTGAATTCTTGCGTTATCAACCATTTAAAAGGTGCTGGCAGTTCATGAAATCGGTAAAAAAGAGAATTTTAGAGCGTGAGTAACATGATTAACGTTACTATACAAACTATACATACATATATGTATTTAACATCCCTAAGGGACATCGCTGTATACCGTAATGTAATACATAATTATCTATAGATAGATAGATAGATAGATAGATAGATAGATAGATAGATAGATAAAAACTTTATTGCACACAAGAAAGAAACAAAAATAAATAAAACTTAAAACTAAGCATGCAAAGGCGGCCTTATTGCTACAAAGCAATCTCTACCAGGCAACCATTGGTGATAGGACATATACATCTATACTTATAAATAAAAATGAAAGTCTGTTTGTAATATCAAAATAACAGCTTCTTACCAAATGCATATGTAAGTTAATACGGTACTTATAACAAAAAACAAGTTTTTAAAATTTTTGTCTGTCCATTTGTTTGTTTGTTGCCGCTAATCCTGGGAACGGATGAACCGATTTTGACGGGACTTTCACTGGTAGATAGCTGATGTTTTCAAGAGTAATAGGCTGCGCTCAGTACGACGTTAGTGGGTTACTCATGATGTTGATGAACGCCTGGTTCTATCCAATATTCGATTTTGATTATTCATTTCAGATACTGACCACGTCGCTATGCCTGAGTGTGGTATCGGTGCAATGCGAGCCTCCCGTGGGAGGTCACCACTACCAGACCAGTGGCGTCAGACCCAGCCAGACTTATCTACCTCCCAAGACTGGTAAGTACTCCTTAACGACTTAGGTAGTTTTTTTATTCGATGACAAGATAGTCCTTCCCAAGTAGCATTTGCAAGCTGTATAAGAGCTGCATTATAGTTCATTTCATAATATAGGCTGTACTTTCTGGCTGTATAAAAGCTGTATAAGCGCTTAAACAGCTCTTATAAGTAAAAAAATTGGCACAAATTATACAGCTTTATGCTGTACAGTAGCTGTACAAACATAAAAGAGGCTGTATAATAGCAAAAAAACCTTAATCCACGCGGACGAAGTCACGGGTATCATCTAGTAATTTAATATAGACTAACGCGTAACTGCAATCTCACTTGATGGAAGGTAAGTTACAAGATCTTGCGCCGTCGTCATCGAATATAAATAACTTTTTTTTAACTTTTCAGGTCTCACTCTACCCAACAGCTACCTACCTCCGAACTCCTTCACTGGCGCGGGACAGTATGGCAACGGTAACAACCACCATAATGGCCAGGGTCATCACCACCACCATGGCAGTGAGAATGAAGTGGTAAGATCATCTAGTACTATAGTAGTAGATACTGGAATGGAGAAGTTAGTATGGATACTAACTTCTCCAGACCCATACTAACTACTCCAGTCCAGTATCCCGCGATACTTTGGAAATATACGCCCATCTCTTATATAATTATAGATTCTGCGTCGCAGATTTTATAAAATAAAAAAATATCTTGTATAGTTCATTGTTGCTTAGATGTCTTATAAGTGCCGATTTCACCAACGCAACGTCAAGTTACGTTTAACCGAGGAATAAATTGGGCTTTCTGACAGCTTTTTTATTGAAAATCTGCCGAAATTTCAACGCGCAACGAAAGAAATCATGCAAACAAGCTATAATTTAAAAAATTAAAAAACACAACTGCCCAGCCAAAAAACTAACTAAAAAGTTAAATACTCGTACTACAGTCATTAACTCATTACCTTTGAAATCTTATTCACATTTTTAAATGATTTTTTTTTGTGTATCACAGGATATTGAACTATGTTCTATACGTATATTTTTGAAATCTACTCATCATTTTCTAGATGACGATTATATACTTAATCTTATTTTCGAATATTTTTTTCAACTTTTGTCTCTTGTCTGGAAATTTTTGTGTCTTGTTTAGAATCATGGTCACTCCATCATTGTGTTATAATATAAAACCAAAACTTATTTTAAGTATATAAAAGAATCAAATACTCAATTAGAATAAAAGATAATATGCAAAAGAAGCGTAACAATTTAATCACTTAAGTATAAAAATTTTAATGAAGTACAAAATATAACAGTCAAAAACAAACATCACGTACCGTTCCTCCGTATATTATATACAGTATAAGAACTGATAGGTTTCAGCCTATATATGCTATTATCCACCGAATAAAATATATCACCGTAGTCACCAAAAATTATACTCCTTGGAAAGAAACTCAAATCTGCAACATGTTTGGCTGTACCGTTAAAACAATCGATTTCATACAACCCGTCCTCTGTAACACCAAAAGTCGTGAATTCATCACTTATGAAATGATAAACTGCAGTTAAATCCTTGTTTTTAACTATTTCATGACCGTTTATAGCACAATAAACACCGCACATAGAAACATAATGTATATTCTTGTAATAATCCACATCGAATTCCAGTACCGCTTTCATATTTCCAACGTGGATCGCTTTGGAACCGTGGTCGAATATCTTATAAATCTTATGACTGTTCGCATCTATAACGTACATTTCGTTATTTCGTATCACTATTTTCAATATATTCATATTATAAAGTCCTATATTAACCGCTTCTCCTAATAACGGATCGTATTTGTAAAGGCCGTTATCTGAACCGAAGTAAACTTCCCCACTTTCTTGATCTACCGCTGTCGCTTTATTTTTTGATATGCCATTAATTTTCATTGTATCTTTAGTAATGATATTGACGTAAGCTCTTCCAGAATTTTGTATTACGTCATCCATATGCATGAAATATAGATTTCTGCTTGCCGAATCGTATGCTAACTCCTTCGGATCAGTGAATTTATCAGTCAGAAGTTCCTTTTTATATAATCTACTTCCAATTTTTTCTATAGGCGTATCGGTTACATATATGCGTATTTTAGCGTCCACACATACTAATAATAGTATAGCTACGACTGTGATATTAACTTTCGGTAACATTTTATCGCTTTTCGAAAAAAAAAAAAAAAGAAAACGTGCGATAATACGTAATTTTCGCATGAAACTGGCTTCAGTGTGTAAAATGTTTTGATCTTATATCTCATTGAAGTTAAAACCAATTATCTTCTACAGTTGATACAGTACTTTATACATTCCGATTTGACGTCTATGGTTGATAGAAATAAGGTCGGTTATTAGAATTGTAGATTTTTCGGTTCGTTACTCATTTATGATTTGTCATCGCGGATGACTGTGAGTTGAGAAAATTGGTATAAACAAGCGTAGAGGTCGTTTTGAACAATTCATCGTAATTATATACTACATAGTTGCAGTTGTATCATATTAAATTTTGCTTTTTTAATACTATTTTAATCAAGATTAACAAACCTTCACTAATTTATAAGTTCATTGTGGGTAAAAACATCCAGAAATAAGTCCTGCGACCTATTTCTGCATGATCGACTTAACTTTAATCATTATCTTAGGCAGTTTAATCAAAATCATACCGATTTTCCCCCGTTCCCGTTTTCTAAATCGTTTGCACCTCGGAAGGATTAAAGTTAAGTTACCCTTAAGCTTACGTTAACAAGGTATTTACCAAAAAAATCGTGTGCACAAGTGCACAAGTCGGTTCAAAAATTTCTAAAAATTAAATACTTATACTATTACAAGTTAATACCCGCGACTTCGCTCGCGTGGATTTAGTTTTTAAAATCCCACGGGAACTCTTTGATTTTCCGGGATAAAAAGTAGCCTATGTCACTCTCCAGGTCCTCAACTATACCCATGCAAAAAATCACGTCGATACGCTGCGTTGTTGCGGCGTGATCGAAGGACAAACCAAGAAACAAACACACTTTCGCATTTATAATATTATAGTAGTATATTTACCTACGATGTACTATGACTTCTGAAAACAATACTGAAATAATATTATATAGTTGGTGGTAAGATTCGAATCTGGGACGGCCGGCCACGGAGCCCGGGTAAATGGGTTAGTGTCCGATAATGACCTCATTATAGTTTACCCGGATGCCACAAATTAGTTGGTAATAAGGATAAGACTCGTTACAGTTGAACTCCGCGAAGAATTCTCACTATTAACACATGACTTTGGAATTTCCAATTCTTGGCAGAAATTGTAGCCGTATACTTGATCTCTTACTCTTTTTCTTCAGTGTATCTCTTTGTCTAAAGTGTAACTTTTTCCCTAAAGCGTATTTTTTCCTTGAAGCGTAACTTAGCGTAACTTTCTCTTTCTGTAGTGTAATTCTTTCTCTGTAATTTAACTATTTCCCTTTTTCCCTAAAGCGTATTTCTTTCCCTGAAGCATAAGTCCTTTCTATTAGCGTAACTTTCTCTCTTTGTAGTGTAACTCTTTCTCTGTAGTTTAACTATTTCTCTCTAGTGTAGCTCTTCGTCTATAGCAAAACTCTGTCTCTGTAGTGTACTTAACTCCAGAGACAGAGTTATGCTGGTAGTGTATCTCTTTCTCTAATAAATTTCTCTAATAAAGCGTATTACTTCCCCTTTCTTCTCTTTCCTGTAAAACTCTTGGACGCCACTATACAGGCCTCTATACAAATATTATGCGGATATATGTAATTTTTGTGAAATAAATATTTTTTCATTTTCTCTATAGTGTAACTCTGTCTCTGTAGTGTACTTAACTCTTTTTCTGTAGTGTACCTCTTTCGCTACAGTGTAACTCTTTCCCTATAGCGTATTTCTTCCCCTCTCTCCAAAGAAAGATCTCTATAGTGTAACTCTCTCTCTCTGTAGTGTAACTCTGTCTCTGCAGTGTAACTCTCTGTCCCCAGCCGAAGTCGTACGAGTTCGGCTACTCGGTGAAGGACGCGCAGTCCGGCAACGACTACGACCGGCGCGAGTCGTCGGACGGGCACGTGGTGCGCGGCGAGTACAGGGTGCAGCTACCCGACGGACGGACGCAGATAGGTACGTTTACCCTACTTACATCAGCGGGATTTTTTATTCTGAATTTGACTGATTTTTTCCTCTCCCGTAATAGTGCAACGGGTGGGGATCGTACCTGTGACCTTTCGCAGTCCACACCTTTAACTATTGGGCTATTGAAGCATATTGAAGTTGAGACTTTACTCTGATTAGGTCAGCTGTTACTGTGTGACGATCGCAAGGATGCCAACGCTCATGACTTCGTAGTTCATGTGGTAGAAAGAACATAGCCGTTCGGTTGTCTGGAAGAGATCGCTTTTTAGCGATAAGACCGCCTTTTTGTACTGACATAATGTATTCTGTTAAGTTTGCTTTTTTCTATTTGTGGTGCAATAAAGAATAAATAAATAAAATAAAGAAGGCAAGCTTAGTGTCATACTACACGGGCGGTTCTCCCGCTGCGGGAATCCGCTTCTGAACCGCACTAGTCACAATTTAATATGAAAGTTGTATGCTGCATACTACACTGCGCGGTTTCCCGCCGCGGTTTGCAGGCGGGAGAAATACGACCGCCGCATGCAGCGTCAAACCGCCGCTGATAACCGCCGTTTTAAACTACACGGGCGGTTTCCCGCTATTACGTCATTCTGCGCGGGATCTTAGCGCGGTAAACCGCGCCAAGATCGCGTAAAAGACAGCGGTAAACCGCGTCCCGTGTAGTTTGATGGTCTGCGGCAGCTTTGTCGAGCGGATTCCCGCAGCGGGAAAATCGCCCGTGTAGTATGAACCTTAGAATGGAATTCTAGCTTTGACTGATATATTATGTACTTAGCTCTTTTTTTTTTGGTTTTTGTTTTAAACAGACTATTAGCCAAGTGTAATTGACTAATATTCTAGCTCCTCTCCAAATAAACGGAAAGCTTGGATGAGATACACAATTATTTGATTATCTTACAGTAACGTATCACGCGGACTGGCAGACTGGTTTCCACGCCAACGTGCGATATGAAGGACAGGCGAGGTATCCCGAGAACAGTAACAATAATCAGGGTAAGTTGTCCACTCGTTATATCTACTTGATGTCACCTTGTACTTTGTTTCCTCGTTCCTAATACGTCCATCTTGGACTGATTTTCATCAAACATCCCGATTTTCAAGAGTAAAATCAAAATCAAAATCAAAATCAATATTTATTTATTTCATGTAGGCCAACTTGTAGCTCTTATGACACGTCATAAATCTACCACCGGTTCGGAATGCAGATTCTGCTGAGAAGAGCCGGCAAGAAACTCAGCAGTTGCTCTTTAAAAAAAAAAAAAATTTTTACAATTGTTAACAAAACTAGGCTATGCACACAATGTTTCCACAAAGAAGTTTCAAAAATGCACACCTACCACAACCTAACACATGTTAACATGAGTAGACACAAAGCAGAACCATTCCCGTTGGCGGCACCCGTTCACGAGCACGACGCATGATCCAGCCATTGCTTCGCTCAACCATATTACTCCTGACTAGTAATTCATCTTTCAAAAAAAAAACAAAATCAAGATCAGTTCATCCGTTCGAGAGCTACGATGCCACAGACAAACACTCCCACACACACATACCCACAAGTCTATCAAATTACAACACCTATTGGCTATATCCTTCAAGTAACACCTCGACCTTTTTGCTTGCCTAGAAGACGCCTATTCACTCTTGATTTAAAGACACACACGTTATAGTTAGTTGAAAAAACGGAAGCCGGAAGGGCATTCCAAATTTTTGCGGCGCGTATTAGGAACGAGGAAGCGAAGCGCTTGGTGCGAGATCGTGGAATTTCGACCACGTAGCGGTGCAGATTCGTGCGATGCCTTGCGGTTCGGTGGTAGAAAGGTGATGGTGGAACTAAATTTTTCTGCCAAAAGTTAAAAAAGACCATTGACGTTCTCATTAAAAGGCGGTCACTGAAAATCAGCGTTGGGACAGCTGGCTCCCACAGCTTTGAAACATGGCGGCTTCGCCAGTTTTAGGTCTGTGAGGCTAGGAGCCCCAACACAAGCTGAGTGACTCACCTTTTGGTAGCGTTGCACTGCTGTACAAAGTAACGATATCTAATACCTATCATTGCTGTGTTTTTAATTTTAATTTATTTTGTATATTTTTGTGTTTATTGCTACCAATAAAGATATTTCTATTCTATTCTATTCTATTCTATTCTAAATAAATCTAAAAATGTATGTTTCTGCTACAGGTTACAATTACAACCCGCCACAGTATTCTGGCTCTCTAGACGGCTTCAGCAGCCGACCGTCCACTGAGTACGGACCACCTGGATACTAATAGACCATTACTTAAATTTAATAATAATAAATTAATTCAATTTGGGCTACGAATAAATAATAAGCAAGGAAGTCCTATTCAGAACAAAATCCACTCAAAAAATGGTCCTACTTCAAACCAAAACGACGTATGATTGAAATACGAATCACTTCGGAAGTTACAGATGTTTGCTATGACAGCTGAGTCATTGGACAATGTTATGAAAATTTGACGTGCAATTCCCGCCTCCAACGGCTCAATTTTAATCTCCGCCCACTTTGGCACAATTTTTGTTGGGGTCATTTTTTAACGCAGTTAGACTTCCTTGCTTATTATTTATTCGTAGAATTTGGGAGGTATTGTAATCGCAGGCGTCAGGTATCTCAGAGAGCCTAGTTTTTTTTTTTAAAAAAAAAAAGAACATTAGCCGAGTTGAACTTGACTTATATTCTCCTCTCACCTCCAAATAAGCGGAAAGATTGTGTTAGGAATGGTTACGACAATAGTTCAAGTTAGAATAAATTCAGCTGTGGTATTAGCTATTTAGAATGAATTTGACCGACGAAATAATCACAAAGCTGGATAATTTATTACACAAGGACTAATGGCTCAGTTACACAAGAAAAGTTTCGAATTTCGAATGTATATTTTTATGAATATGTTTATGAGCATGTTTTTATTCGATTAAAAGTTAGCTTCAGCTTTCGACCTCAAAGGGATTGTACATACATGATGTACCTAAATATAGTATTACTATTTAGTAAGAAGTAACTATAGTTAATCTTAAATAATATACAAAATAAATGCTTAATTTTAATAAGTATCTAGAAGTGTTTCATTAATTTGACTGTACCGTTATTCGAAGCTTAATTACTTGAGATAGGCACTACGTTTCCCGCCGTTACACATCTGTCTCTATGCGTCACATTGCCGCCCCTCTCTAAGCCCCCACCACCAGGTAGTGGGGAGAGCGCTTAGCTCGGCGATAGCGCTCGCCATTTTGATCATTGGCGTTTTGTTTCCCGCCGTGAACAGTTGTGCTTGCTTGGACGCTAGCACTAAGATACCTAGATATATATTATATATATCTGACATATATATAGATATATAGAAAATACATTTATTATTATTATAAGGTATTAGATACCTATACAAGGTATTTTGCAGAATATATATTACGGATCACGTGAGATATTTTTTCTTTATTTTATTTCTTTAAATAGATAAATAGAAATTAAATATTAAATATGAATAATAACTGTTTTTGTTGCTAATGCATACAATTATTAGCTATTTAATAACACTTCTTTTCAGTGAAGTTCCTCCGTAATTGGAGGCTATAGTTTACATTATAACTAATGTTTACCTATTTAATTCTTTTATTTCTATGGAAATATTGAAGGTGTTTGCAGGTGCAAATTTTCAGATGATTGCAAGTTTTGTTTGCAAGTGAAGGTGGTTTTATGGTTCAAACAGAGAGATGTTAATATTAAAACAATATTTAAAGGTTTTTATGGCGTGGGTGTCGTTCTACTCTTTGTTTAAAGGTTTAAATACGGAGACAAAGGAAGTTCATGAGCGTATTATGCCTGTGCCATCAAATTCTAAAAGATGTAGAAAAATTAAAGTAAGTACCAGTTCTGACAGTAGTAGTTCTTCAACTACCAGTCCTTCGTCGTGCTCAGGGTTGCCGGATTGATGTCCTTATAGCCCTATAGAGCAAAGGGGTGACGAAATGAAGCATATAATGGACGGAGTTTCCGCTAACTACCGAAGAAAGTGTGATATTTTTTCTCTCTGCCTACTTTATGAATTTAATCTTTATTTATTCTAAAGGGCCTGGCTGCATATTAAAGTATATGACAGCCCTGACGTACGCGTATCATATACCTTCTAATGAACAATTAGTGTTTGAGCATACGAGTTTTTTTTCCAGGACATTAATTTGTGCATGTTAGAAATTTACCTCTAGTTATTTCTAGTCCCGTATACTGGTAAGTATCTTAAGGTGTTAAAAGATATGCGATCATCGTGCTGAAATGCTTGAAAATTGATGAAATTGAGTCAACGAGCACGGAACTGTTCTACACAAATCAAGGCTATAATGGAGTCTGAAAATAGTTGACTAATAAAATCAGATTTATTCCCGCCTCGCAGGCGTGGTCTTTAAAGCCCGAGTGTCTGGCGCGATAAACACCCGCAAGGGATGAGCAATTGCGTTCTCGTGCTCTAATCCATGCACTCATGCCGTGATAACCTACCCTCGTGGGGTGGTAGCACAATTGCAACAACAATTCGTTCGGTCGTGCCGAATTTATTTTTCAGTCATTACGGCCTTGTCAAAGTATGCAATGAAATGAAATGAATGAAATGGAATGAAATGAAGGATAAAGTACGCTGAAAAATATCCAGTGTTCAGCACTAATGTATTTTGCTCTTGCGTTTTTGACATACCCTCGCGGGGTGTATACAGCGGTGCGCGTGCTCCAATGCATTATGATTCTTGCATTGTAAAGTACCCTCGCAGGGTGACTACCAGAGACAAAGTCTTCATGTGGTCGGACCGAATAGTTATAAATATTTCGCGGTCGTTCCTCGCAACTTTGTCGAAATATTCAAATAAATAATCTTTTACAAGTCTGCTACAAGTCTGGTTGGAGACCTTACTCCTTCAGCAAAAATGACTCGAGTTGAGAACAAATGGTATTTAAATGCAACGAAATATAAAATATGTAAGAAGGTGCACCAAGAATAGCATTCACCGCCGGATAATTGTGTCAACTGCCATTGTAAAGTCTGTACTCGCGACTGCCATAAACCAAGGCTGCAAAGCTGTGTTAAGATTCTGTGACTGTGTGTAGTGGGTCTTTCTGGAGCTCTAGTCAAAGGCTGTGCAAGGCCTATACTCAAATCTAGAAGCTTTGAAAAAATATGAAAATTCTATAGTCTGGCAGATTCAAACTTTTGAATTTTTGACGTAAATGAAAAATAGCCTTATCCTAATGTTCTTGTTGCTCGTAGCAATAGAAATTTTTTGTGAGGTAATTATCAGAAAGCCCTGTCTATAATCAGGCTTATTTTTACGTTCTTGTTGCTCGTAGAAATTTATTGGGAGTTCCTTAACAGAAAGAACTCGTAAAAACATGTTTATCCTTTGGACTGAGCTCTGCGCTGAAGTCCTTTGCAATTCTTCAAAAACCAACTGGTTTGCACAAATGCTCGAAGAGCAAAAGGGTCAGAGTGTGTGATAATACTTAAATAGTGGTGTTTTAATTGTTAGAAACGCTTAATTGGATGGTCAATTATGAGAAGTTTTATCTCAGACCAACAAAGATGCTCTGTGGTGATCCTTTGACCAATCAAGTGTGGATCTTGCTGTCAGCGTTTCACGATTTTGATGCAGAGACTACACCAATTTCTAAGATCTCTAGTCTTAGAGACCAGGACTCTCGTTTTTGTCTGTTGGCAGTGGACCTAATTATTGGTACTTGTTGAAAAACAATTGTAAAAAACAAACACTGTGGTGGTCGGAATCGCCTATGTGCCATTTACATGGTTAATCGGCGTATTTCCTGAAGTTCTTCTTGTTTGCTTTGCAACCAAAAAGGCAATTCTAGCAGTTTTTCAAGCACATTAGCAGCTCTGCATTTGCAACCATATTATTAAACTTTCGAAATGAAAGTCGGTTGAAATCTATTCCCATCATCAACTGACATGCTGAGTTTGTCAAATCTTGGATCAAAATCAAATCCATTTGCAGACCTTTCACTACCCTAAACATAAAATGGCCATGCCAGCTATGAAGATTGTCTGTTTAGGCAGACAATGGTGCGAAAGAGATTGGCTGCCTTTAATCTTGTTCGGTTCCGTTGATGAATGTCAAGTGAATAATGTGAACAAATACATGGCTTGGAGAAACGCCTGTTTTGTTTTCACTAGCAATTACTGCATATCCGATAGTGGTATCAAAGGATTGACAGGTGTTCTCGGCCTTTGCGCTGAAACAAAGATACTGTCTCAAGCACAGCGGTTTTGTTTGCTAACGGCATTTATGGATTCTTAATCTGCATGCAGCCCCGCTCATGCAGCAGTAGATTTCTGTTCGGTCAATATGAAATTTCCCATGACGATGGGTCTTTCTTCCACTTTGTCTAATTCCTTGCGGTGTCATTTCAATCAATCTCTGGTTTCTGTACCTTAGTGGTGTAACACTAGATAAACTTAATGGTGAACCGATCTTAAAGCACGTCTCCTCCGTAAAGGGAAAGTCTTCTCATGCAGCCATGTCTGCAGCTCATGTCTACAGCTGCATTGTCAGAGTTCGGCGAACATTAGCACTATCGTGACAAGTGTGGCCAAGTAGTTCATGGAACTACAATGTATTCGAGTGAAGACGAATCTTTATCATGGCATTCTCTGTGATATTAATTACAAGTTGACTACTTATGTTATATGACAAGAAAATGTTATGTAAGTAAATACATCACGTATGACTGAACACAATAAGTTATTGCCACAACGCGAATGAATTTCCGTACGATAATGTAGCCGTGTGTCATGCCCGTTTTTCCTCCTCGGAACGTATAAAGCAAGGTGAGGTTAAAGTGTGGAGTTCTGTTACGTCTCCTAAAGAAAATGGCATACCAAGTCGAAACGGCATAAGCTTTATTTGCAAAATCCAGAAAGTCAAGATCTGCTCTTTTTATATCAGATCTATGCTTATTGCCTAAAACGTCCTGTGATACATTTTGCATAAATCAGTAGTAAATCCTCATAACGTTGATTAATATGATCGAAGGTTTGGCCTTAATTCAGCCGAGCAGACGTAGGCTTAAAATGAAAAATGGGCTTTCTGGTCACGGTGTGGATAGCACTGAGTATAATAATTGTAATCATTTCGTTTTAAGTTGTATGTTTTTCCACGTTCAGGGGCACTCTCCGATACTTTTAGAGCTGTGGCTGGGCGGAGAATTTAATATTTGAAATTACTTTAAGGAGCGCTGAGTACCGTGTCCTGTCTGACAATAACCCATTTTCGGTTCAAAATCTGATTCAGTTGGCGATGTGTAATCTGTTTTGAAATTGAATTACAAAACTTGATACTTAATAATAAATAGTATAATTAAGTTCTATTGGATTATTAGAATTTTTGATGATTTGCCGCGGAATAGTCTATAAATGGTACCTACATTGTGACGATCTCAATCATCTCTGATTGGAAGACACGCTCGCCAACGACTAAAATGCAATTTTGCAATCACCGATGAACAATAATTGGAGATATTATAGCCATTGATTCATACGATTTATCAGCAATCTACCAGCTGTTTTTTCCTTTTAGACTGCAAGAACCTAATTAAGTGTTCTATCTAGTATTATTTCGGGGTTATAAGATACTTGCTTAAGGATGCGGCTATATTTGCAATACACTATTTTTGTTTTGGCTGGTAAACTTGAGCCGGTGTTACCCTTTGGAAAACACAGCTTCTTATAAGTGATTGTTAGCGTTCGCACACACCCTCTGTAACGCATTATTTTAATCCTATCTATAAACTGGTTATACTTTCGAAATATAACCAATTTTTCGAAGACTGGTCGAAATTATTACTGCTTTAATGCATTGAAATCATCTGACGGATTATATTATTTTTGTGTTTCACACAAATAATGTGCTGATCCTATTATTTAACGGTTAGTTGTGATAGTTGGTGGTATTTTTCTTTTAAATTAAGTGTTGTATTCACAGCACAATAGCTGTTGTTACGCAACCGCTCAGTAAAGAGCGAAACAACTGAGAAAACTGATGTGGTCAGTTTTTATTCATACAAATTATTATAATTTATTCGAAATCATATTTTGAATAAATGTATTACTCAATATTAAATTTCATTGTTCGTTTCTCTCTGCAATTATTACCATTACGTCACATTGGCGCAGTTACCACCACCAGGCGATAACAAACACGTCTCAAGTAATTAAGCTTCGAATAACGGTACAGTCAAATTAATGAAAGCGTTTTACCTACCAATAAAACGCTTATTAATTTGCTTACCTTATTCGAAGCTTAACTTTAAACACTGCCTGGTGATTTTCGACGCAATGATCAAAATGGCGAGCGCTATCGCCGAGCTAAGCGCTCTCCCCACTACCTGGTGGTGGGGGCTTAGAGAGGGGCGGCAATGTGACGCATAGAGACAGATGTGTAACGGCGGGAAACGTAGTGCCTATCTCAAGTAATTAAGCTTCGAATAAGGTAAGCAAATTAATAAGCGTTTTATTGGTAGGTAAAACGCTTTCATTAAACAAACCTAACATAAACTACGGCCCGTTTTCACTAACCATATTTTAGACAGCCCCTAAATGCACCCCTTTGTATTGTATATTGACGTGATAACAATGGTATAATTTTTATTTTTATTTTATTTGGGTTTGGGTTTTGTCTGGTGAGAGGTTTTAGCCGTGGCTAGTTACCACCCTACCATCACAGACGTGCCGCCAAGCGATTTAGCGTTCCGGCACGATGGCGTGTAGAAACCGATTAGAGGTATAAGTACATTGCCGGTCATACCCCTTCCAAGTTAGCCCGCTACCATCTTAGATCGCATCGTCACTTACCATCAGGTGAGATCGCAGTCAAGGACTATTTTGTCAACCAAAAAAAAAATTTATTCGTTGACAAGATAGTCCTTGATAAAAAAAAATTAAAAAAAACATTTTTTTGGATTTATTTAAAATTATACATTGACTATATTTTAACATATTATATCTATTCTACAATAATAACAAAGTATTAATTAGCTAGGTAACATTAAACAGTTTGAACGCGCTATATTGTCGCACCACGCAGTAGCAGTATTTGTTCAGTTGCGGGTGAGTCGCACTCACGCATGAGGGTTCCGACCCGTACCTGAAACCAAACGACAGAACCTTTAAAATTATGCACCTACTTCACACCGAATAGCTGTACCGATTTGTTGGTTTGTCCTTCAATCACGCCTCAACGGAGCAATGAAATGACGTATTTTTTTGCATGGGCATAGTTGAGGACCTGGAGAGTGACAAGCTATTTTTATCCCGAAAAATCAAAAAGTTCCCACGGGATTTTTAGGAAGTCGCGGGCATCAACCTGTAATCAGTAAAATTTTATAAATTTATTTCGCCCGGACAGGGACTTGAACCCTGGACCCTTGGATTAAAAGTCCAATGCTCTACCGACTGAGCTATCCGGGCTACATATACGTTAAGCTAAAATTACATAACATTTATCACGTTTATAATAATTTTCATCTGTGTACACAAACATCGTATATTTTTTGCCCATATTGTCGAATTTCCTAATAAATATTATATGTATTTGGAAATATCGTCGTAGCCCGGATAGCTCAGTCGGTAGAGCATTGGACTTTTAATCCAAGGGTCCAGGGTTCAAGTCCCTGTCCGGGCGGTTACTTTTTGATCATCTTATACGTATATATAAAAATGACTTACTGTTCGTTAGTCTGCAGTCTGCACTGACTAAAACTCAAAAATGGCTTGGCTTGAATATTTTTTTTTTGTTTTTTAAACTATTTTCTTGTTCAAGAAATAATTCATAACTCCAAAAATACATACGCAGAAATTCTAGAGATGTCTTTCTCAGAGATGACGAAGCGGTCTTTCTCTTGGTCGTAATACAAAGATGCTTCGAATGCCGCTCGTCCCGGACTCAGTATGATCTGCAAGAACGTGTTATGCATTCATGACTACGAATAAATAATAAGCAAGGAAGTAGGAACTCAAAAAATGGCCCTACTTCAAACCAAAATGATGAAAAACGAATCACTTCTGAGGTTACGGATAGACATGCTTGGTGATTGGTTCAAATTCAGAATGAAAGCAGGGATTGGTTCGCGCGCGTGCTGCTATGCTTGCTATGACAGTCGAGTCATTGGACGATGTTACGAACATTTGATGTGCAAGAAAAATGTCCGACTGTTGACGTGCTGCACACGGTTTTTAATCCCTGCCTACTAAGACACGAATTTTAATCCCCGCCTACTAGGACACAATTTTTGTGGGGTAATTCTTTTAAAGTAGTTAGATTTCCTTACTTATTATTTATTCGTAGATTCATTATCATGATCTAAAGACTGAAGGAAAAACAAACACATATTCGCATTCATAGTAAGGATGTATAGATAGACTCAGTGGTAGATTCATTTGACGATTCGAAAGCACTTTGTAAATATTTACTTATTTGAATAAAATATTATTGTACTAGTTGATGCCCGCGACTTCGTCCGCTTGGATTAAGGTTTTTTATTCTCGCGGGAACTCTCTTATTTTGTGGGGGGAAAAGTAGCCTATGTGTTATTCCAGACCATAATCTATCTCTGTGCCAAACAGCCAAATCGGTTCAGTCGTTGCGGCTGATTGAGTAACAAACGTACAAACTTTCGCAATTATAATATTATTTTATAATAGGATAGTAATTAGTAGGACAGGATAACAGGATTTCTAATATTCTATTCTATTCTATAGGACTAGCTTTATGGTTGGGAATATGTACCAGGGCTTGATAGTAAATGACGTGTGAAGTGTTGGTACTGTTGGTAGCTGAGGACTTCAACCATTTATCGTTCCGACCCTGTCGAGTAACCCACATGGTGCTTATAAGGTTCCTAACTGCACACATTGATCTGAAAATATTAAAAAAATTTAAAGTTGTATATCTACAACGTGTATTGAAACTCCGAAATAATACTGAAGGAGGTGAATGTGCTCATAAAACTGAACAACTTTCCCCAAGGAACCTAGGTCGAAATGTGAAAAAAAAAAATTTGGACCTCCCATACAAAACTGACGATCAGCTGATTGATTTACTATGGGAGGTAAAATTTTTTTTTTCATATTTCGACCTATGTTCCTTGGGCAAAGTTGTTCAGTTTTATGAGCACATTCACCTCCTTCAGTATTATTTCGGAGTTTCAATACACGTTGTATATTAAACTCTATAAATCTCTAGTAAGAGTAAATGGTCATAAATGGCCAAGTGCGTGTTGGACCACGCACAGTGTATGGTTCCGTAGTTGCCCGTCACAATATTATTCAATATTCGCTTTATTGCACCACAAAAACAAGGATTAGGTGCAGAAAAAAAAATTAAGTATCCTTTTCATCGGGGGTTAAAAACTGTTGTTTATATTTTTATGTTTTACTAGCTTTTGCTCGCGGCTTCGCTCACGTTAAATTCGATTTTTTAAACCCCTATTTTACCCCCTTAGGGGTTGAATTTTCAAAAATCCTTCCTTAGCGGATGCCTACGTCATAATAGCTGTCTGGATGCCAAATTTCAGCCCGGTCCGTCCAGTGGTTAGGGCTGTGCGTTGATAGATCAGTCAGTCAGTCAGTCAGTCAATCAGTCACCTTTGCCTTTTATATATTTAGATTATTTTATGTTCTCTGGTATACTTCTTGCAATTCACGACGGCACATGGCTCATGGTTGTGCGTGTGTCGTATCGGTATAAGTGTGAGAGAGAGCTTGTTCGCGCGTGACCGCTCTCACCTAGGCTCCTGACAGGCACGCACACTTACACAACGTGCATGTACACGACGTAACCACAAGTAAAGCGTCCGTAACTTCATGAGATTGACATACTATACAAAATAAATAAATAAAACTACGCAGGGAGAGACTACGTCATTATAATGCTGAAAGACGCGTTTTGCTCACGGGTTTTCACCGCTTAATTAGTCATAAATTGGTGTTCTCAAGCGAACTAGTTTGCCCTTGACGCGTGAGTGTCATCGTTGAAGATAACAAATTCATTGAGGCCAATTCTAGCACAGACATCTATGAAGGTTGAGTATTTAACAGACACTTAAAGGTCGTCGCTTACTTATCAAGCGTTGACGCAGCGCTGGTACATGGGGTCGCGGGGAGTCACGGTGTATGACTGTGTGTTTAGACACACGCACCAATGGGGGGTCACCTCCGCTTCTCACCTCTTCTCCTCAGTAATGTTGTTGATGTACCGCACTAAAGCGTCGACGCAGCGCTGGTACATGGGGTCGCGGGGGGGCACGGTGTATGACTGTGTGTTTAGACACACGCACCAATGGGGGTCACTCGCGCTTCTCACCTCTAATCTTCTCCTCAGTAATGTTGTTGATGTACCGCACTAAAGCGTCGACGCAGCGCTGGTACATGGGGTCGCGGGGGGGCACGGTGTATGACTGTGTGTTTAGACACACGCACCAATGGGGGTCACTCGCGCTTCTCACCTCTTCTCCTCAGTAATGTTGTTGATGTACCGCACTAAAGCGTCGACGCAGCGCTGGTACATGGGGTCGCGGGAGAGCACGGTGTATGACTGTGTGTTTAGACACACGCACCAATGGGGGTCACTCGCGCTTCTCACCTCTTCTCCTCAGTAATGTTGTTGATGTACCGCACTAAAGCGTCGACGCAGCGCTGGTACATGGGGTCGCGGGGAGGCACGGTGTATGACTGTGTGTTGAGACACACGCACCAATGGGGGGTCACCTCCGCTTCTCACCTCTTCTCCTCAGTAATGTTGTTGATGTACCGCACTAAAGCGTCGACGCAGCGCTGGTACATGGGGTCGCGGGGAGGCACGGTGTATGACTGTGTGTTGAGACACACGCACCAATGGGGGGTCACCTCCGCTTCTCACCTCTTCTCCTCAGTAATGTTGTTGATGTACCGCACTAAAGCGTCGACGCAGCGCTGGTACATGGGGTCGCGGGGAGGCACGGTGTATGACTGTGTGTTGAGACACACGCACCAATGGGGGGTCACCTCCGCTTCTCACCTCTTCTCCTCAGTAATGTTGTTGATGTACCGCACTAAAGTGTCGACGCAGCGCTGGTACATGGGGTCGCGGGGAGGCACGGTGTATGACTGTGTGTTGAGACACACGCACCAATGGGGGGTCACCTCCGCTTCTCACCTCTTCTCCTCAGTAATGTTGTTGATGTACCGCACTAAAGCGTCGACGCAGCGCTGGTACATGGGGTCGCGGGGAGGCACGGTGTATGACTGTGTGTTGAGACACACGCACCAATGGGGGGTCACCTCCGCTTCTTCGCATGAGCGTGATCTGGGTATCTAGAAATAGTTATTTGTTCAACAAGATAGCAAAGTTCATTTTTGTTGCTCTCACTTTGTAAAGTTTGTACGCTACGCTCGTGATTCTAAGTTAGAAACCTGAGTGAAGTGAGGGCTTCAAAGGCCCAAGAAACAAAAACTTTGCTATTGTGTGATACATACAACTTTTCACCTCACTAGTTCAAAAGGGACACCTTTGCTGTCTAAAACAAGTGAGCAAAACTCATTTATGCTCACTGGTTTATGACAGCAAAGGCGCCCTTTTTGAGCTAGTGAGGTGAAAATTTTGTTTAAAACTAACTTATAGCCCGTGACTTAGAAGTTAAGGTTAAAAAAATGCCGCGGGAACCCTATTTTTCCGTGAAGCCTATTACACTCTCCAGGTCCTACAAAAAAAAAATTGATAATTTTTCCGTTAACGGCATAGATAAAAAAAATCTATTTTCTCTATGGTTAACGGTTACCTACTTACCGGGTTCAAAAGGCTCAGTCCCCTCTTCAACCCAGCGTTGGGCACGACAAAGTCGCTAGCGTGGTGTCCCAACGCCATCGCGTCCAAAACTGTCGTGTGGATGTCAAACGGCGTGGTCAACACATGAGCGTTGGCTTTGAGATTAGCCAACGCGTCGGGTCGCTCCCTTTTCAACTTTTCCGGTAGAACGATGGACATTAGTGGCATCCGTTCGTCTAGTTTTCCCTGACGGGTGGCACGCATTGGTCCAAATCTATAACATAGGGTTAAGTTGACAGTTGTCACCTGTTGAAATTATCTAAACATTTTAAAGAATTTTCGTGGTGGTACTTTCGATCTCACTTAATTTATTTCCAAGATATACGGAACACAGATATTATTCCTACTGTAATCATTCAAGAAATGAGGTATTTCTACATGCTACTTTTATTAACTCCACCTAATGGCATGCCCTATTAAAAGATTTATTTTTGTACAAACCAGGGATAATTGCTGTGCCCCAATGGGGTTCCAATTTAAAAATAATTATCTCTAAGTTAGTTCATAAGAATCATATACATACTGATAATACAATATGAACCCCGATTAGGACCGGTTAACCCTTTCGAAAGGGTTACCGATTGATTTGGGTTACCATATCCACAATGTTACCTCTTATTCCTCTAACCTCTCCTCTAGGGTAAGTGAATGGGGTAACCCTTTCAATAAACCTAATCAGTGGGAGGTGTTCCTTTCATCGAGGGATCCGATTGAAGAGGTTACCCTCTTGATAAGGTTTTCTACATGACATCGTACAGGAACGCTAACCGCTTACCTCGGCCCATGGTCCCCCATAACAACGAGCATGGTGTCCTCCAAATACCCTGAACCCTTGACATGACGTAGGAACTCCACCAAGTCATCGTCAGCCGTGGAGATCCTGTAGAAGTCATCGTGAGATATGTCCGCTATGAAGGTGAAACAGAAACGCTTGCCTTTCACTTTCATGAACTGAAATTGGAACAGAAAAAGGGAAAAAAATTAAATAGAAAAGCGTAAGTTAAAAAATATTGCAAAAACTGGCCAAGTGCGTTACCATTTTTACCATCGATTCAAGATATGACACTGTGTAAGGTACTTAAAAATTTAATTTTTAAATTTTTTATTGTTCGTTGTTATAGCGACAACAGAAAAGAAATATACATTCTCTCAAAATTTCAACTCTCTATTGTACAATCTTTTTACCTATTACGGTTCATGATCCGCAATAGGTAAAAAAATAAAAAAATGTAAATAGGTAGGTATGTATATTTTATGAGATACCTAAAGCCCACTGATAGACAGACGGACAGCGGGGACTTGGTAATAGGGTCCCGTAGGTTATCTTCGGATGCGGACCCCTAAAAAGTGAAAAAATTAAAAAGGAAAGCATCAAAAGGTAAAAAAGTTTGAAAAAGTAAAACGAAGAAAATTACAGACAGAAAAAAAAGAGTTGATTGAAAATGGCGTATGAGACAGACGTATGGCCAGTGGCCACGCGACGAGTTGGATGGCTCTACCGCTGCATCAACTGGATACAAGCGGCGCAAAATCGTGCTCAGTGGCGATACTTGCAAGACTTGTTCAGTCATGGACGTCAATTTTTTAGACGAAGACGGAAGTCCTAGCTTATTATTTAATTAGGTTTCGGAATCACGTCATGGACACTTGGGTTCCCCCTAAAAACCAGCGCTGCAGCTTGCTGTGGCTTTGTGCTGAGTGGGGTGCCTTATTTTTCCATGGCCACTTATATTTTTTGAATTTTTCAGATTTACTTACTTGATAAGCGAATTTCTGTAATTGTTTCGTGGAAAAATAAAAGACATTATCTATCTATCTATCTATCTACCTACCTGCCTTAGGTACAGAATATCTACCTGTCTGGTCAAATCCAGCAGAAGTAGAAAAGACGGCTTGTCTCCAACGCAGTATCTCCCTTTGATGCCTCGATGCCACTTCGAACCCTGATTTGACTCCTCCATGAAGAATGACCTGCGAATACTATAGTCAATGACGACCTCCCTGGCGCAGTGGTGAGCGCTGTAGTCTTTTAAATGCGAGGTCTCGAGTTCGATTCCCGGCGGGGGCAATTTGGGATTTCATAATTTCTAAATTGTCTCTGGTCTGGTCTGGTGGGAGGCTTTGGCCTGTCAAAGACGTGCCGCCAAGCGATTTAGCGTTCCGGCACAACGGCGTGTAGAAACCGATTAGAGGTATGGCTTGAAATCTGCCATACCCCTTCCAAGTTCGCCGGCTACCATCTTAGAATGCACCCTGACTTACCATCAGGTGAGATCGCAGTCAAGGTCATTCAAAAAAGACCCATACAATGAACTTTTGTTTTTGCTCGATCTGAATAATAGCTGGGTGTTAAATCTTCTAAATTGTCTCTGGTGTCTGGTGGGGGTGGGAGGCTTCGGCCGTGGCTAGTTACCACCCTACCGTCAAGTCGTGCCGCCAAGCGATTTAGCGTTCCGGTAATAAACGGTAAACGGTAGCCTATGTCGCTACAAGTCCCCAATTATACCCATGGAAATATCATGTCAATCCTTTGTTCCATGGCGGCGTGATTGAAGGACAAACCAACAAACAAACACACTTTCGCATTTTGTTATATTAAGTAAGAATAGTGAGCATATTCGATACTGACCTGAGGTAGTGATCGGCCGGTTGCTTGTCGAAGCCATTGTAGCGGTACTGGAAGGAACCTATCCAGGGCATATCCTCGTAGTAAGCTGTGTGGTAGCTGGAAGGGATAGAGCCATTAAAACAAGTTGAAAACGCCTTTGTTTGGGCTGATTAGAAGGGTTTCAATGAGTAGGTGTCAGATAGATAATATAATGATCGAGGATCGAGAAGGATGATCTGATGTTGGAGCAGAAAATTGGATAACAGGATGTCAGGTATATCGTACATAGTCAGGCCATAGACTTATATGTCGCTGGGGGGTGTTTATTTTCAATTGGGTATTTGACATGGCTAAAATGTGGATATTCATTACTTATAAGTCTGATTTTTAATTCGGTGGAATTCTGACAGTTGTCATTTTATAAATAGAGCGAGTTATTTGTATGAAAAACAGTATTACCACCTGTAGTTCGATTTTACCCCAAACTATCTGTCAGGCATTTGTCATATATCTATGTGCGGCAATTGATTTTTATTTGCATAAGTTTCAATTTATTATCTTTTTTGTGGGATTTTTTTAATCTCTGGTAACATTAAGATACGTCAGAATTCCACGCAATTAAAAATCAGACTATAATTATTACAATTGAAAATGTAACGTGTAAGAATAACATTTGTAAAAACAGAAAATAAATCGGTCAAAAAAAAAAATAAGTCACGTTGCAATAGTGCTCTATTTTCCTAACTAAAACACTTAAAAGCTCTACTAGACTAGTTAAGGTATTAAAAAAAATGTCATTATGTTATAAGTAAGATTAAACCTGCGACTTCGATCGCGTGGATTGATGTTTTTGTTCCCGCGGGAACTCTCTTATTTTCTGGGATAAAAAGTAGCCTATGTGCTATTTCAGTCTATAATCTATCTCTGTACCAGTGCAACTCAGTCGTTGCGACGTGATTGAGTAACAAACATACAAACTTTCGCATTTATAATATTAATCTATATATATATAAAATTCAAAGTCCTGACTGACTGACTGACTGACTGACTGACTGAGATATCAACGCACAGCCTAAACTACTGAAGTGAGACACTTGAAATTTTTACAGTTGGTTCCTTTTATGACGTAGGCGCACACTAAGAAAGGATTATTGGAAATTCCACCCCTAAGGGGTTTAAATAGGGGATGAAAGTTTATATGAAACTCCGTCATTTTTCAAGCCGTTTCCATCAAAGTTGGTATTAGAGCTTTCAGTTAAAAATAAAGAAGTGTGTCACAGTTTTTGAAAATTCCACCCCAAAATCTAATTCCACGCGGACGAAGTCACGGGGGCAAAAGCTAGTAGGATAATAGGATTAATAGGATAATAAGAAATAGGATTTAGTCAAATACCCAATTTAAAATTGTGTGATATATATTTAGAAGATTACCCACCCGTCTTCCTTGGCATGGTGGAAGATGAACAGGTCAGGGTTGAAGAAGGTGTTCTTGGAGAGCCGCTGCCGGGCGTAAGGGTGGTGCTGCAGCTCAGTTCTCCCGGACAAAATCGGCAGCAGAGCATCCGGGGTACCATCGCCCACTATGTTGTAGCTGGAAGTAAGAAGCAAGAAACTTGTCGACTATGGGAAAATGAAAATATCGCTCATTTGCAACAAGGGTGACATAACTCAAAATTCACCAATTTTAGTGTCGAAGATTTATATTTTTTGCTATAAAATCAACATTACGCTAAGCACAAAAAAATAAGAGCGAGAGAGATTGTGACTTAATGCTCTGTCGCTTTGTTGGCCGCTGTGTTGTTGTAACCTATCCTATCTAACATCTAACGTAACTTAGTCCTAGTAAAGAATAACTAACCTAGCCTAGCCCTATTGTTCATTACTTTGATCCATTGCCTCTACCAGCGGCTTTAACCACTGCGACCGCAAACTCCAAGAAATGTGTCCGGCAGTCATCGTTGTTGACGAGGTTGACTAGATTTTCTCGTGAAATAGGGAGACCCGCCCTGCACTCGAGACCGCAGCATCCACAAAACATTACTCTCTAACGAGAGAGTTCTCTCATCGTCGATTTTGAATTATGTCACTCTTGTCGCAAATGAGCGATATATTTAAAACAAAAATATTCGATGACAAGATAGCCCTTGACTGCGTTCACACCTGATGGTGAGTGGACGAGTCTAAGATAGGGGGCTAACTTGGAAGGGGTATGGCAGTGTACATTCAACCTGTACCCCTATCGGTTCCTACAAGCTGTCGGTCGTGCCGGAACGCTAAATCATTTGTCAACACGTTGTTGACGGTAGGGTGGTAACTAGCCACGGCCAAAGCCTCCCACCAGAGCTGGCCAGACATTTCAGAAATAATAAATTCTCGAATAAGGGTAAAATAGGCGTTCGCAAAATCTAAGTAACGTGAGCGAAGCCGCGGGTTACTGCTTGTGTAAATGCCTTTTCTAAAAGTCTACTAACCCTTGAAGCACCACAGCGCCCAACTCTTCAGTCAACACCTTGTAACTCTTAGGCAGTTTGAGCATAAAGCCGCTTCGAGCTGCAGAGTCGAAGCCCAGTATGAGAATGTTTATAGTATCATTTCTTTTTGGTGAGCACGGTGGCGGCGTGACAGGACGTACGCTTGCTTTGTACCCGTGCCATCTTGTTGCCATGAGCCCGAAGCTAGAGAAAAGAATGGTGAGTGAATGAATGAATGAATGAGTGAGTAAATGAATGAATGAATGAATGAGTGAGTGAATGAATGAGTGAATGAATGAGTGAATGTATGAGTGAATGAATGAGTGAATGAATGAGTCAATGAATGAGTTAGTGAATTACTGAATTAATAAAATGCTCGCGGTGGTGTGACAGGTCATACGCTTGTTTTGTACCCGTGCCATCTTGTTGCTATAAGTCCAAAGCTAGAGCAAGGAAGGGTTGAGTGAATGAATGAATAAGTGTATATTACACTACTTATGGTGGTGCTGGTATGTCGTACGCTGGCTTTATACTCGTGGCATCTTGTTGCTACTACGCCGAAGCTAGATTGAGGGAATGCATGAATCAATGAATGAATGAGTGAATTAATTAATTAGTCGATGAATATACTGCTTGTGGTGATGTGACAGGTCAGCGCCCTTTTGTTGATATGAGGCCGAAGCTAAAGCAAAGATGGATAGAGTGATCGATGAATGAACCAAAATTAAATGAACGGACACGCTTCATGTGGTGGGGTGATAGGCCTAACGTGTTTCAGTGTAATCTTGTTAAATGTTAAATAAATGAATGAGTAAGTGAATGGATGAGTGAATGAATAATGAATATGGATGAGTGAGTGAGTGAGTGTAAGAGTGAGTGAATGATGTCGAAATGAGGAGAAAAGATTATATGAGTGAGTGAGTGAATGTGGAATGAATGAATGAATCAGGTGATCTGACTTACCCATTTTTCTCATAGCCCATACAAGAAACCTTGAAAGAATCGCTTCTGTTGAGGACGTATATCTCATCATTAACTAGTTTGACTGCCTCTGCTACGATATACTTGTGATCATGAACATATATTATGTCCTTGTAAAAACATACAATGTCCTTGAAGGTGTCGAGTATATGTTGGGTAACTTTACATTCTGACATCTAAAAGTAGGTAATTTCATCTATTATCAGTTATAACAATGTTTTACACTAATGTACACTAAGTCTTAATGTGTTCCTATTTTTAAAAAAACACGCTATCTTTGTTTTTTGAAGATTAAAAAAAAAAGACGTGTGGCACTCGGGGACTGCCGCGGTAAAGCTATTGCATAGCATTTTTTATCAACGCCATCTAGCGGCTCACCGTAGAGGAGTCCCGTGTCAGGTTATTTTCGTTACAAAATTTCTGGATTCGGTCTCCACGCTGGCACGCGATAGAAGCTATGCAATAGCTTAAAAACACACTCGAATCCCCCTGTGAAGGGAAATGTCATCATTTTCAGGTTAACTTACTTTAGATTGCATGGTACTTACCATCACATAAGATCGCAGTTTTTTCCTGCTGTGAAATTCTTTAAAATAATTGCTACAGGACAGCTGATACTTATGCCGAGATCTATAGAGCGTAAAACGAGACATAAATCTGTCTCGTTTTAATTCTATGTTGAGTCTAAGTTGAGTAATAGATTTCAGACTATATCTGGAGGGAGGTTTTGGCCGTGGCTAGTTACCACCCTACCGTCAAAGACGTGCCGCCAAGCGATTTAGCCTTCCGGCACGATGGCGTGTAGAAACCGATTAGGGGTACGGGTTGAATCTACACTGCCATACCCCTTCCAAGTGAGCCCGCTACCATCTTAGACTGCATCATCACTTACCATCAGGTGAAAAAGACTTAGTACTTACATTACACTCAACCCAGTCATGTCCCTCGCAGACTACTTTCGGCCACTCCACGTTGTACTTCAGCGCTAATTCCGAGTATGGATTCACTTCCGGAAACACGCAGCCTACATTCGAATATTGTTGCAAATTCACTTTTATTCTGTACATATCCAAAGTATATTATTAGCGCGTAAAGCCGCGGAAAAACTACATCCATGAAAAAAAAATATACTTACCTATATTGTCCGGCGGGACCAGATTCGGTCGGGAGCACATTATTAAAATTATTAGGCTTAAAGAATGAATGAATTGATTTATAGATGAATGAATGAACGAATCAAGGAATGAATGAAGGAATCAATGAATGAAAGAATGACCGGACGGTGACTCTAAAGCCAATATAATAATTATAAAATACCATTCATTTATTACTTAATTCACAAATAATAATATCGCTGGCCTATTGGGTATGGGATTCCTCTCGAAAGGGATTGTCATTGGGCCAGAAAATAGTGGATCACGCTGCACGCAGGCCCAGTGTGTATTGTGTATTAACAAATTCAAATGGATTATACACGGTGAAATTTCATTGGTTGTACTCCCTAAAAGAGGTGAATGTGCTCATGAAACTGAACAACTTTCCCCAAGGAACATAGGTCGAAATATGAAAAAAAAATTTGGACCTCCCATAGTAAATCAATCAGCTGATCGTCAAGTTTGTATGGAGGGTCCAATTTTTTTTTTTCATATTTTGACCTATGTTCCCTGGGGAAAGTTGTTCAGTTTCATGAGCACATTCACCTCTTTCAGGGAGTACAACCATTAAAATTTCAACCGGTATAGATGGATTCAAATGAAATGGTTCACTGATACGAATCTTTGAACTAATTCAGATACAAATGATCTAATTTTAACTACGATGCGTTTTTACCACCTCTAGTACAAACTTACGGGACAGTGGACTCATCCCGGAGTATTTGACCCAAGCGGTACCAGCTCCAGAAGTACACGAAAAACAGGAATACCACAGCAGCGATGGTACAAACATATTTTAGGTTTATTTTTGACCAGTTAATGGCTCCCTTCATGTCTGATACGCTCTAAAATAATACCATACAAATGAAGACTTGCAGTAGGGTTAGTATGAGTTTTCATTCGATTGATCGTATTCATATTCGATGACATAAGCATCAAAGTAAATTGAACTATAAAAACATTGAATCAGAGCTCAATTTCGTGTATGCATTCTCATACGTTTACGTATAGGTACGGATACGATCAATAGAATTAAATCTTAATCAGACAGACCCATGGACACACTTATAACACCCCTCTGTTTCTGTAGGAGGTTAAAAATAAATTCTATTTTCTTTATAAAATTCAAATACATTAATAAAAAAATGCATTGATTGTGCTTACCTTTCGCAAAGAAAAAAGTACTATAGATATTATTTTCTTTTGTATCTTCATTTTTTTTTATTAATTCTTACCACTAAAGTTTCAATTAATTTTCTCAACTATTTTAAAATAATTTTAACATAACCTTTAAGTGCGCAAAAGAGCTTTTTTTGGCTTTTTTATTACTTTGACAGCGACAGTCATTATAACTTTGTTTTTAAAAAACAATAAGTAAAATTCGTTGAGGTTTTAATAAAATTATTATTTTTTTCTTACTTTTTTCAAAAAAGTTTGTATGTACAATGTGCATGTGCTCAGTCGTAGGTCGTAGTCGTAAGGTACACAAAGTTTTTTATTTACATTTTTTACACGTTCTACTAACAATTTTTTTTGTGTTTATTTCAACACAAGAATCCTGATAGTTAATATGATATTGCCATTTATTTATTGACCCAAGAAGCTCATGTATAAGGAGAAAAAAATAAAAACCAATGAGCCTAATTTCACGTCATTTCGTTTAAGCAGTTTATGAGTGGGCACATTGTACAAGGTTTATATGAAATTATTCAAATGGTAACTGACTGTTACTTTAACAATACAAAGCTAAATATTTGAAAATGAAATTCAATGAAATTGAAAGAAATGCACACTTTATTGTACACCATGTAAAAAAATAAATCTTACATGTACTTGTATCTTCTTGTATAAACTTAAAAATAATAGCCCACAATAGGTACCTAGGTACTTAGATATTGTGAATCAACTTTTTAGTCTTCAAAACAACCAACAGAATTTATGCTAAGTTTAACAATATAATCGGCCACAGCATAAATCGGTTCGTTCATTTTATGAAACGACAACGCTTTCAGATTACGTAAATCGGCTTTCTTATCAAAAACAAATTTGTATTTATTATACACATATAGACCTTTGTCCGTACATAAATAGGCTTTAGAATAATTATCTGTTGCTATAAAACTCGCTACATGACTTTCGTGTGTATTTACAGCTTTAGTGCCAAGTTTTATTCTGTACAGATTCTTGTTTTTCGTAAAAAATATGTTGCTATCGTCGTCCATTATTAATCTGTCAACTTTAACTCCTTCTAACTCGGGTACTGGATTAGCGAAACCATCTACAAACTTGTAAGCTTCATTCCTTCCATTAACAAAGTACAAACCATTCTTATAATGCATGGATATTATTTCATCTTGTATAGGTAGTTTCTCTAATACTTTCTGTTCGTTGATCTTGTATAAACCATCGGATCCTCCGACGAAGATTTTGTTATTGAAATTGTCGATTGCTATCGCTGTAGCGTTCCGTATTCTATCGATGATCTTTGCTACTTTCGTCTCAAGATCTATGTGGCCTAAACGTCTTTGAGGAATCTTCTGCGGAAAGAAAAAATAGTCGCTCTTAGTATGTCATAAGTGTAGGATAGCAAATAGGCAATTTTTTGGTTTGTCGCGGCAACTTTGATTTTCAGAGATAAAAAGTAGCCTATGCCACTCTACCGGTCCTTAACTATACCCATGCAAAAATCATTTTTTGCGGTGTTATTGAAGGACAAACCGACAAACAAACACACTTTCGCATTTATAATATTTATAAGGACTATGGACTAGCTGATACTTGCGACCTCAATCACGCAATGTTCGCGTGGATTGAGTTTTTTTAATTCCCGCGGGAACATCTCTTCTTACATTGTAACATTAATAATTTAATTTTTTTTAATGAAAAGATCAATTGCCGAGTTTCTTGCCGGTTCTTCTCAGCAGAATCAGCATTCCGAACCAGTGGTGGAGTCTTGACTCTTGACGCAAATAATTTTTTTTAAATTTTTTTTTTTGATCTGCTGCAGTGAATGAATGATGAATGAGTTACCTCTGCAACGTCTTCAAAGGTGAAGTATACGGAATTATCGTTCCTGTTTACGGCTAGATCGTGTATGTGGCTAATTCCGTCTCTGATAATGTTGAGGTTGTAGTATTTATCGTCGAGGTACACGCCAGTACAATGCTTATCTCCAGATGTCAAGGCTAACGTCGCCGTTAAAATTATTAGAAGCTTCATTTTATCTGGAAATAAACTTATGTGTTAGACAATAATATTATATAGATATCGGGAGCAAAATTAAATTTTTAGGCCCATAGGAGTTTTCATTTGTCTCTTCTGATTGGTCCGCGTTCGTGCTTTAGTAAAGGTTTATTACTACTGCGTTCGTTGCAGAAACCTGTCAATCATTCATTCCATTCGAAATTCAAAAATGTTTGAGAAGCTGTTGTCTTCGATAAGTCACAACTTTCAATATAGGTAATGTCTATACGTAGTAGGTTGATACTACTAGCTTTTTCTCATAGGTAATGATGAAAAATAGTGTTTGTCACTCGGGGCCAAAAGAATTTGTTCTCGGGAGGCCTGTATTGTATCCTTCACTTCGCTCTGAATTCAAAATAACGCCCTCCGGTAACAAAAAAACTTCTTTGACCTCATATGACACAAATAACTATTATTTCGTATGGCAAAGTAATCCACAGGAATTGTTCTCATAATAAGGTCATTAAAAACCTTAAAAGCACATTTCGGAATCTCCTAAGTTTAAGAGTTCACTTTTTCCAATTGAAAGTACCTACTTCCCAACTAACAAAATGGTCTTAATATAAGTCATATAAGAATTGTGTAAACGTTTTCGAAAAACTGAATGGCATGAAAATAAGTCTTACAAACGCTAATACAACGCGATTTTGGCGCAGTTACTATTTCTATAAAGTCGTATAGCTGTCATTCAAAAGTCATAAGCGAGAACATAGTAGTGTTGTAATATTATCATTGGTATGAGTATTTAGTCGTATAGTTACCATAGCATTCATAGCGCAGACGTTTACCGGACCAATGAATCTATTTGTGGTTGCATAAGTGGGTAGGTGCTCAAAACTTAAGCAGCTGTTTTAGTGTTCTCGTCAATTTTAATATTATTTAACAGTATATATTTTACAATTATTTGAATATTATGTGTTAATCAAAGTGTTCTTTTACCTACCAGTTACTTCTATAACAAATTCCTGTGATTTTGCACAAGTTGTGTTTTCACTAAGTTATTGTTACCACTCAAACATTTTTCCATAATGGAATCAATTAAACAGACAATCACCGAGCTCAGCGCACATTTTAACGCTAGGATGGAAGAATTTCAGCAAAACATCAAGGGGTCCATCCCAGCTACCAGCCCAACTAATGATATCGCGGCAGAATTCAGTTCATTTAGAAGTTTTGTGATGGCGGCGCTAGAAGGTTTGCATATGCAAGTACAACTCCTTTATAAAGCTAATGATGACATGGAAATGAGAAGCAGACGTAAAATTCTATTGGTACATGGCATTCCTGAGAGCAAAGATGAGACCTTAGATTCTGATGCCACAAAAGTACTTGCTGATCATCTCAAGTTGCCGGTTAATTCGGAGTGTGTGAGTCGCTGCCATCGTCTAGGGGGTTTTAAAGCAGATAAGCCAAGAGCTGTATTAATTAAATTCCGAGACTTATCACTCAGGAATAAGGTATGGTACGCAAAGACTGGCCTCAGGAACTCGGGCATAACTCTGTCGGAGTTTCTTACTAAAGAACGACATGACGTATTTGTAGCGGCTCGGCAGCGTTTTGGTGTCACTAACTGCTGGACCAAAGAAGGGCATATCTTTGTAGTTGGACAAGATGGTTCACGGAAACGTATCCGTTCGGTTGCCGAGCTCGATTCCATTGCGACTGTGACTGCCACTCCGCTGACTTCAACTGATGCTCCGACGACTGCCCCGGCTTCGCCCAAAGGCGGACCAGCCCGCAGCAAGAGGTCCGCCAGGAGATAGGTCACGTATAATGTACACTGTCCTAACCTATTGTACCTAAACTGAGTGCGTGAATATATAGTCAATGTTACATATCTACCCCTTTTTTAATTCATTAATATGTAACGAATTTTGCATTCCTACTTAGTGGGGCGGGTGTGTAAATAATCACTATACTTAATATTCGCTACGATGAGTGATTTCGATGTATTAAAGCAATTGTCACGGGTTGGGTAGGTATCTGCATGTACCTACATAATTGTTTTGAATGTTTTGTATTCAAAGTAGAAAAATAACTGTCAGTTAGCAATGTCGAAGTCTAATGTCATAACGAAACCACAGAATTAAACTTGTAGAATCGACATTGACATCTGTCAGAGTGTGTGCACCATAGATCTAGTACTTTCTTAGAACTTCTTGTTTAGATTTAGTTTAGTTGAGTGATATTTATTAATTTTTATTGAATCTCTTCTTGATATCTTTTTAAATTTTAATGTATAATATAATAATTATAAGCAATCTCTTCCTCTATTATTGGTGGGTAAAGGAACAAGTGGTATCATTGATACACATTATTGCACGTTTTGCTATTAATTTATATAAACTACATTCTTAAAAGTATTTATATTATATATATATACATAATTTATATTATATTACTATTGTTTAATATAACACATATATAATTATTATTATTTATTTATTTTTTTGTCTTAGTATACTATGGCAGATAATGATATCTGGAAAAGTTGTTCTGAAGATGAATTCTTCTCAGCTTCTGATGCATCGGACTCATCGGACGGCAGTTTCCGTAGCTCCTCAGTATGCCTTCACTCCCAACTTGACTCAACGTTGTCATCTTTTCCGAAAAACTTCAATGCTGTACATATTAATGCTCAAAGCATTCCTTCTCATTTTCCAGATCTTCTGTCCTCTTTTGTAAATAATAAAAATATCCATGCTATCCTAGTTTCTGAAACGTTTTTAAAACCATGCATGCCTTCTCTTTCTTACTCTATTCCTGGTTTTCACTTAATTCGAAATGATCGCACTGGTAAAGGAGGAGGTGGTGTGGCTATATATCTTCGTAGCCATATTCCTTTTACTATTTTAGATAAATCTCCTACTTTATACTCAGAAACTGCTGAACATATTTTTATTGAGGTACAGTTTGGTCAACTGAAACTGCTACTTGGTGTTTACTACAGTCCCTCGTTACATATTAATTACTTTCAATCATTTGAAACTCTTCTTGAGCAATATCTACCAACAGTTGACCACACAATAATAATGGGCGACTTTAACACGTGTATCCTTAAAGGAGATGCCCGTGCTAAACGTCTTTCTGATATTATCAATAGCTGCAATCTGCATTTGTTACCATCTTCTGCAACGCATTTTTTTCCCAATTGTACACCTTCTCAGCTGGATTTGATTTTGGTTTCCTCTAATGAACATGTTGATTTACATGGTCAATTTCCAGCTGAGGCATTCTCTTACCACGATCTTGTATATGTCTCATATAAAGTTCGTCCTCCCAAGGCGAAGCCAACGATAGTAATGCGACGCAGCTTTAAGAACTTTAATAATGAAAATTTTTTACATGATCTTGATAAAATTGACTGGGACGCCATCTACTGCGCATCTACGGTTGATGATAAAGTTAATTTATTTAATTCAATGCTAACCGAAATATTCGATGTGCATGCACCATTGCGGCCAATCAAGCTGAAACACTTACCGGCACCCTGGTTGACCAAAGAAATTAAAGTCGCTATGGCGAAACGTAATTTAGCTAAAGCTAAATTTAAAGTCAACCCAACTGCTGATCGTCTCGCTAAATACAAAAAGCTTCGGAACCGATGCAGTAAACTTTGCCGAGATGCTCAACGCAATTACATCCACGACTCGATTGATAGCGGTAATACCTTAAAAACTTGGAAGTTTTTGGCTTCGCTAGGTATTGGTAAGCAGCGAAACCAGACCTTCAGTAATGTTAATTTGGATGATCTGAATAAACATTTTACCAGTGTAACTCTGATTGATTCCCAAATTAAGGACTTCACTTTAAGCTGCATTAGTGCATCAGCTTTTTCTGACTTTCCTTCCTTCAATTTTAATTCAGTCACGCCTAGCGAAATCAAAAAACACATTTTGGCCATAAAATCTGACGCAATCGGGAGCGACGGTATAAGCCGAAAAATGATCTTGTTAGTTTTAGAAAAGGTGGTTCCAATCCTTTGTCATATTTTCAATTATTCTTTGTCCACCGGTACTTTTCCGAATGTTTGGCGTTCAGCCCATGTTATTCCTATCCCTAAAACTACTAATCCTTCATCTTTCTCGCATTTTCGTCCAATTTCCATTCTTCCTTTTCTATCCAAAGTTGCTGAAAGAATAGTCTCCTATCAACTTCGCAGCTATCTATCTAATAATAATCTCCTTAATACCTTTCAGTCTGGCTTTCGGCCCGGACACAGCACGGTCACTGCACTCACGAAGATCTGTGATGATATTCGATGTGGTCTTGATAACCAGCTTGTTACAATTATTGTACTTTTAGATTTCAGTAATGCTTTCAACACAGTTGATTTTGATATAATGTTGGCCATTTTAAAGTCTAATAACTTATCGTTGGAAGTGATCAACTGGTTTCACTCTTATTTATGGAATCGGCGGCAACGTGTTTGTGTTGATAATAAGTTTTCTTCCTTTTCCTATCTCCGTGCTGGTGTTCCTCAAGGTGGGGTTCTTTCGCCTTTACTCTTTGCTATCTTTATTAACTCAATCTCTCACATACTATCTTCCTCCTTCCATCTCTACGCTGATGATCTGCAGATATATATTTCTGTACCTGCGGATGGCATTATAGCTGGTATTAACAAAATTAACTCAGATCTATGTAAAATTAGCTCCTGGAGTAAGTCGTATGGTCTTACTATCAACGCTAGCAAATCACAGGCTATTGTTGTCGGTAACCCAAAACAAACTCGTAAAATTGATTTCAACGCCTTAGCTCCAATTGTACTCGACAACACTATTTTACCATTCAATGAGACTGTTAAGAACCTCGGCCTGATTATTGACTCCTCCTTTTCCTGGGTTCCACAAGTGAACCACGTTAGCAGACGTCTGTTTGCTGCTATCGGATCTCTAAAACGTTGGAAGAATCTACTCCCAATTAAAACTAAGATAATCCTAGCTGAAACACTTCTTTTACCAATACTGGATTATGCCGATAGCAGCTACACTGATCTTAATGAGGGATTACTGGACAAGCTTGAGCGTTTACAGAATATGTGCATACGATTTATTTTTGGCCTGAGAAAATTTGACCATATTAGCGAATACCGGGCTCGTCTCAAATGGCTTCCAATAAGACTGCGCAGAAATTATCATGTCCTTTCCTTACTTTTCTCTATCCTCTACAGTCCGCATACTCCTTCTTATCTCAAAGAACGTTTCACCTTTCTCGCTTCCATCGATCGTCCCATGCTACTTCGCTCATGCCTAGACAACAAGCTCAAAGTTCCTCACAGAAATACTAATTTTTATGGCAAGTCATTCTCAGCATATGCTGTGGAGTTATGGAACTCCCTGCCGAATAACGTCCGAAGCTCACCATCCTTAAATATTTTTAAAAATCGCCTGAAACAAGTATTAATATCCACATGCCATGGCAATTAAACTGTATATTTTTTGCAATTTCGTATAGATATGTATATATTTATATATTTATGCTATGTTATGTATATATATATAGGTATGTATGTATTATTTTATTTTATTTATGTATTATTTTATTTTATTTGTTTAAATAGATATTATAGTATTTGTTATGTTATTTGTTATGTAGTGTAAATATGTATATTGCTTAGATAATATACCTTTATGTTGCACCATACTACCCTCACACATCATTTCACTCCTATCACCAATGGTTGCCTGGTAGAGATTGCTTTGTAGCAATAAGGCCGCCTTTGCATGCGTAGTTCTAAGTTTTATTTATTTTTGTTACATTCTTGTGTGCAATAAAGTTTTTATCTATCTATCTATCTATCTATCTATTTGATGCAGTATTGAAGCGCTTTCAATTATAAGTAATAGAATTTAACTATTAATAAATTCTGCATGTGTGCAGACTATATTTTTATACTTTTATACTATAAGTGTAATCAAATTATTTACAAGTTTGAAATGGGATGTGTTTATGTTTAAGTTTGGAAAACTTAATGCGAATATTACTTTAGGGACCAACTTTTTAGGTTTATTAATAAATTTTAAATGCCCCCTTCATTTATTGTGTATTTAATTATTATTTTTTAAATAAAAAATAAATTATTATATGTCATAATGCCATTATGACTTACGAAATACTTATATACCATGAATACTGCTGTGTTAAGAGTTAAAACTCCTTGTATACGATGAATACTGCTGTTTAAGAGTTATAAACTCTTAAAGAACATGGCGTTCTTTCATTACGAACCTATCAGAGTTCCCTAAAACATTTTAGTAAACCGTTATTTGTCATTCCAAAAAATAGTTTTTTACATTAACAGAACATTTTAGAGACCATAAGTTTTTTGGGAATGCGGCAAAAAACATATTTTGTCAACGTCGAAAAATGACGTAATTGTCGGTTCCCAACTTTATCCGGGGACTAGGGGCCGTTGTGTTGTGTCGTTAACCATGGGAGGTATGGCCATAATGACTTGATTGACATCATTAAGGTTTCTTTAATTATCAGGGATAAAATGTAGCCTATGTGCTAATCCTGGGTACGAGCTATCTCCATTCCAAATTTCAGCCAAATCGGTTCATTCGTGTTGACATCGATTTTCAACAGAAAAAAAAGATACCGGCCGAATTGATAACCTCCTCCTTTTTGGAAGTCGGTTAAAAAATAGGTACGGAACCATCACTCTCTGTCGCGTTTATTGGGCTTGGCTGGTTTACATTACTGCGAATATATTTAAAATGTCATGTTCATATGCATAGTCTTATAGCAGCGTTATTAAGGTTGTAATACCAGCCAAAATGTCCCGCCTAAAACGTTTGTATGACTGTGTATTTTCTACGATTAAATTGCTTTATAGCTATTTCATACAAACGTTTGTACAACGACTTTTATTACCAAATTGCATTGAAACTTAAATGCAATATACATGATGCCTGTACAACGTCACATTTTAAAACTTGCTAATATACGACACCTATGTGACGAAATAATCATAAAAGCTTAAAATCTTATGACCATTTTGTTAGTTGGGTTGTTACTGTGAATTAGAACTAGTAGTTAGGTACTTAATGTTAACTTACCCAACTTAACTTCTTAACCGTGGGTTTATATAACACGTCATGTGTAGACGGTAAACAAAATACACTAACTTATTTATACTTAACTAGGGTCCGGCGCGCGACGTGAATCGAATAGGTAACTATAATGCGATTTAAATGACAATAGAAATGAGAAGCCGCCATTTTCTGTTTCTATCTCACTCAGTGTTAACTGCATATGGAAGGACAGACATATAAAATGGCTGTTTAGCAGTCCTATTCTCATTTGAACCGCATTATAGTTACCGACAATCACATGTGCAATCACAGTACGGTGTACAATGGTCAATGATTTTATTCTTTTATTGTGCGGTTAGGACAGGTCTATGTAGTTCATCGAATGATCGATGTATATTCTCTTTTTTTTATTCGATGACAAGATAGTCTTTAACTGCGATCTCACCTGATGGTAAGTGACGATGCAGTCTAAGATAGCAGCGGGCTAACTTGGAAGAGGTAAGGTATGTTGGGGTAAGAGCAGACGGTTTTGTGCTGTTCTTGAACGACTATCAAAAATAAATTTTATTTTAATATTCTGATTGCGTAGCTAACTTACGAAATATTTTTTATGAAAAAAGAAAGATCATGCTTTGTGTATATATTTGATTGAACCCATTATCAAGAGTATTTTTTTATCAAAATGAGTTCGAATTGGGTAGTAGCTTTTTTGTTTACCAGGTAAAGTGCGGACCATACCGGGGTAAGATCAGACTATGTCCTAAAACCAACTATATTCATTGTATTGATAAGGTTCATAAAGAACTTTATTCCGCTCTAACCCCGGTCAAATTATTCTCTTGCACCAGTCCCGTTTTATCGTATCTTGGCCGATAATGCCATATTTTTATTTTTTAAGCACAGTACGTCCGCTCTTCCCCCTTTCAAAAATGAGACAAATAAGTGTTTCTCAAACTTTATTTAAAAATTTATATTCGTTTTAAAAGCCACAAACTGACATCGGTGGAGATGAAATGACATCAATTACTTCCTCTCTGGATAAACCAAAGCCCCATTTCTCTAATTTCCGTAAGCAATTAGCTAGCCTTGTTTCTGCTTCCATCGGCAATGCAGGTGGTCTACCCATGGTATCACTTTTCAAGCCTTTTTTAGCTAGGACTCGATCGTTAAGTGTTGATCGTGGAATATTGTATATTTTTGAAGCGGCATAATTTGTTAGTTCCTTGTTTTTTACCTTTTCAATTGCGATTTCTAAGTCTTTCTGCGAATATTTAGTTGCTCTTTCAGATTTTCTTTTATAGTTCCGTGGCATTTTGAACCTAAAAAATATAATATAATGAAATAGCCATCTTGATAAGAATTTGAGTAGATACTTACTACCTATGTGTATAACTATACAAATAGCTTGGGCGAAAAACACAGATAATTTTATTTGTACCTATAATTCGTATCTTTCAAGAAAATTAGCAAACGGTATATCATTATGGGATAAGTATTCGAAAGTAGAAAGTAAGTAAAGTATAGGTATTCTTTAATTTACCTAAAAACTAAAAGTTTGAGAACCATTGTTTTCTTCTATACATTTTAAAACCGGTAAAGTGCGGATGAGTTTAATACACTCTTCCCCCACAGGGGATAGATCGGATTTAAATATAGCAACTCAACTATACGTTGTTTATTATTCTAACCTAGAAAAAATTATTAAAACAAGGTCAATAAGCACAAAAAACTCACCATATTAAGAATAATCCTCTTAGATGCTGAGATATGCTGCCCGGGGGAAGAGCGTATTTCACAAAATCAGGCCCAAATTGCGCACTTTTAAATTTTGTTCAACAGCACACGTGTTTTTGCTTAGAACTAACACTGAAGACTAAATTTTGAGGCAATATAAAATGGCGTCATTGCCTGTGTTGCCAGTTATAAAAAAGAGTCATTCGTTTGGGAGTTAATTGAATTATCCGCTCTTGCTCCGATTCGCTCTTACCCCAACATACCTTATATGGCAGTGTACATTCAACCCGTACCCCTAATTGGTTTCTACACGCCATTGTGCCGGAACGCTAAATCGCTTGGTGGCACCTTTTTGACGATAGGGTGGTAACTACGCACGGCCAAAGCCTCCTACCGGACAAAAACTTCTTTTCTTCTTCTTTTAAAAAAAAAATTACCAAGCTGAAGTTGATTAATATCCTCCTATCCCCTCCAAATAAAAAAACGGAAAGCTTGTGCTATGAGTGGGTACGACAATAGTGAAACGGGTGGGGTTTGAACTTGTGGCCTTTCAGTTTTCAGTCCGCACCTTTAACTGTTGGACTATTGAGGCTTAATTGTATATAACGGTCTGAACAATATAAATCGCGTATGTAAAAGTTTGTAAGACCCTTTAAAAGAGCTGATGATCTTTAAACGCCTGAACAGATCTCCATAGATTATAGTTAAGCACCATTTCGATCACTTTAGCTTTCGAACAGAAAAACATCATGAAAATCAGTCCAGTCAAGGAGCTACGAGGGGACAGACAGACATACATCACACACATTTATAATAAAATAATACTTAGATTATGATTTGTTCAGTCTTCATAGGACAATAACAACCAATAACATGCCAATAACCGGTCAAATGCGAGTCGGACTCGCATACGAAGGGTTCCGTACCAAAAAACTCCGAAAAAACACGTTTCTAATTTATTTTTATTAATAATTGTTGTTATAGCGGCAACAGAAATACACATTCTCTGAAAATTTCAACTCTCTATCTATTACAGATCATGAGGTACAGCACGCTGACAGACAGACGGACGGAATGACAGCAGTGTACGGAACTCTAAAAAAATCATTCGAAACATCGATGTAGGTATTCAATATTATGTAAATCAAACAAAAATGTACGACACTATTCACTTTGTTGTTATTGTATAGTGTCGTTCACTGATTCAATAGCTGCCTTTACACTAGACGCTCATTCGCTCGCGATTGGAGTGTGTTGGGATCGTGCACGATGGAACGCGCGAAAGCTTGCACGCACAATCACGAGTGATTGTTAATAACCAATTTTTGGCTGTCGAATCATTCGCGCGCGATTGTCTGCGTGATTTTCATCCGAGAGGAAAGAGTGCTCGTGTAAAGGCTAATCGCGCGCGATTCATTGCGGGATACTTTCGTGTCCTGGAGTGTGTGAAATTCACGCACTCCACGTTAAGTCGCGTATGTTTTTTACCGATTTCCAAAGAAGGAGGTTCTCAATTCGTCGAAATCTAGGCACTATGATTTACTTTATATTGATGTTTTTGTAAACAATAAAAATTCATAATACCATAAGTTAAGTTTGTAAATAGCATCTGAACCTCTTCCACTGCGCTGACTGTCTGATACTTTTTTTTAACGCCTTACGAAATGACCCTTTTAAGCTTTGAATTTTCTTTACCACAAAATCTCTGTTGGCATGAGCGATTCCGTTATCATTACAAAACTTAACCAATTTCTGGTAAGCTAGTTCCTTTAAACTTTTATTTTTATACTCATCAGATTTAATTTTCCACAAACATGTATGAGATTTAAAAATTTCCAAAAACTCAGAAATAAGATCTCTGCTCCATAATCTTATGTCTGTCATTTTTATGAGACTGAATAAAAACGGGCGTCTAAAGGCGAATTGTCACGCACACTTGCATGATGGATGAAGCACGTGGTAGTCTCGCGAGGCGGTCGACGCGAAGCGCATTCCCTTTTCCTTCGCTTGCCTTTACATGTGCGCTCTTATTCGCACGAAAGCCGATTCACGCGCTAAAGAGTGCGTGTATAAAGGCAGCTATTGACGAACGAAAACAAAACAAAAAAAAATACAGTGTTGCCAGCTTAGGGTTGACCGGTTGACCCCTTTATTAGGGGCATTTTATATCCAAAATTTTCTGTAAGCGCTATTTTAGAGGTATAAAGTAGTAGGTACTCTACCAAATCAATCTGACCAAAATGAGGAAAAATTGAGTGTGTTAAGCTTGAGTGTGCGATTCGTGTTAATTGATAAACGATATGCGTGAGTCACATCACACCACGTTCTCATTTAGTTTTGATATTTTGTCAGGTTACACAACACGCGGGTTCTATCGCTATCGTGTTACCTACCTATTGAATTATCAATGGTATCAACTATCAAGTTGATACCATTGATAAAATAATTCAATAGGTAGGTAATCAAAGAATTTACTCGATGAAAACGTAGAACTAATTTAAATATCAATTTAATTAGACATAGGACTTATTTAATATTATATTATGTGTGATGTAGAGCTTTTCTGTGACTTCTAATTATTATTATTGAGTTAAGGAGTTTTTAGGGGTGATTCATCTTATTAGTTTTTTGTGGTAATTTTTTAGGGAGGCGTTAACACTGATCAGTGAACTGTCACTTTGACAAGAGCAACAGCTAGTACCAACATTGTGGTACCTACCTCTGTGGAAAACTGAACTCGCGAAAAACAATCAATTTTCTAGTGATTTTATAATTTGCTAATAATTTTACATCAGTGTTATTATGCGCTTACTATTTTATGAATTTAATTTTTAATTAATGGGTGTCAACGCTGATTCTTTCACAATTTAAGTGTTAGTTTTAGTTTTTAGTAGGTAGTGTTTATTTTTAGTGTAATAAATATTGAACAAGATATTCAATGAAGGTAAGAAATTGAGAAGTATGTATGAAATATTTTTAGAGGAAAAATTACATTAAAATTGTATTTCTTTATTATGTAGGTAGATATCATATACCTACACAGCTAAAACTGTCCAGTTTTTAATTGTCTATAGAATGTAGTTATACCGTAATTTTAAGATAGAGTTAACTAGTTTCGGGCTAAATTTAAATATTTACCTATTTAAATTATTACTAAGGTGTAGGCGTATGATTTTAAAAGACTTAGTGTTAAAAAAGTCTACAACTCCATGTAGATCACAATGCCTATAACTTAGGTACCTTTAAATCAAAAGTAAATAGGCATCTTCTAGGCAAGCGCGCTCCATCTTAGGCTGCATCTTCATTTATCATCAGGTGAAATTGCAGTAAAGTGAAGCTTGTAAACATTTAATGTGTATTGTGGTTTTTTTAATTCCTGTGGGAAATCTCTTATTTTCTGGGATAAAAAGTAGAAAGCCTATGTGTTACACCAGACTGCAATCTATCTCTGTGGCAAATTTCAGCCAAATTGATTCAGTCATTGCTGTGTGATCGAGTAACAAATATCCATCCATCCACCCAAACTTTCACATTTATAATATAAGTAGGATTTTTCAGCACACAATATAATCAGGGTCTGGTGGACCCCATACCCAATTAGCAAAGTAGTCCTTTAAACAAGACTATATGTCTATCAACACTAATAAAGCTCCTATAAAGTTATTGTATTAAACTCTTTTACTTATAATACCATTTCACATGCTCAAGTAGACTAAGTAAATTATGAGATCGTTATAAAAATAAATGCTCCTGGAACTATACCCAAATCCACCTTTATAGTATGCTGCAAGTATTTTTTAAGTGTAAAAAAAGAAAGAAAAAGAACATTTCGCTACATGGGTAGCAACTCTACATCACAAAGTGCAGTTTGACTTAAGCGTTAATGCTAATCACACTATCACACTAATATTATAAAGCTGAAAGTTTGTATGTGTGTGTGTGTGTGTTTGTTACACCTTTACGCCATAACAAATGTACCGATTTGGCTATTTGGAATGAAGATAGCTAATAACCAGTCTTAACACATAGGCTACATTTTATCCCAGAAAATTAAAGAGTTCCAGCTGTAATTGAAAAAACCTTAATCCAAGTGAACAAAGTCGCAGGAATCATCTAGTAAATAATAATATGCTCCACCATTGTTAAGGATAATCTTACACTTATCTTACCATTCGTAAGCACCACACTCAATACAAACCATGACATATATTTACATGAAAATAAACATTGTTTAAATAATACAAACACAATATTCATTGTTATGCAATGCCATTACAAATTCAAAATTATTCATTCGTTTAGACAAAATTGTTCATTCATTTAATAACAAGTTGAGACTCTACCGACGGTTCAGAATAGAGTTAGTTAAGTCATGTATGTATCGAAGGATATGTTAGAAAACTAAGAAGAAAAAAAAATATTTTTTTTCGACAGTAGTACAACGGGTGGGGATTTAACCTGCAACCTTTATGTTTTCAGTCCGCACCTGTAACCGTTGGGCTATTGAGACTTGAAACTTTGTGAAAGTTTATTTCAATAAAAACTTCTATTCTTTTTTTTTAATTTTTTTATTAAAATGTTAGTCTACACTCAAAGGAAATATCCTAATAGATTTATAAATACATATCAAAAATTCCGAGGCCGGCGGGATTCGAACCCACATCTCTCTAGGAATGGCCCGAGTGTGTTAACCGTTACACTACGGCCAAATTGAACCACACATCATGAATTTTTGATATGTATTTATAAATCTATTAGGATATTTCCTGTTCTATTCTATTCTATTGTTACAGATGTCACTGGGAATGACAAAACGATGGTACCGTTCTAGGAGGAACCAAGTTATCATCGTAGCTGTCATCATATTCAGCATTTTGTACTATATATCCCTTAATAGCCCTTACAGGGAACCTGACTTGGATATTACTAGAAGGTAAGTTATGTTTAAGTATTGCATGCAACTTGGCTTGTCAATGACTAGAATAGAATTTATAGTTAAGTTTAGTTTGCATAGATTTTGAGTATTAATTTAGAATGCATTCCCTGGCTGGTAATCCTCATTATTTATTCATTAGTTATAGGCCATTGCGATCGTTACACTGATACAATGATTTTTATTCATATTCGTATATAATACTAGCTTTTTCCCGCAGCTTCGCTCACGTTGAGTTCGATTTTTCAAACCCCTATTTTATCCCTTTAGGGGTTGAATTTTCAAAAATCCTTTCTTAGCGGACACCTACGTTATAATAGCTATCTACATGCCAAATTTCAGCCTGATTCTTCCAGTGGTTTGAGCTGTGCGTTGATAGATCAGTCAGTCAGTCAGTCAGTCACGTTTGCCTTTTATATATTTAGATGTTAGACAAAACAAAAAAAAGTGTAATGACTTTTGTAAGTACGCTCTCTTATGTGACATGTGCACTTAATAATATTTTTATCATCGAGGTTTTTAATTACGGTGATTATCAATTTTAGTGCTAACAGTTTGTTGATAACAGTTTTTACTGACCAATTAAATTACATTTTGTACGAGTATTTTACCAAACATACCTATACTTTTGTTAATTTATCTTTTAAAAAAGTTTGTCGTCAACTCAAAATTAGTTACCTACTTACAGTTTAGTAGCTTAGTTAGTAAGACTAAAAAGATTCATAATTTATTTTTCCGTTTTAGTTGCTTCTATCGTTTGTTAATTTTTTTGTAAAAAGTACTAATTACTTAATAATAATAATCTATACCTACTAATATTATAAAGCTGAAGAGTTTGGTTGTTTGAACGCGCTAATCTCAGGAACTACTGGTTCGAATTGAAAAATTATTTTTGTATTGGATAGTCCATTTATCGAGGAAGGCTATATGTAACATCACGCTGATCATAATAACAGAAATTCTACGGTATTTACATTCAGGCGAACGAAGTCGCCGGCATCGATTAATAGATTTTGGTCAATAAATAAATAAAAATTAATCTAACAGCTGCTTTCTATAGACGCGTGCCAATAAGTACCACTCTAAAGGACTCTAAACTAAATAACTGTTGCTATCACTTTATCATTGATGTGCCATTCATAAATCAAAAATCACAAATGCGATAACGTTATATCACCCTAATAATAAATCATCACCTACTTGTGATAAAGTGTGATTTAATACTGATATGATATCTTTACGATAGATTATTTGTTTATATATAGAAAGTCTATCTCACGACGTTACGTGCGCTTTACCTGTGGTTACGTCATGTACATACACATTGCGTAAGTGTGCGTGCCTGTCAGGAGCCTAGGTGGGAGCGGTAAGGCATGAGCAAGCTCTCGCTCACACTTATACAGATACGACACACACACCACCATGAGCCACGTGCTCTCGTGAATTGAAAGAACTATACTTACCTCAGTACAATTTTTTATGTCTGCATCTTTTTACGTATTTATTTCCTTATTATGTGCATTTTTATTGGTTTTCCTGTTGGCTCGAAATAATGTCAATTATGTATATTTTTTCCACACCAATTATCTGCATAGAGTTTCCATCCGCCATTCTGGCATGAATTTTTTTCTGAAAAATGCGTTCTGCACAGAAAATTAATACACACTACCATACCAATATTATAAAGGCGAAAGTTTGTATGTGTGTGTATGTTTGGTACTCCTTCACACCACTACCAATGAACCTATTTGGCTGAAATTTGAATCTAGTTATGCATATTTCTAAGGGGCCGGATCATCTTTTATTTTTCCCACACGGCAGTTATAAATTGTTGTATAAAATTTTTTTGTTAGATAACATTCTATAGCAGACTTGCAAAGTTTATGGTTGTTTATAGGCCTACATAAAAATAAACACATAATTTCTAATGAGTTGATAGAAGATGTTATATAACATGTTAAAAAGTTTTATTTCTGTGGGAACGTAAACATAACATCTAACAAAATGTAGTAAAATATAACTTATGTTAGAAAATGTTATATATCTATAAATGCATGCTTTTTTTTGAAATATTTTAACTGCACTGCAATCAATTGTTTTTGTACTTTTAAGTTAATAGCTAGTTTTGCTTGTTTTCTCACTTTTAGAGTAGTTGCACTTAATCCTAAAGTTGGCACTGCGTATGCAAAGGGAACTAAGGTGACCAAGGTATCGGAATATTCACAGCCTACTAATATTAACGAAAGGTAATGGCAATGGGGTTGGGTTATGCATGTATTTATTATATTTTTAATTAATTATTTGCATTAGCACAGCATGTAAAAATGTTATCATCAAAACTTGATCCGTTTTTTCATCATTTTCAACATTTTGATTTCAAACTGATTTTTACGGACTAGTTTAGTGAAATAAGTTTGTTGGTCTATATGTATTTTCATCTCATTTTTTTGACTTATTTTTTAATTTCATCTCACTTTCATACATTTGAAAAACTCAATTTTTTTTTTAATTTTGTTAATGTTTATGTTTTTTTTTTGGGAATTGGCATGAACGTATAACTAATGTTTGTTTTTGTTTTATTTCAGAAAATCTGTGATAGAGTAAGTAGACAGTTTTTCTTTAAACTTTTCTTAAGAATGCTCGGTGCACACTTAATTGCTTGACTTGATAAGAGCATGTTTGTGTCTCATTTTAAGCTCTATCTTGAGTCTTAGCCAAGTCAGAGCACGCTCTATAGATCTCAGCATTAGACCGAATTCCTCTGAACATTTAAAATAGAACGTATTTTATAAGAATGTATTGCATTTAAAACACAAAATATATTTAGATGAATGTGTGCACGTGTTTGTTTACTATATAGATAACAAAATCTATACATATTTTATTTTTAATTATTTCTATGTATCTATAAGTGTCAAAAAAGTTCTTTTTAAATCCTTCTTCAAAAAGGACTATTTCTCAAAAGTTTTTTAAAATATACCAAATAATGGATACTAAAGTTACAAGCCTTGTATATGTATACGCATTTAGTCCATGTTGTATTACATGATAGTTCTACCGACGTAGATATGTGCTATGATTTATACGTATACGCAATTAGTCCATGTTATATTACATGCTAATTTTTCAAAACATGTTACATAACAATGTTATATTTTCTTCACTTATATGACGTGCTACTGCTAGAAGCGCATAATATGGTTGAACTATCACTTTTATTATTCAGTATAACAAATCGAGATTTGAAAGGGGATACTCGGCTGTCTTATGTTGTATTTTACAAATTAAAGTAGTAATTTTAAGTATTTTTTACTACAGGTATATAGAAAAACGTCTGGAGCAGGCGTTGAAACAAGACAAGGGGTCGGGTTGCGAGATACCAAAGTTAGACCCCTTCTCGAAAGAGGTCGCTCAGTTCGACAAAGAAATGCCCAAAGTTGTGTGCCAAGGGAAGGATTGGGTTAGGTGTTATGTAAGTATGTAATCCATAATAGTAATGCCCTGTGCAAACGAATAAGACTAGATAATGCCCGCGACTTCGTCCGCGTGGATTAAGGATTTTTGATTCCCGCAGGGACTCTTTAATTGTCCGGGATAAAAAGCCCATGTATTAATTCTGCCTGTAAAATTTTACATCGATGTTACTCCTCCATGCCACGTACGGTCACACACACACACACACACACACACACACACACACACACACACACAGTCACACACACACACACACACACACACACACACAAACACACACAAACACAAACACACAGTGGCGTGCACACAGGGTAGGAATAACGCGGCAAAATGTTATAAAATGGAGAAAATCGCCAGTACGGGTTATAAAAACTTAAGGGTAGGCTTTTTATAATTTGTACAATGCCTACCCTTAAGTTTTTTATAATTCGCACTGAAGATTTTTTCCATTTTGTATCATCTGCCTACCCTGTAGTACATCCTGTGCACGCCACTGCACACACACTTTCGCCTTTATAACATTAGTAGTTAGTGTGACACATTTTTTTTAAATTCATTGACAAGATAGCCCTTGACTGCGATCTCATCTGACGGTAAATAACGATGCAGTCTAAGGTAGCGGGCTAACTTGGAACGGGTATGGCAGTGTAGATTCAGCCCATACCCCTTAATCGGTTTCTACAAGCCATCGCGGCACGTCTTTGGCGGTAGGGTGGTAACTAGCCACGGCCAAAGCCTCCCACCAGACAAATAGAATAGTGTGATACAAATAGCGTTGCCAGACGTCCCGTATTTCCCTGGACATCCCGTATTTTAGGCATAGTTTAAAATGTCCCGGCGGGACTGGCTCTGTCCCGTATTTGAACCGTACTTCGTTTTTCATTATGACATCGATCCAAGTATTCACACACGCAACGTTCGTAAAAAAGCGAGTTGATGACCGTTTATAATTACGATTATAATTGTATTCATTTTTGCAGATATGTTAAAACGAATAAAAATATGTTTAAACTGACTCGATCCTAAAAATATAAAAAAATGACACTGAATAATTTTGTTTTTTATTTGTCCCGGGTAAAAAACTGAAATCCCGTATTTTTTTGCTTATTTTACCATTTGTCCCTTATAGGCTAAAAAAAATCTGGCAACCCAAAATTTTTTTTTTTTTTCATACAAAGTAGGATGATGATATTTTTTTAATGTCTTTCAGCACTCAATATGCAGGGTGGTGCCGGAAATACTGAACAGCACGAAGGACATACAATGTGAATATAGCGACATATTGTATGAGAATGACTCCAAGTACACTATAGGACCGCCTGTCAGTGTGAACGGCGACAAGACTTATGAATTGAACAGGAGTGACCATGTCAAAGTTAGATGTTCGGGGAAACACATTGACAGGTGATGCATTTAAATCCTTACTGATCCTTACTAATATTATAAAAGTGTGTTTGTTTGTTTGTTGGTTTGTTCTTCAATCACGCTGCAACAGAGCTACAGATCGAATTGGTTTTTTGCGTGGGTATAGTTGAGGATCTGGAGAGTGACATAGACTACTATTTTATTCAGGAAAATTAAAGAGTTCCCGCGGGATTTTAAAAACTGAAACCACGCGGACGAAGGCGTGGGCATCAGCTAGTAATAAATAAATTATAATAACGTAAAAATTCTTTTTACAAAACCGACTTCAAACGCCACTACAAAGTATATCCTAATTGTGCCTATAAAATTTGAAGAGTTCCCTCGATTTCTCCAGGATCCCATCATCAGATCCTGATGACCATGGGACCACCTGGGAAGTATACCCTTTCAAACAAAAAAGAATTTTCCAAATCGGTCCAGGCGTCTTCGAGTAATTGGGGAACATACATAAAAAAAAAGATTCCGACGATCTTCCTCCTTTTTGGAAGTCGGTTAAAAATTGAAATTATTCTAATTATAATTGATATTTTCCAGTGTTCTCCCATCGAAATGGATTGGCCACACTTTAGGGTTCCGTTCCTCAGTCCGCCCGAACGCTTTGAAACCTGCGGAACCCATAAATGTCCTGATCATAGGATTCGATTCCACATCCAAAAACGGTTTCATACGACGCATGCCAAAAAGTTATAAGATATTAACTGAGGAGTTGGGGGCTACTGTGTTGAATGGGTAAGTTGGAGATATTATAGTGCACATGCGTAAACACAGGTGCACTCTATTCCCTCACTCTCATAGTCCGATGGGGTGGGAAATCCGACATTATAGTGCACATGCGCAAACACAGGTGCACTCTATTCCCTCACTCTCATAGCCCGACGGGATGGGAAATCGGACACGACCCGAGAGAGATCAGACGCAGGACCGGCGGCTTTACGTGCTCTCCGAGGCACGGGGGTGACACACCGCCAACTTCCTAACTCCGGGCTAGTACTGAGAATTTCTTGACAGAAAAACTCAAGTTTTTAGCCCGACCCGGGAATCGAACCTGAGACCTTGTCATCCGTAGTCGAACTTGCTAACCACTAGACCAACGAGGCTGTAATATAGTCGTATGCTCTATATAGGTTCTTCAAAACAGGTTCAGCTTTTTTTTGCGCGATAGATTTGCGCTTGATGACAATCGATGATGGTTGGAGCGCGCTTGCTTAGAAGTTGCCTAGTCACTCTTGCCTTGAAAATACTTAAGTTGTACGTGGCAGGAAACAATGACGTCGAAACGTTGTTCCACATCTAAACGATTCGTTTCAGAAACGTTGATTTAAAGCGGTTCTTGCAAGTAGGTTAGATTTCAACCACAGACCGAAGCTCACGATTTCTGTAGATATGGCAGATTTAACTACATTTGTATTCAATTTCATAATGATATTGATTATTTTTCAATATCTTTTATTTGGGGTACACCAAGGTGCTCTATTGAGACCAAACCCTTTTCGTATGTACATTATTGATAATATTGATGTATTACAGATACAATATAGTAGGAGACGGTACTCCGGCTGCCCTGTTCCCGATCTTGACCGGACAGACCGAGTTAGAGCTGCCAGATGTAAGGAAACGGATGAAGAACAATGGTACCTTAGACGCTTCGGTGTTTATATTTGACAAGTTAAAGGAATATGGGTAAGCGTTTTGAAAAACACCTTTTAATTTAATTTGTTCCTATAAACTTTATTTTGTTTGCCGAAACAATATAAAAGGCCGATATTAAAGAAACTGCATTTTGATAAATTAATTGATATAATATTAATATTTACAAAGTTAAGTTGTTAAGCTACTTTAGTAATCTCAGAATAACGCTCAAGCAAACAGGTTGCCCAAGTGATATTTCATTGCATAAGACAAACTCCAAGAAGATTGAACATGAAAATTGAAGAATTTTTACGCAGAATTAAAGGAGAATTATCAATAACTCGTTGGTTTGGGATGAAATGTCGATTTTCTTCTTCTTTTTCTCTGTCACTTGATAGACATCCACTGGACAAGGACATTGCATGGACTTACGCAGGTCTCGGCCTTGCGCCGCCTGTATTCAACGGCGTCCTGCTACTCGTCTGATGTCGTTGATCCACCTTATGGGGGGTCTGAACAATGGAATAGTATGGAATAGAAATATTTTTTATTCAAATAAACTTTTACAAGTACTTTTGAATCGTCGATGAATCTACCACTGGTTCGGAATGCCCTTCCTGCCGAGAAGAGCCAACAATAAACTCGGCGGTTGCTCTTTGCAAAAAAAATTTTTACAATAGGTAATGAAACTACGCTATGTATACAGTGCTTCCACGATGAAGTTTCCTAAGTCCAATACAATACAAATAAATACAATCCAATACATGTTAAGACGAGTAGACAGAAAGCAGACCCATTCCCTTTGGTGGCACCCGTTCACGAGCATGACGCATGATCCAGCCGTTGCTTCGCTCAACCATATTTGAGGGAACGTAACAACCCGCACCACACGACACCACCACAGAAATGTTTAAGAGAGCATAACATACTTAGGCTACCCATGCTAAGGCATCGAATACTGCCTTATAATACAATACTGCGCTTTTCGGTACGGGGTCGCCACTCCAGACTATCAGTTCTACGTTTCCAGTTACCGGACCGCGTATTTCGAAGACATGCCCTGGATAGGCACGTTCCAGTACCGGTTCAACGGCTTCAACCGGCAGCCGGCAGACCACTACCTGAGGGACTTCTACCTGGAGGAGTCCGGCAACGGCAAGAAGTGGCACAGCAAGAAGACGCGGTACTGCGTAGGCGACCGGCCGCAGTACAAGCTGATGCTTAATATCACTGATCAGGTACGGTTCATTAAATACTACGAGGTTTTGATGCTCTCCCTGGCACAGTGGTGAGCGTTGTGGTCTTATAACTGGGAGGTCTCTGGTTCGTTTCACGGCGGGGGCAATTTGGGAATTTATAATTTCTTTTCCGTCAAAGACGTGCCGTCAAGCGATATTGTGTTCTGCGAACGAAATCGCAAGCAAAAGCTTTCGGATGACATTTTTGAACTTCACCTCTGCGGCTTCGCTCACGTCAAGTTCGACTTTTAAAACCCTTAGATGTTGAATTTTCAAAAATCCTTTCTTAGAGGATGCCTGCGTCATAGCAGCTATCTTGTGTGCGTTAATAGATCAGTCAGTCAGTCACTTTTCTTTATATATTTTAGAAGAAGATATTTTGATTGAAATAGTTTATTAATACCAGCCATTATACATAATATTGTATTGTTAGAACATAAGAATAATGTAAGGGGAGGGAACTGGTGCCTATATTACGAGTTCTGAACTTAGGCAACAGTGTCTCAACCTAATAAATAAAGATGGAGCAATGTAGTTAACTAATGACCTTATTTCGTTGAATTTAATTTAATTTTCATTGATTCCAGTTCCTGAATCTCGACGGCAGAAGATTCTGCTTCACCTTCATAGCGGATATAACTCATGACGACTTCAACATGATTTCGACAGCCGATGATGATTTCGCCCAGTTCCTGTTGGACTTCCAGAAGCAATTCCGGGAGGAAGATACCTTGCTGTTCGTTATGGGAGATCACGGGCCAAGGTACACTGGTATCCTTTGTCATATCTACCACTTCTTTTTCTTCTTCTTGATCCACTGCTGGACATAGGTCTCTTGCATGGACCTCCACAGGCCCCAGTCTTGCGCCGCCTGAATCTAGCGGCTCCCTGCGACTCGTTTGATGTCGCCGGTCCACCTAGTGGGGGGTCTGCCAACACTGCGCTTACCGGTGCGGGGTCGCCATTCCAGCACCTTGGGACCCCATCGACAATCAGCTCTTCGAACTATGTATCCCGCGCATTTCCACTTTAGTTTCGCGACTCACTGAGCTATGTCGGTGACTTTGGTTCTCCTACCAATTATCTCGTCATTTCTAATTTGATCTCGCAGGGATACTCCGAGCATAGCTCTCTCCATCGCCCGCTGAGTGATCCTGAGCCTTCTTATGAGGCCCATAGTTAGGGACCATGTTTCAGATCCATAAGTCATCACGGGCAACACGCACTGTTTGAAGACTTTAGTCTTCAGGCACTGAGGAATTTTGGACGAGAAGACATTTCTAAGCCTTACTTTTATCTACGAGTATGTTTAAGTTCAGTTTACATGTCATTTTTTGGATGTCCAAATACCAACCAACCAACCAACAGGACCCTCCGTCCGTCCTTCCATCTGTCCTTCAGCAAGCTATATCTCATGTTTCGTAATAGGCTACGAATAAATATAGTAAGGAAGTCTAATTCAGAAAAAAAACCAACCAAAAAATGGCCCTACTTCAAACCAATACGACGTATGATTCAAAATACGAATCATACGAATCACTTCCGAGGTTACAGGTAGACATGATTGGTGATCGGTTCAAATTCAGAACGACAGCAGGGATTGGTTCACGCGCGTGCTGCTATGTTTGCTATGACAGCTGAGTCATTGGACGATGTTATGAAAATTTGACCTGCAAGAAAAATGACCAACTGTTGACGTGCTATTTTTGTTTTTAATCCCCGCCTCTAAGGGCATAATTTTAATCTCCACCCACTTCGGCGCAATTTTTGTTGGGGCCATCTTTTTGACGCAGTTAGACTTCCTTACTTATTATTTATTCGTAGGTAATAGGTAGAGGATTACCTCAGGCTGTGTTTTGTTTCAGATACGCCAAAGTTCGTGACACCTTCCAGGGTAAATTGGAAGAACGCCTCCCCCTAATGGCCGTCAGGTTACCCAACCTGCTAGTCAAGAACAACCCAGAGATGCAGGACAACCTGCAGAGGAATGCCGACGTGCTGACCACACCCCACGATATTTACGCCACCGTACTCGACGTGTTGGATCTGAGAATGTTCTGGAACAAGTACAAAGTCGCCGGCGCCGATTTGACCAGGGGACTGACTTTGTTAGAGCCGGTAAGTGGAGTTATTTTCTGCAAGTACAAAGTCGCCGGCGCCGATTTGACCAGGGGACTGACTTTGCTAGAGCCGGTAAGTAGAGTCATTTTCTATAAGTACAAAGTCACCGGCACCGATTTGAGCAGGGGACTGATTTTTCTAGAGCCGGTAAGTGGAGTCATTTTCTTTTACCAAAAATTGCAGACGAGAAAGGGTCACTATTAGAAGGGTTATAACCCTCAGCAATTGGGATTACGTGACTGAGAGATGGCTTTCCATAAGGTAACCCACAGTTAAATGCGAGTAAAAGAACAGATAAGATAGTTTTTTGTGTCGGGGTTAAAAAAGGAAAAGGTGACAGACTGACTGACTAATCTATTAGCACACCGCTCAAACCACTGGGCGGATTGGGCTGGGCATATAGATAGCTATTATTACATAGTCATCCGCTAAGAAAGGGGTTTTTATTTAACCCTTAAGAGAATAAACAAGGGTTTGAAAAATCGAACTTAACGTGAGCAAATCTGCAGGCAAAAGCTAGTTATAAAAAAGTAAAAAAAAGACGTGTGGCACTCGGGGACTGCCGCGGTAAAGCTATTGCATAGCGTTTTTTATCAACGCCATCTAGCGGCTCACCGTAGAGGAGTCCCGTGTCAGGTTATTTTCGTTACGGAATTTCTGGATTCGGTCTCCACGCTGGCCCGCGATAGAAGCTATACAATAGCTTAAAAAATTGTTTCCTATCTTCCAGATACCAAAGAACAGGTCGTGCAGCGAGGCTGGCATCGAGCCCCACTGGTGCACGTGCTTATCCTGGGAGCAAGTGTCGCAGGCCGACCCGCTCTACGCCCGTGCTGCTCAGGCCTTGGTGGACTTCATAAACTCGCTCACGGAGGCCGTCAGGTGTGATGCCCCCTTTTGAATGATACCTAACCTAACTTTAAAATTAAAGCGAGGAAAATGAAAAATTAATGCGGGTTGTTACGTTCCCTCAAATATGGTTGAGCGAAGCAACGGCTGGATCATGCGTCATGCTCGTGAACGGGTGCCACCAACAGGAATGGGTCTGCTTTGTCTTCCCATGTTGACATGTGTTGGATTATATGTATTGCATTTTTGAAGCTTCATTGTGGAAGCACTGTATACATAGCTTAGTTCGGTTACTTATTGTAAAATTATTTTATTTTTTGAAAAGAGCAACTGCTGAGTTTCTTGCCGGCTCTTCTCAGCAGAATCTGCATTCCGAACCGGTGGTAGATTTATGACGTGTCATAAGTGCTACAAGGTAGCCTACATGAAATAAATAAATTTTGAATTTGAATCTGCTGTAGGTTTTTGATATAGTAATATGAAAAACGTCGTTGCCGCTTTTTGAGATATAGCCCTACTAGAGACGTGTTTTTGGGACATAGCCCTACTAGAGACCTGTTTTAGGGACAATAGCCCTACTAGAGACGTGTTTTTGGGACATAGCCCTACTAGAGACCTGTTTTAGGGACAATAGCCCTACTAGAGACGTGTTTTTGGGACATAGCCCTACTAGAGACCTGTTTTAGGGACAATAGCCCTACTAGAGACGTGTTTTTGGGACATAGCCCTACTAGAGACCTGTTTTAGGGACAATAGCCCTACTAGAGACGTGTTTTTGGCGGCGTTATTTGGTACGGAATCCTTCGTATACGAATCCGACTCGGATTTGACCGGTTATTTTTTTTTTAATTTTTTTTTATTGTAAATCAATTCCCAGGTCGAAATGCGTGGTCCGTACGCTGACGTCAGTATCGTGGGTGATGCGCCAGCGCGCCAACAGCGGGGTTCTAACCTTCGTGGGGGCGAAAGACGCCGACGGGTACGTGGGGAAGTTTGGCCGAAAAGTGCAGCCCCTGACCGAGAATTATCAAGTTAAGGTATGAATCAAATGAATGAGCGCTGTGGTCTTATAACAGGGAGGTCTCGGGTTCGATTCCCGGCGGGGGCAATTTATCAATTTATAATTTTTAAATTGTCTCTGGTCTGGTCTGGTGGGAGGCTTTGGCCGTGGCTAGTTACCACCCTACCGTCAAAGACGTGCCGCCAAGCGATTTAGCGTTCCGGCACGATGGCGTGTAGAAACCGATTAGGGACATGGGTTGAATTTACACAGCCATACCCCTTCCAAGTTAGCCCGCTACCATCTTAGACTGCATCGTCACTTACCATCAGGTGAGATCGCAGTCAAGGGCTATCTTGTCATCGAATAAAAATTAAAAAAAAATGAATAATCTTGGACAATGGATATCAAAAGTTACGTAGGTTGTCACCACAGGTTGTACGCTTCGTGGACATGAAAGTGTACACTCTATTCCCTCACTCTCATGAGAGGGAAAGCCAACATTAAACACCTTCGTAATGTGGTCATAAATATATATTTAACTAGGTGTCGCCCGCGACTTCGTCCGCGTCAATTTCTGTTATGATGATCGCGATTAAGAAGTTTTTAAAAGAATATTATATTTTAAATATGGATAATTTTCCCCGTTTTTGCAACATTTTTCACTGATGCTTCGCTCCTATTGGTCGCAGCGTGATGTTATATAGCCCAAAGCCTTCCTCGATAAATGGACTATTCAACACAGAAATAATTTTTCAATTCGAACCAGTAGTTTCTGAGATTAGCGCGTACAAACAAACAAACTCTTCAGCTTTATAATATTAGTATAGATTTTTATGTCTTCTATTACAGTTATCGGTGGGTCCCGGGAACGGGGTGTACGAAGCCTCGCTGACGTATGTCGTCAAGGAAGACAAGTTTCTCGTGGATACCAGGGATATATCCCGGACCAACGCGTAAGTACACCCGTTTTTATGGTGTACCCTGTACCCTATACTTTTCTCCTTTCTATCACGTAACTCTTATCCCTTCGCACTTTAATTTAGACAATTTTTTTCAGTAGAAATGGCAGCGTTTAGAGATCATTAGACGATGCCCGCGACTTCTTCCGCGTGGATCAAGGGTTTTCAATTCCCATGGGAACTCTGTAATTTTCCGAGATAAAATATAGCCTATGTTTTAATCCTGGGTATGAACTATCTCCATTCCAAATTTCAGCCAAATCGGTTCATTCGTTGTGACGTGAAGGAGTAACAAACATACATACACACACACACACATATACTCATACAAACTTTTGCCTTTATAATATTAAGTGTGATGTGATAATATTTATTATACATAAAAAATTAATTAATTAATTTAAGATAGTACAAGTAATAAATATATATAACAATTTAACAGGAATCATGAGACCGTCAAAAAACGGTCATTGTTATTAGGGTTCCGTACGCGAAGGGTAACCAACGGGACCCTATCACTAAGCCTTCCCTGTCCGTCCGTCCGTTCGTCCGTCAGTTGGCTGTATCTCATGATCCGTAATAGGTAGAGAGTTGAAATTTTCAGAGAATTTGTATTTCTATTGCCGCTATGACAAAAAATAATAATAATTATATAAATATAAGGTAATTTTTTCGGCGACTTCTTTAATTGCTTTTTTTTTTAATAAAGAATATTAGTCAAGCTTTTCAGCTAATATTCTCCTCTCTCCTCCAAATAAGCGGAAAGCTTGTGCTAGGAGTGGGTACGACAATAGTGCAACGGGTGGGGTTCGAACCTGCGACCTTTCAGTTTTCAGCCCGGACCTTTAACCGTTGGGCTATTGAGGCTTCTACAACTTTTTAATTTTCTGGAATAAAACGTAGCCTAAGTGTTAATCCTGGGTATGAGCTATCTCCATTCCAAACTTCAGCCAAATCGGTTCATTCGTTGTGGCGTTATAGAAAATAGATATATTTTTTATTCAAATAAGCTTTTGCAAGCACTTTTGAATTGTCAATGAATCTACCACTGGTTCGGAATGCCTTTCCCGCCGAGAAGAGCCAGCAAGAAACTAGGCGGTTGCTCTTTTCAAAAAAATAAAATTTTTACAATCGTTAATGAAACTATGCTATGTATACAGTGCTTCCAGGTAGTAAGTTAAGGAGTAACAAACATACATACACACACAATCTTTCGCCTTTATAATATTAGTGTAATTTATTTCAGTTACAACAACGAGCCACATTGCATCAGCGAATCGCTGCCCGCTCTCAACATGTATTGTTATTGTAACGACTGAGTTTATAATACTCTGGAACAGTATTGTAAAAACCACCTTAGAATACTTCGCTTTTAGTAATAATATTACCCGCGCGTAATATTATACAGTTGTAATATTATCGTCTGGTAATATTACCAGCGAATAATACCGTACGTAATGTGTGTGTAAATGTTGTAGAAGACAAATGCGCTAAATTGCATATATTATGATTTTTTTTTTAGTTTTTTGTTCAATTTCTTTGATTTTTGGTGTACATTTGAGATTATTTGATTTTGTAATTCATTTAGTTATTTTTCACGGTTAGATTGTTCGTTTGTGGAATTATTAATTAAAAAAATAATACTTATATAGTATAGGAATTAATCCTACTATATATTTTGTAATAAACTTTATAAATAAAAATGCTGGGATAAGAATAAACTTGGAGTGTATTCTCGAAAAACACTTTACAAGGCAAAACGAATTAAAAGTAATGAATGACAGGTATGTATGACAGTTGTCAGAACAAAGAGGCTTGACGTCTATGGTGCGTTCATTTTAAGCTCTGGCTTCCATCATATAGTATATAATCTTTCTGTAAAAGGAGGGGTATTGATAAACTAAGAAAATTGACCCCAAAAAGGCAAAAAGTTGTTTTCTTATAGAGAAAAATCGAAAAACGAAGGTCAAAATGTCTTGTAATTTTGAAAAATTTTATGCTTTTGGAAATATTTTTCAAAAAAGTTCAAAACTCTATTAATTTGCATGCTTTCATAAGTATAATATTATCTTCTAAACCATCTAATAGTACAAGTTACAAATGCACAATAGAAATAGCGAATGATATTTTCAGTTTCAATGTTACCAGAGTGTAATATTGACAGTTAGTTATACAAATAGCGAATTTTATAAATTACTGTAAGTGCGCGTAAAATTATCATCTAGTTACCAGTGAGTAATATTATCAGTTGGTAATATTACCATTACTATAATATTAATTTCAATAACTGTACTCTCACGCAGGGAGTGAATTACCGGAAAGAAATGATACTCCTACTAGTGATATTATTATGACGTTACATGAAAATGATTTGCAAGCATTTTTGGTATCAATGGATAAGGGTATCAATAAATGGTTTCGGTTAAATAACGTTACCGTTATATTATTACATACGTCTTGGAATTCCGATACTTTATTTCGTTATTCGTAATACTTTCATTCAATTCAATCGTTATTCGTCGTTATACGGACATTATACATTTCTCTGACGTTACGTGGAGCGCAATCAAGATCTTGTTCTTCGATACCGAAATAAAATTTCGGTTAAGTAAGGGTATGAATGAAAGGGTTGAAATAATGGTAAACGATAATTTAACCGATTAATTAAGCTTATTTTTCTACCGCACTCAGTTCCCTGTTCTGGCGGAAACTCGATCTTTTAGTATATATAATAATATTATAATGATTACTTGTGTATAATGATGTCAAAGATTTCGGTTAACTAACGGTATGACTTAAAGGGTTGACATAACAGTAAACGATAATTTAACCGATTAATTAAGCTTATTTTTCTACTGCTTTCAGTCCCTGTTTTCACGGAAGCTCGATCTTTAAGTATATATAATAATATTATAATGATTACTTGTGTATAATGATGTCAAAGATTTCGGTTAACTAACGGTATGACTTATAGGGTTGACGTAACGGTAAACGATAATTTAACTGTTTAAGTAAACTTATTTTTCTACCGCACTCAGTCCCTGTTCTCACGGAAACTCGATCTTTAAGTATATATAATAATATTATAATGATTACTTGTGTATAATGACGTCATTGGTAAATTTATTACATGTGTAATGGCTTTTTACGGATATTAAGTGACTTTAAAATGGACTGACATAAGTTACCATAGTATTATTGTATTATAATATAGTAATTCGATTTAAGCTACGAGCATTTATTAGTTTTTTTTTTTAATTGTAATACTTGTTAATAATATAATTGTCTCTCTTGTTAAAGTTTCTTGTTAATTTTTTGTTAAATATAATTAATGTTATGTAAATACATTAGCTTGAGAATATATTTTCTTGTGATAGTGAATTAATTATAACATTGTCATCGTCTCAAACCATAATATTTGTCTAGTCAAATGTAAAAAAATGTGTCTTAATTTGAAATTGAAACTCATAGTATATAAGTTGAAAATCAATAGTAAAAAAAATTATTGTTAATAATAATTTATTTGTAGTGTGAATGTAGACAATAAAAATATAATATTGAAAACAGTCATTAGTTTTATTTTTATTTATCAAAAGCATAATTTATTATATTTACAATAATACTGGGCGAAAATAGAAAAATATACAAAAATAATTATTAATAATAATATATCTAAAACAAGCAAATTTTTAAAATAGAATAAAAAACCCGACTGCTCTAAAGAATATCAACTGAAAATTTATAACTTTGAATTGTCGTAGATCATTTGAAATTGAAAATGATAAGAGAAACCTTACAAAGATTTTCAAATACCTATTCAATATGCCCCATTTAGCATATTTCGTTGACTTCCATTTTTTTCTTTTCCACAATATGGCGTCTGGTGGTCGCCATATTGGATTTTGATTAATGTCACGTCTTTTGTGACACTCCCTAGATTAAAACAAATTGATTGACGTAAGAATCATCAAAATCGGCGCACGCGTTTGGTCTCCAGAGCGTCAATACATACATACATAGACTGATAAACACTACACCCTCTTGCTTCGCGCAGTCGGGTAATAATTTGGTGTTACTGGCCATATTTCTTAATGAATATAACATTTTTAAAGTTTTGAAAACAAAAGTTTCTACAAAAGTAGAAAGTAGGTTTCAAAAGTTTATTGGTAAGTAAATAACTTAAAATAAATAAGAGCTATTCGAAATCCGTTAACGTAGCGAAGTCGTTGGTATAAAACTTGTAATGCCGGTCTTACACCAATAAGTTGTAAGTAAGTAGCTTCAAATAATAATGTCGCTCATTTGCGACAAGGGTGACATAAATCAAAATTCACCAGTTTTAGTGTCGAAAATTTATACTTTTTGCTATAAAAACAACATTACGCTAAGCACAAAAAAATAAGAGCGAGAGAGATTGTGACTTAATGCTCTGTCGCTTTGTTGGCCGCTGTGTTGTTTCGAGACCGCAGCATCCACAAAACATTACTCTCTAACGAGAGAATTCTCTCATCGTCGATTTTGAATTATGTCACCCTTGTCGCAAATGAGCGATGTGTTCATTTTCTTTATCGTAACCCTTCCACCTACTACTTACGTGAGTGTAACTTACAGGTGTTAGAACAGCTTTACATTAAAATTACATTTCATACATATAACAATTTTATATATATTAAAATAAGCATCTTGGATGCTACAGACAAGTGTTTTTGAATTATTTCCTTATGCGTGAGCTAAAAATCGATGACATTCTGTCCCATTATTAAATAAATAATTTTCGTGTGTTTTTTTAACTTTTTTGTAAAAAAATTTTTTGTTAGCATAGATCAGCAAACTTGAATCGTTGCAGCCCCATATTTTTCATTATCTTATTGAGAATTCTGTGGCAGGTACTATAAATATTTTCAGGGTTATTTTCATCTAATAGGGTCCATTTTCATACTGGTTGTTGCTGTAACCCTGAGCGTTTCTGTCGTAACCTGCGTTCGCGCCTCGACCGGTGTCTTCGTATGAAATACGTGGTTTGTATCCGTCTAGGTCAGCTTCGTATTGTACGGTCTGCAAAATAGCACATAAAAAATTATAGTAAAGCTCTAAAGAGAGGTGAATGTGCTCATGAAACTGAACAACTTTCCCCAAGGAACATAGGTCGAAACATGAAAAAAAAAATTTTTACCTCCCATAGTAAATCAATCAGCTGATCGTCAATTTTGTATGGGAGGTCCACATTTTTTTTCACATTATGAAATAAATAATTTTGAATTTTTGGTCAATTTGGGACTGTCCACAAGCTGAACTGCCCACTTTTGAATCCGGTCAAATGGAAGGAGTTGGTATTGAGGTGCTCCAGCCCAAAGTTGAGAGCAGTAAAATAATGTCCTCCCGACCGAATCCGGCCACGGCGGACAATCTCCACAGAGATCAGCCATCTGCGCGGGAGATATTATAGTGCACAAGTGTGTGCGCAAACACAGAAACACTCTCTATTCCCTCACTCTCATAGTCCGATGGGACGGGAAATCCGACACGACCGCAAAGAGATCAGGCGCAAGACCGACGGTTTTACATGCTCTCCGAGGCACGGGGGTGACTCACCACCGACTTCCTAACTCCGGGCTAGTACTGAAAATTTCTTAACAGAAAACCCAATACATTTTTGGCCCGACCCGGGAATCGAACCTGGGACCTCGTCATCCGTAGTCGAACTTGCTAAAAAAGTAGTAAAAAAAGCAAAGTACCGCTTTGCTCTGTTGAGCACCCCGAGCTTTTTCGAAGCTAATTTAATCATTCACCTGTTTCCGTCCGTCGGGCAGAAGCACGTAGTACACTCCCTCGGCGCGGTCGCCCAGCCGCGCCTCGCGGTGCCCGAAGTCGTTGCCCGAGTACTGATCCAGCACCATGTATTCAAAGCTGTAATTCGCGGGCTCCTGGTTTAATAATAAAAAAAATATTTTACAAAACCGACTTCAAACGTCACTGCAAAGTATATCAATTGTGCCTATAGAATTTGAAGAGTTCCCTCGATTTCTCCAGGATCCCATCATCAGATCCTGATGATGACAATGGGATCACCTGGGAAGTATACCCTTTCAAACAAAAAAAAAATTCCGAATCGGTCCAGGTGTCTTCGAGTTATCGGGGGTCATGGTTATTACAAAGTTAGTGACTTTCTTAATGACAAAGTTGCATGGAATCAATCGGCTTGCCATCCAGCTACCCACAAGACAGTGTGATAAGTTATTACATTGTAATATTATGTAGCTATACATTAATATTGTAATATTTTGTTATGAAAAGAGCAACTGCTGAGTTTCTTGCCGGCTCTTCTCAGCAGAATCAGCGTTCCGAACCGGTGGTAGAGGCATGACGTGTCATAAGAGCTACAAGTTGGCCATGAAATAAATATAAATTTTTGAGGTACTCACTCCATTGCTGCCGTCATCGTAGCCACCTCTGCCTCCTGGTGGAAGATACTGCCTGCTTTGGCTCAAGTCACCCCCTCCAAGTAAGCTTTGACTGCCTCCTGCAAACATTGAAATAAAAATAGAAATAGAAATATTTTTTTTATTCAAATAAACTTTTACAAGTACTTTTGAATCGTCAATGAATCTACCACAGGTTCGGAATGCCGTTCCTGCCGAGAAGAGCCAGCAATAAACTCGGCGGTTGTTCTTTTAAAAAAAAAAAATTTTTACAATAGGTAACAAAACTATGCTATGTATACAGTGTTAGATAAAATTAGGTATTTGACTGTTTTCAAAATGTAGATATTCATTAATTACAATCGAAAATGTAACATGTAAGAATAACATTTGTAAAAAACAGAAAATAAATCAGTCTAAAAACAAATACTTAAGCCGTTTTACTGCGACTATATCCGTCTCTCTCTAAAACATAATTTTGTATTGAGAGTGTGTGGAGCCACTGAATCGTGACGTCATATTGCAATAGCGCTCTCTTTTTCTAACAGAATAAAGTGAAATACTTATTAAAACAGTAGTAGTAAGTATGAAATAGATTGAAAATACCTCTTCCTACACCAGGTAATCCATATTCTTGTGATGGTGCGACATAAGAACCAGCAGATCCTAAACCTTGATTCGGTAAACCATACTGAGATGACGGTGCTTGGTATTGGTTTGCTGGAGCTCGGGAAAAGGATGCTTGGCTCAGGGAGGAGCGGGCTTGGTACTGGGAGTTGGGTGCTTGGTATAACGAGGTTGGTGCTCGGTATTGGGAGCTTGGTGCTTGGTATTGGGATGTTGGCGCTTGGTAGGAGGAAGCGGGTGCTTGGTATTGATTTGATGATCGAGGAGGTATGTATTGGTTGGAGAGGGATGGAGATCTGGATGGGGCACCGTATGTTGAGGAAGGAGATCCTCTGTAATAAAAATAGTATGTTATAGTTATCTGTCTTTCTACTACAAATAAGCTTAAAGTTCTTATGGTTCGGACAAAAACGGAACCTTTCGTTGTACGTCTGTCTGTCCGTGTGTTTCTCAGAAATAGCTTGAGCTTGAAATTTATACTGAATACAAAGGTCAATAGTCTCTTAGGCTGAAATCTATAGACCGCACTGTCACTCAGCTCAGATTCAAGACAGAGGTAAAACGAGAAAGATTTATGTCAGAGCATATTTGTGCCTCGTTCTAACCTCTATCTCAAGTCCGAGCTGAGTCAGATCACGCTCTATAAAACCTCTCAAACCGTTTTATATAATACAAATTTTCTAGTGATGTTTTTGCCATTATTTTAAAACTAGGCCCTTTTATTAAAATGTTAAAAAAAATACACTCAAGGACGAAAATTACCACTTTTGATGCTTTTAAAAATTGTCTCGTACTATGATATACTGGCGGAGGATGGAGTAAATTTCGCTTCTTTACTCTTTCCACGTTATATTCTGCCGTCCTAAACCTAAAGTGTCGCTAACAACTAAGACCATATTTCGAGCTATGCTATATACCCAAAAAGCGGCAATTTATGAAGAAATAACGCCGTTTGAGAACTAATAAACGACGTTTTTCATATTGCTATATCAAAAACTACAGCAGTAAGGAGAATGCCGATTAGATGAATGTGAATCGATAGAGAATTTTTTTCTAAGTAAGATAGCATTAAAAAATCGCATTTAGCCAAATGTTGGTTAACGACGTTATAGCTTGCGGAAGGCAGTATTTAGGTGGGTACTGATTCTTACCTGAACCCAGCACCATTTTGCCTTGAACCTCCAAAGCCCGGCGCACCGTAAGCTTGGGATGGGGAAGAGCTGATCGTTTGTGGGGGAAGATATCTGTAAATAAAATATTATTGTAAACTTAAATTTTTAAAACATCCTTTTAATATCGGTCTGTCGGGAGGCTTTGGCCGTGGCTAGTTACCACCCTACCATCAAAGACGTGCCGCCAAGCGATTTAGCGTTCCGGCACAATGCACAATGGCGTGTAGAAACGCATTAGAGGTATGGGCTGAATCTACACTGCCATATCTCTTCCATGTTAGCCCGCTACCATCTTAGACTGCATAGTCGCTTACCATCAGGTAAGATCGCAGTCATGCACTATCTTGTCATCGAATAAAAAAAAACTTTATTATAAATGCGAAAGTATGGATGTATGGATGGTGGATGGATGTTTGTTACTCAATCACGCCGCAACTACTGAAAGGATCTGAAATGATTTGGCTGGGCACAGAGATAGATTATAGTCTGGGCTCTGGAATAACACATAGGCTACTTTTTAGCCCGGAAAATTAGAGTTCCTGGGGGAATGAACAAATCTTAATCCACGCGAACAAAATCGCGGGCATCAACTATCTAGTAGCTTTTTTAATTAAAATATTTTTTTAAATTAAAATAATTAATGTACCTGTTATCGAGTGGAGGTTCCGCTAACGTGGAAACTATGAAAATGAGGCATACCAATAGGCCCTGGAAAAAGAAACGAAATATGAAATTAAAGACCACATTAGACAAGTCACAGGAGAAATAGATACAAGCGGCGCATGATCGCTACGTGTGGAAGTCTCTACATTAGATCTAGATTGGCTATGAATACAATCTGTACATTAAATATATTTTGAAAATTTTAATCGGAGAATGCTTTATTATCGATACTGAGCCCAAAAAATTTTTTTTTTGAATTTTTTGTCTGTATGTCTGTCTGTCTAACTAACTACTGAACAGATTTGAATGAAATTTGGTATAGTGATAGCTGATACTCCGGGTCAATATATAGGATACTTTTTATCCTAATAAACAATAAGGTTTATCCGGGATAGGGGATGAAAGTCTTTGTTGATTATACTCCACAACTTCGTCAAATCTAAACCGAATTTGATAATTCTTTTTTTATTATAAATTGTGTACTATTTGAAATATTTTGTCCAATTTTGGTGGAGATCTACTAATTATTATCGGAGATAGAGGACAAAACTTCTCGCAGATAGTAGCAAGTCACTCCAAACTTTTTCCATGCGGACGAAGTCGCGGGCATCAACTAGTAGTAATTTAACAAATGTTTATGAGTGTGGCAGTTATTAATTAAATCATTTACCTTCATTTCGTCTTTTTTATTTCTTCCTCTATCAGTTGGAAAAATGCACTATGTATCTAAGTATCGACATATAACAAGTACTCAGATGGTGGTATGGTACTTAGATGGTGGTATCAATTGGGAGGATGTTCTGCGAGTGATGGTGAATCTCCAAACGAGCCTATATATAGCGAAGAGGCTACATACAGCATCCTGAACGCACGTGAGATGCCTGCGCGAGATGGACCTTACGAGCCGACTGGCGAGATGCTCTACTTGTAATAACCACTAATATTACAAGCTAATATTAAAAAAATTAAAAAACACGACTGCCCAGCCAAAAAACGGACTAAAAAGTTAAATACCACAGTCATTACCTTTGGAATATTATTCACATTTTTAAATGATATTTTTTTGTGAATCACTGGATATAATTGAACTATAGTGTTATATATTTTTGGAATCTATTCATCATTTTCTAGAGTACTTACTCATATTTTCGTTTTTTTTTCAACTTTAGCCTTTGCGAGACCATCACTTTTTTTTAATTTTACTAGCCTATGTCACCCGGAATAAGCTAAGGATTCTAACGATAACTCACTCAACAAAATCGGTTCAGGCGTATAGAAGTTATGGTGGAATATAGACACATACTCACATACATACATACATGAATCCTGAAAACATACTCTTATATACTACTCCTTTTTTTTCGTATAATAAATATAGAAGTGTGTTTGTTTATTGGCAAACCATGCACCTGACTTAAAAAATGTAAGTTTTTGACTTTTGTTTTTTTTTAATTTAATTTTTGAGGTTATATTTATGTTATTTTTGTCATGTCTGTTTTTGATTGTCTTAATTAGTGTAATTGGAGGTTTCCGTACCAATTATTAAACAATAAATAAATTGGTTTTTCCTTCAATCACGAAACACTGTAACAAGATCGACGACCGATCGGTCATGGGGCCTCCTTTTTTCATGCAGTCGTATAAAAAAAAAACCGAAGTGACCTGCGTAGAGCATAGTCCCTGTCGGGGGCAGCACGATCACCTAAGGCGGTGAAGTGAGGCGTGCTCCAGTTAAAGCCTTCGATAGATATTACGAGCTTTATCACTTACCTCACGTACCCGTCAATTTGTAAGCTCGACCACTTTTACAAATTACAACCTTATTACAACTAATCGCTCATTCAAACATGGTCTAACTACGGGCCTCATGAGAAGGCTGAAGGTTGTTCAGCGGGCGATGGGCTTCTAGAATAGAACTAGTGGTTCGCCCCGAACTGAGACCTCGCGATATCCCATAATTCCCAAAAGTTTTAATTATATATTGTAATAATTAACTTTTAACATTAGACGCAATAAAAAAAATAATAGTTGACATACAACTGTTTTACTGACACAACGTCATCTATTAGCATTATAGTGAAGCTATTAGCTTCACAATAATGCTAATAGATGGCGCATTAAAATTAAATAATTTCGTTTCTTTACAACATTTATCTAATTTTAGTATTTGTTATTCAAGTACAGGATATAACTGAATTTTCAACCAAGTTTCACGTTCTAATATTCAGTAATTCAGAAGTTATAGGGCTCTGACAGACATTTAGACGGACACACTTCTCTGTCTAGTAGGCAAGCGCCTTAGTTGACTCAGAGAACTCGCTTCGCTCGTTCAATAAACTAGAATAGAATAGACTAACCTTATAACTACATGTTCTCTCTAACTACAATTTGGGTACCTTCAAATCAAGTGTGAATAGGCATCTTCTAGGCATGCGTGTTCCATCTTAGGCTGCATTTTCACTTACCATCAGGTGAGATCGCAGTCAAGCGCTAGTCTATATATTTAAAAAAAAGCGAGTTAAAACGTACATAATTCCGAAAAATCAGAATTGTGTATTCGGAATCGAACCCCAGATCCTACGAAAAATATATCGAAATTTAAACCACTGGGCTTTCTGCCACGCGCTCAGTGCACTCTGAAAATCTATAACTAGATGTTTATCACGTACCTAATGTATAATCAAGCATCGAAATATTTTGAAAAGGTGTTATTAATTCATCCCAAACAATAACTTCTAATTACGTTAAGGTCAATTATTGAAGATAAAAAATCGATATAGAGATGGGCGGATTATATATTATTATCGATGATAATAATTATAATGTGGATCTTTTTTTTAAAATATAAATAGTGGGCAAACGAGCAGGCGGGTCGTCTGATGTTAAGTGATTACCGCCGCTCATGAACACTTGTAGTACCAGAGCAGAGGCACCACCAATGTGATGCCGGTTTTTCAGGAATTTATTATGACGATAATTTTATACAAATGTTGCTTTAATTATGTCTTTGAAATGACTTGTTATAATCAATCAACAATTTATGCTTCACTGTTAGTAAATTTTCAAAAATAAAGTATTAAATTATAGGGTCTCTGCCTTGTAAACGCTAAGCCCCCAATTCTGTTCTATATAAATACACGGTCTATTCTTATACTCTTTAAGAGACAATCTTTAGATTGTGTACAAGGAAAATGTGACTGACTGACTGATGACCAAAGCACAGCTCGAATTATACGTACACTGGCGTTTGCCCGTGGCTTCGCTCATGTTAACTTCGATTTGTTAAATCTCTATTTCACCCCCTTACGGGTTGAATTTTCAAAAATCCGTTCTTAGCGGATACTTACAGTGGTTTGATAGTTCAGTCAGTCAAATTTTCTTTTTAACCGACTTTCAAAAAAGGAGGAGGTTCTCAATTCGTCGGAATCTTCTTTTTTTGTGTATGTTCCCCGAATACTCGAAGAGTCCTGGACCGATTTGGAAAATAATTTTTTTGATTGAAAGGGTATACTTCCCAGGTGGTCCCATTATCATAAGATCAGGATCTGATGATGGGATCCTGGAGAAATCGAGGGAACTCTTCAAATTTTATAGGCACAATTAATATACATACTTTGTAGTGGCGTTGGAAGTCGGTTTTGTAAAAAGAATTTTGACGTTTATTGTATATTCAGATTTGCTTGTCTGTCATCTAATAAAAATTAAAAATATCGATACATATTGAGCTTCACTATAATGTTGCAATCACTCACGAATTATGACAATCGGTAATGAAACGACCGCCCGATTTATCGATCAGACATCTATCCGGAGCAAGGTCAGTTCGCAAATACCTAGTGAGGATGGGAGCTTTTCAATTTACTTGAAGTAAAGCCACGCGAAATAATTAGCAGTTAGTTAGTAATGTTTTGACGACCTTCCTGGCGCTGGCTTATAACTGGGAGGTCTCGGGTTCGAATCCCGGGGAATTTATAATTTTTTTTAAATATTCTTAGCGAGCAAACGAGCAGGCGGGTCACCTGATGTTAAGTGATTACCGCCGCCCATGAACATTTGTAGCACCTGAGGCACCACCAATGCGTTGCCGGCTTTTCAGGAATTTGTTGGTCCGCCCCTTGAATAACCCTATTTTGAATTTCTGAATTGTCTCTGGTCTGGTCTGGTGGGAGGCTTTGGCCGTGGCTAGTTACCACCCTACCGTCAAAGACGTGCCGCTAAACGATTTAGCGTTCCGGCACGATGGCGTGTAGAAAGCGATTAGGGGTATGGGTTGAATCTACATTGCCATACCCTTTCCAAGTTAGCCCGCTACCAGTCCTTCTGTATCGAGTCCTAGCAGATTCTGCTCTAGCTCGTGTAGCGCCCGTGTGCAATCAATATCTTGGCGCCCTCTAGTAGACGCGCGGCCAAAATATAATACTTACAATACAAGAATACCGTTTGACTTACAGTTATATTTTCACCAGTGAAAGAAAATTCAGGTGCCAAAAATGGTGCAATTTTAAATGATGGGAAGCAAGCAAGCGCGGCTCGGCGCGGCGCCCCCTACAACCCAGCGCCCGTGTGCAGCGCACACCCTGCACCATAGGTAAAGCTAGTCCCGAGTTCCTGCGTGATTTTTAAAAACTAAATCCACGCGAAGTTTGGGCATCAAATCAAAAAATCATATAAAAAACAACTTCACTTTATTGATTTGTATCGTCGTATTACATTTCTCTGGTACACAATTATCATGTACATATAACGCGGCTGTCAGTCGGTGTTCGGTTGCCCAATGCGAGTCGTGATGTGTCTCGCTGCAGCGAATAGCGATTAATTATATTTATGCGCCTCAGCACGAGAGGTGAGCGATTTCATATTCTTAAACCCATCTGTCTGTGCCAACCGCTTAATTATTTTTTTATATAGGTATATTAAGCTATTGCATAGCTTCTATCGCGGGCCTTGAGCGTGGAGACCGAATCCAGAAATTCCGTAACGGAAATAACCTGACACGGGACTCCTCTCACCGCTAGATGGCGTTGATAAAAAATGCTATGCAATAGCTTTACCGCGGCAGTCCCCGAGTGCCACACGTCTTTTTTTTTAGCGAGCAGACGGGCTGGCGGGTCACCTGATGTTAAGTGATTACCGCCGCCCATGAACATTTGTAGCACCTGAGGCACCAAAAATGTGTTGCCGGCTTTTTAGGAATTTGTTGGTTCCCCATGTTGTAATTCAGTGGGAACACTGTCGCAGGAAGTTGGTTCCACAGTTTCAAAGTACGTGGAAAAAAGATCTGGATGGTCGAAGTGCTCCAGTCACCCAGGTGGTGAGGGTGAAATTGTGTTCGGTGGCGAGCGGTGCGGTTGTAGAAGGAAGACTGTGGAATACGGTAAAATAGCTCAATTCGACAGATTGTCTAATTTTATCTACTCATCGCACTAACATCTTTATGTAAATAACACTTTAATGTAGAGTGACAATATTAATCAATTACCATCAATTGTCACATTTGTAACTAACGTTTATCTATTCCAGGCTCCAGCATCGAAACGTTCCAATTTCGAATTTGACAGCTGAATGAAAATGAACCCGTCCCGTGAATCTTTCGGTTTTGCTTCTCACCACTTCTTACCGGAATGACTTGTAGAGAGTTACTGATTATTTCGACTCATAGAGGGTTAAGATTTTGAGTAATGGAGATTTAGGAGCTTGAAGGGGAGGAAAATATATTTTTCGAGTTTTGGAGGTTTTCGACTTATCGAGTTTAATTCACTCATTTTTAACGCAGCTTGCCCGCGCCTGTGTGTGCGTGTGAACGGTGCATGTGTAGTGAAGTGCGTTTTTATACCTACTCTTTGCGAAATCGCGTCCTTAAGAGGTTCTACTGTAGAATACGAGACGTATCTCTCATCCCTTGTACCACACTCAGCACACCTACACAACGCAATTTTCCAAATGCACGAATTAGCGATCGGCTCAACGCTCCAAATTCATATCTAATGATAGCGGGCTTCAAAGCGTGCGCAGATTTGCATTCTCAATGATACACTACCTACCCTCTTTTTATACATATACTATACTAGCTTTTTGCCCCCGCGACTTCGTCCGCGTGGAATTAGATTTTGGGGTGGAATTTTCAAAAAGTGTGACACACGTACTTCTTTATTTTTAACTGAAAGCTCAAATACCAACTTTGATGGAAACAGCTTGAAAAATGACGTAGTTTCATATAAACTTCCATCCCCTATTTAAACCCCTTAGGGGTGGAATTTTCAATAATCCTTTCTTAGTGTGCGCCTACGTCATAAAAGGAACCAACTGTAAAAATTTAAAGTTTCTAACTTCAGTAGTTTAGGCTGTGCGTTGATATCTCAGTCAGTCAGTCAGTCAGGACTTTGAATTTTATATATATAGATTATAGCTACCTCCTCCACACTCGAACCCGTGATACCTGCTACCCGTCCTCGTCAGGTTGGCCGTCGTTGACCGTTACAAAATGACGTCATATCGTACCGTTTTTTAAGCTATTACATAGCTTCTATCGCGGGCCTTGAGCGTGGAGACCGAATCCAGAAATTCCGTAACGAAAATAACCTGACACGGGACTCCTCTCACCGCTAGATGGCGTTGATATAAAATGCTATGCAATAGCTTTACCGCAGCAGTCCCCGAGTGCCACACGTCTTTTTTATATGCAGGATGTCCCCTTTCATGGAAAGAGATTTTGTTATCATATTTTTGTTTTTCATTTTGTTTATATTTTTAACCTTGTTGATATTTTATTTTAAGCGTAATTTTCAATTTGTGTCACTTTTATTAATCTTAATAAGGTGCGGTCAATCTTCGAAGCTTGGAGTACGGAATAGCATATCGTACCGTTGACAAGAACATAATAGTTGTATTTTTCACTGTAACCACGACTGTGACGCTCGTTTTCTTCTCTGGCAATGCTTTTCATGGCAATGACATTTTGAAATTCGAAAGGCGTAATTTTTAATCTCTCATTTTTTTCCGCTTGAAAAAAGTAATGACTTTTTTCAATTAAAGTAATTAACAATGCAAAACTTTTCCTTTTTTATTCATCGTAACGATACGTTAAGAATAGTAACCAAACAAGAATAAATAACTAATTTAAAGTTAACAAAAACATTTAAAACGTAACAATAATGAAACTTTGAAAAAATTTGGTAGTGACAATCGCGAGCGGTACGTTGCTATCTGTCCTAAGCGGGTCTGACTTGAAGTGCGGTGCGGGGAAGCGCGGGGCGAGGTAGCGGCCAACTTGACGTGAATGTACCTATCTACTCGTTACTGTGCTTAATTCCCCATCATTAGTTTCCCGTAAGTTCAAGGTGAAGCCATGATAGCGCAGTGGTTAGGATGCGGTCTCCTAATCGGGGGGGGGTCACGGGTTCGATCCCGGGCAGGCGTCTTGATGACTCGTTTACACGTTGCAAGCCAGCGTGCGAGTCAGCTTGCTGAATGCAGCGCAGTAACTCGCACCGTATAGACATATCTTACGAGATAAATTACAGATTCTCGTGGACGAAGACACGGGCATCAACTAGTTTTAATATGAATAAAATAAGAATCCATTGGTTTTCCATGTACTTTATTTCGATATCTATTTGAATCACAGTCTACAGTAAGTAATTATAAGATCACAATAATGATTAATTTTATTAATAATTAATATTTATTTTATTATTTAAATAATACCGCAGCTTATAGACGTCTATCAATTGTTACAATTAAATTATTTATTTAATACACCAATAAAGTATAAAAAAAATAGGCAGACTCGGTACAGTTAGGGCTCTTCACACGGGCGGTAAAAACGCGGCGTTTATATTTAGATCACACAATAAATCTAATACCTTACTTTTTAACCGATGAAAAAAGAAGGAAGTTCTCAAGTCGACACGTATATTTTTTTTAAATGTATTCTGTGAATAATAACCAGTGATTGCAAAAAGGAGGCGAATTTAATAAGTGTAAATACACTTATACTCGGAACATAGTCAAAATTAGGAGACTTCCATAACAATTTTGGTCCAAAAGTGAAAGTGCCAAGAAAAAAGTATGCTGTATTTTGTTAGAACTAGTACTCCCAAACATTTTTTATGCTGTAGAACCATTGACGTTGATTTTATGTAAGTTTAAAAATCTGTATTTTTTCCTGTATGTTATGAAATGTTTCGAAGCCATTTTTTTACTTTTTTTGGTTTTGTTGATTGTAAAAGAAGGAAATTAACTGTTCTAAAAATACTACAAAAACAATACCTATGCGGGTATATCGCGACGTGCGCGATACACCCGCATTCCGCAACTTGTGAGGAAATGTCGGATATATGCATACAATATATTTCTTAACACGTCTGTATTTATATTTTGTTTTATAAAAAAGATAAACCCCAAAAAATTTAAAAAAAAAAATGTACTTGAATAGCTTATTAATATTTCATTTGGTAGCAAAAATACAGATTTTAGAACTCAAATGAAACCAATATTAATATGATAAGAAATGTTTAGGTGGACAAGTTAACCTTATTTGTGTTCCATAAACTAAAATAATATCCCGGATTGATTCGGTTTTAAAACCGGATAAATCTATCCGGTTTAACTAAAACAAATCTAGTCTTTTTTTTTTTTTTTTTTTTATTCGATGACAAGATAGCCCTTGACTGCGATCTCACCTGATGGTAAGTGACGATGCAGTCTAAGATGGTAGCGGGCTAACTTGGAAGGGGTATAGCAGTGTAAATTCAACCCATACCCCTAATCGGTTTCTACACGCCATCGTGCCGGAACGCTAAATCGCTTGGCGGCACGTCTTTGACGGTAGGGTGGTAACTAGCCACGGCCAAAGCCTCCCACCAGACAAAAAAACACAGTCTTAAAGAAATCTCTAATTATTGAGTCTATTCCAAGAAAATAATGTACGAAAATAATTTACGTGTTATCAAGAATCACTGGTAATACTAAAATCAATTCTGAAAAAGCAAAACTATAAAAAAATTAAAGTTTTACTTTGACGTTTTCAAAAAAATAAAAAAATTACGTAAGAATTAATTACAGTTCTCATTCAATTAAGGAAAAAAAATCCCAAAAAGATTACAATGTTACCTTGTATCTTTTTGTTCCTGGGAAAAGGATAGAATACGTTGTCATGAAATTAGATCTCTAAAATAAGACTACGCTTGAAGTACAGTAATACCACTTCTATAAGTTACAAGGATATACTGGCAAAGATATAATTTTTCTGATAGACGTCAAAATAATTTAAACGAATCATGTCGCACTACATTTTTTTGTTTAAAATCGTACTAAATCAGCGTTAGATTATACTCGTATAAATACTTTTTTCTGGTGTAACTAATACTTTCAATGTAACTTATGAAAGTGGTAACTGCTCTTTATTATACACTATAATATTATTTTAAAATTCATTATATTTTTCTTAGAATTATGCAATGATTGCGATATATGTATATATTTTTTTCAACATTGAATTACATAACATTTGTACTTTGTTTTTCTTTGATATAAATTTCAACTAATACAAGTAAAAACAATAGTAAAGAAAATTAAATTTGCTGTATGTTTTTTTCGGACCAGCCGATGTTTTTTTAAATTAAATATTAAGTAGATAGATAGGTACGATACGCCTAAGTTGACCGGCCAGAAATCAATCACGATTGCGTCACATTCTTGTTAATAGGTATTTTGGCAAGAACCTTTGAATAAGAAATTAGAGATAATATTTTTATGAATCTACACTTCTATCAAATATAAAAATTTCTGAGCGGAATGATAGTTGCCGAACGATGCATGTGACGTAATGTACACATTATTTGTTTGACTGTTTATTAATAAAAAAAAAGGTCAAAATATTCTGTCTATAAATTTTATGTTTATATGGATAAGATAATATTTATTTTTACTCTTGTGCATTATTTAATATTTTGCTTAAATTTTCAATTAAATTCACAAAAGATAGGTCTTCTTCATTATAGAACTATTTCGTGATCTTATAAAGCGTACATAATACATAACATGCGACGCAAAGTGAATTCGCTTTGAGAGTTCGATTTCGCCTTCAGCTAACTTCGGCTGGCCAAGATCGCGCAATCTGTGTAATGGTCAGGGCAGACATGATTCTTTTAGCGGCAGCGATCGGTGTTTTTATGATTTTTAGTCGCTTTTCGAAAGCTCAATGCCGATTTCTAAAGCAAAAATTTCGATCACCGTAACTATAAGCAACGTGTCTGCCCGGGCCTTAATGTGGTGACATTTAACCGCGGCGTGACGCGTCGCGTGTGAAGCACTCTTACAATCTTAACTAACTAGCAACAGGAACTCTGGTTTACTCGATGCTCTTATTCTTGTTTGTCTGTCTGTTTCGTTCACCTGCAACGAAAAAATAATAATTGTTAAATACTAATATATATATATTTTATATGAGAGAGAAGTACTGTAGATTTAATGATATCTCCTTTTCACTCCCACAAGAAAGAGATGCAGTATAGCGATGTCAAACAAGATAGAATGAGACACAGTTATGTCTATATCCGTCCCTCACTGCGTGCCACGTTTTGAGTTGTTGCTCACAATATAGCCCAGTCATATTAGGGCTTTCACCTCGGAATGAAAGATAATAAGATGCAAATTGGTATGAACCTTTGTTTTGCCATTCTAAATGTTGTCTCAAAAGTCACAATCGTTATCGTGTCCGCGTCTCAAGATATTCAAGGTCAAAGGTCACAAAAATCGGTTTTTCGCGAATATCTGGCTTCCTATCGGTTAAATGAGATTTGCATTTATTATAAAAGTTGTAGGCTATAAAATTCCCTACAACTTTTGTTTAAACTTTTTTTTCATACGACCAACCGTTTTGAAGGTAGAGCGCGAAGAGTGCACATCGTACAGTCATATACGGCCTAATGCAAGGTCAAGCGTGAGTTATGGTTATCAGTACGTTATAAAGTCAATTATTTACTTGGAAATTATAATTATTAAACAATGCCTATTATTTATGTACTAACTATTAATTATTTATATTTAATTAAAGTAAGTAACTTGATTATTTATATATAATTATTCATATTTAACTATTTAAGTATAAAATATTATTAATTCTGGATTATATATTTTAGTTTTATTTTAAGTTAAAATGATAGTAAGAGTATATATTTTACACATATTTTTATTTATTATTAAATACGGCATAATATACATTTATCAAAATGTGAGTTCAAATATCAAAAGTATCTTTGTTGATTTTAATTGTAATGAAATTGGAAATGGAAGCTAATTATCTTCTTCTTGTTCGTCGTCTTCTTCTTCTTGTCGCTCAAAAATGTTCGATTCATTGTCATCATCCTCATTATCTGTCATGTTCATCTCCAAACCTTCCAGAATATCGGGATCATATGTATTTTCTTCATCGGGATTACTTGGATACAGTGAAGCGTTGAGGCAAGCTTGTCCGTTGCACTGGCCGCAAGCTAAAGAACATTGTAGCCCTGATTTTCTGCATCCACAGCGGGAACCACAACCATTTTTGCAATTGCAAAATATTACGTTTAGTAGTTCGGCTGGTGCTGGAGGTAATAACGTTCGTATGGGCTCCAGGATTTCATTTTCAAGCATCCAGCCCCATTCTTGAGGTTCTAAGTCCTTCCCTAACCACGTTTGAATCTGGTAGTAGACACGTTTTATGTGTTGATGAGCTGCTACACTTGTTGGTGGAAGTGTTGACAGTTGTACAGGTTTATTTAGTTTTGTAAATTTGATGAATTGCGTGTAGCGGAAATGATCAATGTTGTCCTCAGATTTTGGAGCATTATATAATGCCAAGTAAATAATTGACTTTATAACGTACTGATAACCATAACTCACGCTTGACCTTGCATTAGGCCGTATATGACTGTACGATGTGCACTCTTCGCGCTCTACCTTCAAAACGGTTGGTCGTATGAAAAAAAAGTTTAAACAAAAGTTGTAGGGAATTTTATAGCCTACAACTTTTATAATAAATGCAAATCTCATTTAACTGATAGGAAGCCAGATATTCGCGAAAAACCGATTTTTGTGACCTTTGACCTTGAATATCTTGAGACGCGGACACGATAACGATTGTGACTTTTGAGACAACATTTAGAATGACAAAACAAAGGTTCATACCAATTTGCAGCTTATTATCTTTCATTCCGAGGTTGACCCCTTTTTTTACCTAATATGACTGGGCTAATACATTGTATGGTGATTGTGAGCAACAAGACGTATAAGAGTAGGTATTTCACATTGTTATGCTATCCCTTTCGGCAACATGCTTGGTAGGATTCTAGAGGATACTCATTCTACGGAACAGTGAGACAAAAACTCGCTCATTCACTCACTCTCCGGATAAACCACTGACCTATATACATATGGACCGGCCCTATCTACTACTACCTATGGCACTTAAGGTCCAAGACACAGAGATGCCCGCGAAATTCAAATTTAATTTGGTTTTTCGCCATTTATAAACGAATACGACAAAGTAGGCTTATGGTATTCAAATTGCGATAATGACAGTATCATCTTCACAGGTTTATATACTAATCTTAACTTGAAAGTATCCAGTTTAAGAAATTAATCAAAATAATGACTAATTTGTGAGTAGCTCACGTCAAACTCATTATTTTGACTAATTTCTTAAACTGGATACTTTCACGTTAAGATTAGTATATAAACTTGTGAAGATGATACTGTCATTATCGCAATTTGAATACCATAAGCCTACTTTGTCGTATTCGTTTATAAATGGCGAAAAACCAAATTAAATTTGAATTTCGCGGGCATCTCTGTGTCTTGGACCTTAAGATGGCTATTTCTTTACCATAGACTTTACTTCCAGATAACATACTCTTGGCTATTAAAATGGCGTCCGCGCCGGTAAATATCCGGTCACGCTCACGTCACACGTTGTGTTGTGATAAATAAGTACTCAGCAAACAGATATTTGTCTTTCTTTGCATATGCAGGTGTCGCTTAGTTAAAAAGAGACAACATACTATTGATATATATTTGTATAACCTATTCTGCTATAGTAGAATAGGTCCTCTCCAAGGCTTCTTATCTCGATGTCTGGTGGGAGGCTTTGGCCGTGGCTAGTTACCACTCTACCGTCAAAGACGTGCCGCCAAGCGATTTAGCGTTCCGGCACGATGGCGTGTAGAAACCGATAAGGGGTATGGGTTGAATTTACACTGCTATACCCCTTCCAAGTTAGCCCGCTACCATCTTAGACTGCATCGTCACTTACCATCAGGTGAGATTGCAGTCAAGGGCTATCTTGTCATCGAATAAAAAAAAAAAGTCCCTCACTCACTCACTCACTCGCTGGATAAACGAACGTGTTGATCTCCGCGCTGCCGAACAGGTTAGTGGCGCGGCAAGTGAACTCGCCCATGTCGCTCCACCGCAGCGGCGATATCACTAGCTCGCCCGAACGAAGCACCTACAAACAGATCAAATTAAATATGGTTGAGCGAAGCAATGGCTGGATCATGCGTCATGCTCGTGAACGGGTGCCACCAACGGGAATGGGTCTGCTTTGACTGCCCGTCTTGACATGCGTTGGATTGGTGTACCTACGTATGCATTTTTGCATTTTTGAAGCTTTATTGTGGAAGCACTGTATACATAGCATAGCTTTGTAAAAAAAAAATTTTTTTTTTTTTGAAAAGAGCAACTGCTGAGTATCTTGCCGGCTCTTCTCACCAGAATCTGCATTCCGAACCGGTGGTAGATTTATGACGTGTCATGGGAGCTGCAGGTTAGCCTATATGAAATAAATAAATTTTGAATTTGAGTTTTGAATTTGAATTATTACTTAAATAAATAACCTGCCAAGCTACGAATAAATAATAAGTAAGGAAGTCTAATTCAGAACAAAATCCACTCAAAAACTACTTCAAACCACTTCAAACCAAAACGACGAATGATTCAAAATACGAATCATACGAATCACTTCCGAGGTTACAAATGAGATGCTTGGTGTTTGATTCGAATTCAGAACGAAAGCAGAGATTGGTTCGCGCGCGTGCTGCTATGTTTGCTATGACAGCTGAGTCATTGGACGATGTGACGTGCAAGAAAAATGACCAACTGTTGACCTGCTATTTTTGTTTATAATCCCCGCCTCCAACGGCTAAATTTAAATCTCCACCCACACGGCACAATTTTTGTTGGGGTCATTTTTTTAACGCAGTCAGACTTCCTTACTTATTATTTATTCGTAGCTGCCAAGTGCAAGTCATACTCGCGGACTGAACCTTTCGGATTCAAACCGAATCCGTGCTCTGTCTGACGTTAACTAAATCGCATGAATTGCGCTAGATGGCGCTGTACTATAAATATTTACAAATACGCTTTGAAAGCTGTAACTTTTCACTGAGTTAATCTAGATATTATTATGTACCTACTTGAAATTTTCAAAGCATTACGAGCAATGGATTTCTGGAAGAGATCGCTAGTGCAAATCTTTATCAGCTACAATATCCTCACTATTCCTACGATCCTCACCTTCATCCTAGGGTCACTGCTGACATCTACGCCATTATTGTTCTTCCAGGTGACGTTGGGTCGCGGGTGACCCCTGACGCGGCATGGAAGCACCACGTTGTTGCCTATAATGTCCACGAACACCTTGTATGAGACCAGGATCCGTGGAGCGAGCGGCACCAGCTTCGAGCGTTCCGACGTGTCCGTGCTGCCATCTAGCGACGAGTAGAAAAAGTTGTATAAAATTCAAAGTTGTACTTATTTGATGTAACATTGTTAACATTCGAAAGCGCTTTTGTAAGTCAGAATCGAAGAAATAAACAATACAAATACAAAAAATTAGACCAGTGCGATTGTCTAAAAAAATTGCATCGGTCACGATCACAATCACCTTTGATTGGATGAATTTATGTCATCAGTACATTTTAACCAATACGAGAGAGTACCGGCAAATAAGAGGGTATTGTGATTGTCAGAAATAATTATTTCTACAGTGAGACAGAAAAATTTATAATTTTTAGACAATTCCACAGCAGGAAAAAAGAAGTGAAAACTATGTAGGGTGATTTCGCCGGTTGGCGACCGATTAGCGGGATATTCAACTTTACGTCAATATTTAAGTATGTTGCACCCATAGCACATGTATTAAAGTTATATGACGGGGTCCTAGATATTGTCAAGTTATATTTAAAAGTAAAAAAATAAGAATTACAGTTGTGAAAACATTTTAAATTGAATAAATCTTAAAAACTATGTGAAATGCTAGTTGGCGACCACTTTTGCTAGTTGACGACTGCCCCCTTATCTAGTTGGCGACCTCTCGATTTGCTAGGGAAAACTAAATTTGATTAATTAAAAATAAAAAATATGAACGTGTTAATGTTTAAAAAATAATTATTATTCATGCTTTATTATTCATACATTTAATAAATTCTTAAAACACATTTTTTCATGAGATCAAAGGTACACTTTAATATTCAAGCTTAAGCTTAAATGAATCTTAGCAAGTATAATACATTTTCCTACACAAGTACAAAATTAAAAATATCACTTTAAACAACAATTACAAAAGTTTAGAATCAAATCATCAGATCATCAGATCTCGGGATGTTATACATTTTACATTTTTTTCTAATACCGTGTCCTCCTTCTCTTATATTTTTAAAGCACATTCCAGATCTCTTTGGGAATAAGCCGGTGTTATTTTCTAATACGGTTTGTGGAGGACATCTGTAATGAAAATTTTATATATTAAACACCTATATTATGCAAAAAACAGATAAGATTATAAGTAGTGATTGCAAATGGTCGTAAACCCACATATTAATTTGCTCATTTTTAGTTGGCGACCACTTGATACCCATACATTTTAAGATGTTTTATAATAATAATTTGGTGGTCGTAAACTAAAAGATACACGGATAAAAATAAACAAATTAAATTGAAAGTGATTAAATTCCGAATTAGATTTGTAGTCTATAAAAAATAAAAATAAATGTTTTTCTTTCTAAATGTCTATTGGCGGCCAGGTGGTCGCCAACTGAAGTTATTGGATAATTCCAATTTCAGTTAGCGACCATTCAATTTTTTTACCTGATTTTGTATATTACATGTAATAAATGTACAAATAACGTAAAACATATATATATCCACTTAATAGAACATTAAAAAATTGACTCAAATAAATACATCACGATCTACTTACCTCGAACGCTTTACTTACTCACTATTTTTTTCGTTGTTTTGGGAACGTGTACGCGCCGAAAGTATGAGCGGCGGATTGAACTAAGATTTTTTTGCTTTCGGGTAAACACAAAGCTGCCAACTATTGTAGGTAAAACTAATAGGTCTATCCCCCTCTTTACTTAAGTGAATTTCATTTGGAAAAGAAGAATAGAATTCTTATTATTTTCATTTTAATGCCGTAGGACCTGTTAGTGGTCGGCTAACTGACCCCGGTCGCGTAACCCCCGAAATCACCCTATTGGTTTATATATTTTTGACATTTCCAAAGGCATATGGAAAGCAATGTAGAGTTGCCAACTAAGAATTGAGAACTGTCAAATCCGCAGTTCTTAGTTAGCAACCTTTGACAGAGAATCATTATTCTCCATTGTAACCTCCATTGTAAATGTAATGTAACCTCTAGTCTCATTAGACTGGAGGTTACATTATTTAATTTTATAAAATTAAAGAATTCTCGCGGGAATCAAAAACTCTTGATTCGCGGGGACAAGTCCAGGCTGTGCCTTGCAAAATGACAGCTGATTCTGTGTCAATTTGAAGCGCCCTCTATGATCGTAGTGGGGACTAAATTCTTACATCCGAGAAAAACAAAGGTAGAAACTAGAAACCTATTACGCGAGATTTATTAAAAACCTATCTCCACGTGGACGAAGTCACGGGAAAGCTAAATAAATATTGGAAATAGGTCAAGGAAGCAAGATTATTTGTCTTCCAAAAAAAAATTCTTTGTTATGAAACCCTGCAGTAATAAGAATAAGAATAACCATAATGCTTTATGAAGCGCCTTAACGTAAAATCTTGTTTACTTCCTGGTGTGCGTATTTGCTATTTGAGTTTTTGTAGGCGTAACACTAAAGGCGATTAGATTTTATATATCGCTTATCCAATAGAAGTTAGAACAAAGACGTAATTGCAAAATTTCGAAATTCCCCTTTGATGTTATAATTATTAAAATTGGATGTTTTATCCAAGGAAAAAAAGCATAATTGTAGGTCTATTAGACTTACAAAATTGTAGGTCTAATCTGCTATGGTGCTTTTTTTCCTTGGATAGAACATTCACTAAGTATTAAGACTCAATTCATTCACTACACTCAAAACTAGGGTTGTCAAATTTTTTTTTCAGCCTATAAGGGACAAAAGGTTAAATAACTGAAGGGTAAAAAACTGAAATCCCGTATTTTTTGCCTATTTAACCATTTGTCCCTTATAGAATGAAAAAAAATCTGGCAACCCTACCTATAACCTAGATACTGATGATGGTGGTATAGAAAGGTCACTCACCCGTGCTGTAGACTATGGTGGAAGCCCGGGCAGTGCCCGGACCGGCCACTACCAGGCACGTGTACTTGGCGGGCGCGTCCGTCCGGGATATCAGCAGCGTTGACGTCACTCGCGCCAGGGATGACGGATTCGAGTCTATTATCTCACTTGAATCCTTATCGTACTGAAAAGAATAAATAAATGAAATAGAAATAGAAGTATTTTTTATTCAAATAAACTTTTACAAGTGCTTTTGAATCGTCGATGAATCTAGCACTGGTTCGGAATGCCCTTCCTGCCGAGAAGAGCCAGCAATAAATTCGGCGGTTGCTCTTTTCAAAAAATTTTTACAATAGGTAATAAAACTATGCTATGTATACAGTGCTTCCACAATGAAGTTTCGTAAGTCCTACATACAATCCAATGCATGGTAATTGGTAAGACGAGTAGACAGAAAGCAGACCCATTCCCGTTGGTGGCACCCGTTCACGAGCACGACGCATGATCCAGCCGTTGCTTCGCTCAACCATATTTGAGGGAACGTGACAACCCGCACCACACGACACCACCACAATGGATTATTCTCAGATATTTATTTAGATACTTATTCATAATCGGTCAGTTTCAATAACCTTTCTAGTATACCAATAGCCTTCGACCATTTAGCCGGGACACGCCTTTACGCAGATTTAGTACTGAATATATTCTGCCACTTTCTGCGTGAGGTGGGGTAATCACGTACAGCACACATTTACTCACTTCCGCACACTCTTGTAAATACTTAATGTCTCTATGAACGCACACTAACTCAAAAGCTGTCACACTTACAAGCTGAACCGTACGTTTGTACATGTACTTCGGCAGAGGGGAATGCGTGCGCTTGCCATTCAGCCATTCTTTAATGTTGGTTTTACACGAACACCTACCTCGTACACCGGCGCGTCGTTCTTAAACCAATGCACAGAGGGCGCTGGTGCCCCGATGGCTTCGCAGGTCAGCTCTAACGTGGTGCCAGGGTGGTGCGCCTTGCGCGGCGCCGGTCTTCGTATTAGAGTTATGAACCTCTTTGATGTTGACGCCGGGACTGCTGGAAAGATATGAAACGATTTAAGAAAAGATCACGAGCGAAGCAAGCGCGTTTTTTTTTATCGTTTGTTGTACCTACTCATAGGCAACGAATCGCTGATAAACTCCAGACTCCAAAGCCTGGAACATCGGCGCAAGGTTGCCTGTCTGTCGGTGTTCTACAGGATATATTTCGGAGAGTGTGCCCAAGAACTAGTCAATTTAGTTCCTCCATCACCTTTCTACCACCAAACCGCACGGCATCGCACGAATCTGCACCGCTACGTGGTCGAAATTCCACGATCTCGCACCAAGCGCTTCGCTTCCTCGTTCCTAATACGTACCGCAAAAAGGAATGCCCTTCCGGCTTCCGTTTTTCCAACTAACTATAATGTCTTTAAATCAAGAATGAATAGGCATCTTCTAAGCAAGCGCGCAGCATCTTAGGGTGCATCTTCACTTAACATCAGGTGAGATCGCAGTCAAGCGCTGGTCTATATATTTAAAAACAACCTAGAATAAAAATTAATGCTTGTATACATATCTAGCTTTTGCTTGCGACTTCGTCCGCGTGGTGTTAGGCTTTTAAAACCTGATTAAGTTTTAGATTTAACTATTTCAGACTCCAAGTCCTCAAAAATCCTCACAAAAATGTTGTCGAGAAGTTGGTGATTGTTTTTTTGAATATGAATAGCTGGCAAACGAGCCGGCGGGTCACCTGATGTAAAGTGATCACCGCCGCCCATGAACACTTGTATTGTAGTACCAGAGGCACCACCGATGCGCTGTCGGCTTTTAAGGAATTTGTTGGTCCGTCCCTTTAATAACCCCATGTTGTAGTTTGGTGGGAACACCGTCACAGGAAGTTGGTCTAACTATATCATCTCTAGGTTCTAGGAGAAGTTGGTAAGTGATTGTAGAGGGATTGTTCTCACCGTGAGCTTCTATGTGGTTGTCGATGTCCGCCAGCAGCTTCATGTGCCGGTTGACACTCGCGCCGCCCGCCAGCGCCGCCAGCGCCGCCGCGCCCAGCACCAGAACTAAATAATACATGCTTGGTACGGGCTGAGATTCTTGGTAACGGCTATCCTGAAACAACCACAACGAATTTTTTTTCTAAAAAAGAACATATCTCACTAATATCCTTCTATCCCCTCCAAATAGTGGAAAGCTTGTGCTAGGAGTGGGTACGACAGTACTGCAACGGGTGGGATTCGAACCTGCGACCTTTCAATTTTCAGTCCGCACCTTTTAACCGTGGGGCTATTGAGGCTATTATTATGTAATTAGCTTTTTCCCGCGGCTCCGCTCTCGTTATCTTTGATTTTTAAACCCTTGTTTTAAACCCCTCAGGGGTTGAATTTTCAAAAATCCTTTCTTTGCAAATACCTACGTCATAATAGCTATCGGTATGCCCAGCCCAATCCGTCCAGGGTTTGAGCTGTGCGTTGATAGATCAGTCAGTCAGTCATTCCCTTTTCTATATTTAGATAGAAGATATATAAAAAAATGAATATAAATTTTACGAATCAGTATTTAACACAGACTTAAAGAAAAGAGGTGATAGTCCTTAAAAAGCTAAACAGATTTTCATCAAACATAGCTTAGAACCATTCCAGTTAAACGCGCTTTCGAAAAAAAAAGCTGCATTCAAATTGGCCCATCCGTTTGAGCGCTACGATGTCTCCCACAGACAGACAAAACTTCTAACAATCCTCGTTTTCCCAGAGTTTTAAAAAATATACATTGCTATGGCCTATGGATCTTGTAACAATAAGCGCGAAAATTTAAGAAGCTGGTTAATAAAATAGATAAGTAAAAAGTATTGTGTAAGTATTTTAATTTTTGAAATCTGTTGCGGAAATTTTAGTGCGGAAGATTGTTGCAGATCTGAGGCTGGTGACGTCACATCCCCATTTTTCCGTCCTCTTCATTTTTTTAACATTTTTTCCACTGTTATATATGATTGTGAATTTAATTCATTACAAGAGAAAATATCTCGTGTTTTTAGGACAGTTTATTATTAATTTATTTTACTTCCGTATTTTATTTTGCTTAATATATAAATAGTTTGATTGGAATCAAAACAAAAATTAAGAAAAAAAAAAACAAAAAATTGTGAAACCCCTCCATTAAAATAATATGAAATATCGACTAACATTTGCTACCCCTCATTAAACTAATATAAAATATCGACTAACATTTCCTACTTTAGCAAACACGCAAGAGTTATTCTATGAAGTTGAACCACAGAGATAAAAATAAAGGGACTAACCACACTCAACTAGGTAACAGCTAGTTTGGATTGCATCATCCTTTATACCATAACTAAAGCCATAACTCACAGGTAAGCGTTTAAAACTAAATGGCTTTAACAAAATAGGCTTATAGAAAACACATTGAAACTAAGTAATTAATTTAAGTAATTTATTTATTCATAAATCTGTCTGAACAATATTACTAAATAGAGAATTTATTCACGAATAATGTAAACATAGCTTATGATCAAATATATCTTGTGATTTTGCAAGTAGATTTGAATGTAACGTGGTCTAAGCTACATTCAAATCTACTTGTAAAAATTAACAAAAATTTCAACCGAAAAAAGGATTGATTATTTTTCTAATAAATAGGAATAAATTACCTAGTTTATAGAAAAGGTACACAAACATTATTATTAGAAGATTTCTCGCGAAAGAAAAAATAAATAGAAAAAATATTACCTTTAAATTCAACCGCGAATGTTTTAATTCACGCGCGAAAACCTTCTTGCAAACCTACACTATAAAAAAATAAATTAAAAAAAACACTGTACTAAACGCGCACTTCTTTTTATTGCAAAAAACTAGATTTCAAATCACAGTTTCTGTCTTAATTTCTGAACGTAACTCGTGAGTGAATGAAAAAAATATAAATTCGTTCTAAATTCGAACGCACTTTTTTTAATTTAGACGCGCACACAGGAGCATCGGGCGGGACTAATGTGCGGTAAAGTTACGCGGCATATATATAGGCGTCGAAGTTCTTGAATTCCAAATTGAAAAATGCACGCATAGGACGCTATTTCATAAGGGTTTTGTGGCACGAGGGCGATAAGATATTATGTCTTGACGTCGCTTACGATATATTGGTGTACCTATGCTGTAATATTATCATTATACACTAGTCCCTACTTAATATTATAAATGCGAAAATCGCGGAACAACGTAATTTTTTGTACGGTTATGACTTTTGACAAAGAGATTAACGGGATAATTTTTACCCCTGAAAAATAGAGTTCCGCAGGATTTGTGAAAAACTAACTTAACGTGAACGAAGTTTATGGCTAAAGCTAGTTTTTTTATATAAATATTTGTATAGGTACTACAAATAATTAAATTATTAAAATTGAAGTATCAGTCGCCTATTACGAAATATCTATTTTATAAAATCCAAAAAAAAAAGCTAGCATTCCTTATCCATGCCCAAAAGATACCCAAAGATACTCTGTAAGTATTACGTTTTCTTTTGTTTGAAACGGTTCAACCGATTTTGGGATTTTAAACGATCTTGCACGGAAAATCGGAGTTTCCACGAAGTTTTTAAAAATTCTATATTCATAACCAAGTTCGCAATAATTTGATGTTACCAATACCAAAACAAATAATGACTTCAATACTTCTACAATAGAAATAAAATTAAAATTGAAAGTAAAATTGCTTTGAAGTTGCCGTAAGCTTCCAATAGATGGCGTTAGTGGTACTTTCATTCGTCAAAACTAGGTACAAGAAAATGTAGAGTCAAAGTTTGCTGAAATATCAACAGTTTTCCCTTAAGAGGACGTAAGTTTCAACGACCTCTTTGGCGCAGTGGTGAGCACTGTTATCTTATAACTGGGAGGTCTCGGGTTCGATTCCCGGCGGGGGCAATTTGAGAATTTATAATTTCTGAATTGTCTCTGGTCTGATCTGGTGGGAGGCTTTGACCGTGGCTAGTTACCATCCTACCGTCAAAGACATTCCGCCAAACGATTTAGCGTTCCGGCACGATGGCGTGTAGAAACAGATTGGGGGTATAGGTTGAATGTACACTGCTATACCCCTTCCAAGTCAGAGCGCTACCATCTTATACTACATCGTCACTTACCATCAGGTGAGATCGCAGTCAAGGACTATCTTGTAGTCGAATAAAAAAAATGCTGGGTGTAAAGGCACCCTTACAATATTCTCGGTTAGCAACTGCAGTCGGAAGTGCAAAAGGATAAAAGCGTGCAACGATGACAAACGATCGATTAACGACCAATTGATCGATATTACAGCTTCATAGGCTTGTTCTTGCTACTAAAAGGGGCGCCCTGTACTAGTACATTCTAAAGACTGTACTAGTTCGGACTTATAGTACTACTAGCTGTTGCCCGCGACTTCATCCGCGTCAATTTCTGTTATTATGATCGCGATTAAGAAGTTTTTAAAAGAATATATTTTAAATATGGATAATTTTCCCCGTTTTTGCAACATTTTTCACTGATGCTTCGCTCCTATTGGTCGCAGCGTGATGTTATATAGCCTAAAGCCTTCCTCGATAAATGGACTATCCAACACAAAAAGAATTTTGCAATTCGAACCAGTAGTTCCTGTGATTAGCGCGTTCAAACAAACAAACTCTTCAGCTTTATAATATATATTAGTAGGTATAGATTTGTAACACTGTACTAGTTCAGGCTTATAAAATTACTAGATGATCCTTTCGCGTGGATACAGGTTTTTAATTCCTACGGGAACTTTCGTAGCCTATGTGCTATTCCAGTCCATAATCTATTTCTGTGCCGAAATTTCAGCCAAATCGGTTCAGCCGTTGAGTCGTGATTGAGTATCAAACATACAAACTTTTGCATTTACAATATTAATAGGATAATAGGATTTAGTATTACAGTAGGTACAGCTTTATAGGTTTGTTTTTGCTCGGTCGCTAAAAGGAGCGCTCCGTTATATGTAGTACATTCGAAAAACTGTACTAGTTCAAATTCAAATTCAAAATTTATTTATTTCATATAGGCTAACTTGTAGCTCTTATGACACGTCATAAATCTACCACCGGTTCGGAATGCAGATTCTGCTGAGAAGAGCCGGCAAGAAACTCAGCAGTTGCACTTTTCAAAAAAAAAATTTTTTTTACAAAGCTATGCTATGTATACAGTGATTCCATAATAAAGCTTCAAAAATGCAAAAATGCATATGTAGGTACACCAATCCAACGCATGTCAAGACGGGCAGTCAAAGCAGACCCATTCCCGTTGGTGGACTCGGACTTATAGTACTACTAGAGACCCGCCCCGACTTCGTCTGGGTTGAAAAATTAAATATTTGTTTTAACGGGACTGATCGCACAGAGCTTCTTATAGGAGACGATTGTTAATAAGCTCACCACAGGAACCACAGGAATCTCCCGCGCCGAAACCCGCCACCGTGCACCGCCCGCGCCGGCCGGCACCATTTTATTATTTTGTCGCGCGGAAATATTAATTTTCCGATAACTCCTAAGATAGTGATTATACTCCATTCATCATAATCTAAGAAGTTATGGTGGAATATAGAAACTCACATACATACATACATGAACCCTGAAAACAATATACTCCTTTTTTCAGACAGTCGTATAACATGGTAAATGACTTCGATGCCATTGATATTGTGCACATGTTTCTAAGTACGCATTATTGAAATGCAACTACGGAATCCAACACTTCACGTGGCTGACACGCGCTTGGCCATTAAATTTTTTATGAAACTAATATTGTTTCCAGTACCCTGATTCTGTAACTCAGTGCCTATCAACACGAAAGGCATTTTTTATCCATTGAAGGTTTGGAGAGAAATGTCATTTACTATTTCAAAATCAAAATCATTATTTCATGTAGGCCAACTTGCAGCTCTTATGACACGTCATAAATCTACCACCGGTTTGGAATGCAGATTCTGCTGAGAATAGCCGGCAAGAAACTCAGCAGTTGCTTTGTAAAAAAAAATATTTTTACAATAGGTAACAAAACTATGCTATGTATACAGTGTTTCCGCAATGAAGTTTCTAAAATGAATACGTAGGTACATACAATCCAATGCATGTTAAGACGGGCAGACAAAGCAGACCCATTCCCGTTGGTGGCACCCGTTCACGAGCATGACGCATGATCCAGCCGTTGCTTCGCTCAACCATATTTGAGGGAACGTAACAACCCGCACCACACCACCAAACCACCAAAGAAATGTTTAAAGAGAGCATGGCATACTTAGGCTATTATTATACTTAGGTTATTTTCATAGTAAACCTTCAATGGATAAAAAATATGTTAGTGGCTTTCATTTTTTGATAAGCACTGAGTTACAGAATCTGGAGGCTGAAGCTCTGCTAAATATTATCATAATATCATTGTAATAAATTCGGGTCAAACTCGAGGAGATGTGCAGACGTCGCGAATATTTGCAAAGGTAAACAAACTCGCGACATTTACTATTTGGTGGGCCTCTCACCTGATGGTAAGTGACGGTGCAGTCTAAGATCTATAGAGCGTGCTCTGACTCAGCTCAGACTCAAGATAGAGGTTAAAACGAGACACAAATATGCTCTGACATAAATCTGTCTCGTTTTAACTCTGTCTTGGGTATGAGCTGAGTTAGTGCGGTCTATAGATGTTAGCCTAAGATGGTAGCGGGATAACTTGGAACGAGTATAGTAGTGTGGATTCAACCCATATCTCTAATCGGTTTCTACAAGCTATCGTGCCGTAACGCTAAATTGCTTGGCGGCACATCGTTGACGGTAGGGTAGTAACTAGCCATGACCAAAGACTCACACCAGACCAAACCAGAGATAATTCAGAAATTATTAACTCCCACGATGCCTCCGCCGGGATTCGAACCCGAGACCTCCCAGTTATAAGACTACAGGGCTCATCACTGCGCCAGGGAGGTCGTCAAAAGAGGTCGATATAAAAGTCAGAGATTTACATAAAGAGCGAAGGAGTTGAACCCGCGATCGAAATCGAAAAAATCGATAAGCGCTGACTTATGCTGAGATCTATAGAGCATGCTCTGACTTGCCTCTTTGACTTTGCCTCCGCCGGGATTCGAACCCGAGACCTCCCAGTTATAAGACTACAGGGCTAACCACTGCGCCAGGGATGTCGGGAGGAGTTTCTGATGATGATGCTATAATTAAAATAATATAAACGTAAAAATTCTTTTTACAAAACCGACTTCAAACGCCACTACAAAGTATATCAATTGTGGGTATAAAATTTGAAGAGTTCCCTCGATTTCTCCAGGATCCCATCATTAGATCCTAACCTGAAGACAATGGGACCACCTGGGAAGTATACCCTTTCAAACAAAAAAAGAATTTTCCAAATCCCAACTTAATAGACCAAACGGTTAAAGGTGCGGACTGAAAAACTGTAAGGTCGCAGCTTCGAATCCCAACCGTTGCACTAGTCTCGTACCCACTCCTAACACAAGCTTTCCGCTTATTTGGAGGGGATAGGAGAATATTAGTCAACTTCAGGTTGCCTAATATTCTTTTTATTAAAAAAAATCGGTCCAGACGTCTTCGAGTAATCGGGGAACATACATAAAAAAAAGAACGAATTTTCCTTTCCGACGAATTGAGAACCTCCTCCTTTTTGGAAGTCGGTTTACAAAAATGAAAATGGTGGATACGTTGAGATTTTTCCTTTATAATTTAGTGTGTAAAACGTAGACAGATTTTAAATTTAAAACAGTTCCAAGAATTCTTCAAGGCTCTGGTTACATGAGGATAAGAAAAAAAATGCTAAATATGCCCTCAATCGATTTCCAAATGTCATTGAATTTCATATTACCGAATAATAATCGGTTATATCCATTCAGGATTTTCTCTTGGTGAAAATTGTGTTCTAGAAAGTTGAAATTTCATTGTGGAAGCACTGTATACATAGCATAATTTTGTTACCTATTGTAAAAATTTTTTTTTTTGAAAAGAGCAACCGCCGAGTTTATTGCTGGCTCTTCTCGGCAGGAAGGGCATTCCGAACCAGTGGTAGATTCATCGACGATTCAAAAGCCCTTGTAAAAGTTTATTTGAAAGAGCAACTGCTGAGTTTCTTGCCGGCTCTTCTCAGCAAAATCTGCATTCCAAACCGGTGGTAGATTTATGACGCGTCATAAGAGCTGCAAGTTGGCCTACATGAAATAAATAAATTTTGAATTTGAATTTAAGTTTGAGATCTCTCTGGCGCAGTGGTGAGCGCTGTGGCAATTTGGGAATTTATAATTTCTATATTGTCTCTGGTCTGGTCTGATGGGAGGTTCATTTTACTTTGACGCTAATTTCATCGAATACGAATGCGACCTATCGACTTAAATCTTATACTAACCCCACAGATGTTAGATAGTGACCGGAAATTGGATCGAATAGATTTGAATCTATTAACACATACCAACTATTGGTCAAACGTGCTCTCAAATCGGTCCAGTACTTTTTGAGAAAATTCGTTACAAACATACCTACTTAATCTATATATATAAAATTCAAAGTCCTGACTGACTGACTGACTGAGATATCAACGCATAGCCTAAACTACTGAAGTTAGAAACTTGAAATTTTTACAGTTGGTTCCTTTTATAACGTAGGCGCACACTAAGAAAGGATTATTGGAAGTTCCACCCCTAAGGGGTTTAAATAGGGGATGGAAGTTTATATGAAACTCCGTCATTTTTCAAGCTGTTTCCACCAAATTTGGTATTTGAGCTTTCAGTTAAAAATAAAGAAGTACGTGTGTCACAGTTTTTGAAAATTCCACCCCAAAATCTAATTCCACGCGGACGAAGTCGCGGGGGCAAAAGCTTACTTACATACAAATCTTTCCTCTTTATAATATATGTATATATTTATATATGTATTTGGATATATATCCTTACTAAAAAAGAAAAATTTGTTTCATTAAAAATTTTAGTCCATTCCCTAAAATCAGCTCACAATTAATCTTACACTGATTTAGTGATTACTAAATCAAGCTGTTAGTTTTGTTTACAATATCTTTCAACGGCACATGCGTATTTTCCGCTTGAATGTAAACAAATTAGTGTAAATATTTTAGTTTTTGAGAAAAATAGACTTCTCTCGTTGAGAGATTCTGCGATACGTCTGCGGGGCAACGTGTAAGCATTGATTTGGTAATTGATTGGGTTGGACCCATTAAACGGGCGTGTGCATTAGCGCAGCGGGAGCGGTAGCGGGTACAAACGCGCAGCGATAAATTAGTGTCGTCCTGACAGCGGCCACGCATGAAGATAGTATTCCTTAGCCTAAGGAATAGTATGTTTATGTGGTCACGGCGTCAATCTCAAGTTGAGATAGAACCTACATCTTTGCGAGAGATATTACAAGTGTGTGCGCAAACATAGGTGCACTTTTTATTTTCTTACTCTCGAAGTCCGATAGGATGAAAATCCGACATGATCGGAGAGAGATCAGGCGCAGGATCGACGACTTCCTAACTTTCCCTAACTCCGGTCTAGTAGGTACTGAATTTCTTGATATAAAAACCCAATACATTTTTTGGCCCGATCTGGCAATTGAATCCGAGACCACTTCATCCTAGGCTACTTTTTATTCCGAGAAATTATAGAGTTCCCGCGGGATTTAAAAAAATGAATCCAAGCAGTCGTGGGCATCAGCTAGTCTAAATATATAAAAGGCAAAGGTGACTGACTGACTGACTGACTGACTGACTGACTGATCTATTAACGCACAGCTCTAACCACTGGACCGATCGAGCTGAAATTTGGCATACAGGTAGCTGTTAGGACGTAGACATCCGCTAAGAAAGGATTTTGGAAAATTTCAACCCCAAGAGGGTTAAATAGGGGGTTAAAAAAAACGAACCTAACGTGAGCGAAGCCGCGGGTTAAAGCTAGTTTAAAATAAAAACACTAGCTTAATCCCATAATATTTTATAAGCGTTTAATAAATAATAAATTATTTATTAAATACTTATAAAATATTATGGTAAATCTGCCAATTTCATAGCCCCGTTCAATATATCGAGAAAGTTAAAGTTTCCATTGAGTTTGAAATTCTAAATCAAGAGTTTTGCGGTCAAGATGCTGTTTAGATTATGGGAAAGCCGTTTATCAAAAACTTTATGTGGGCTTGAAATGGTATCTACATGAACAAGCAATTTATTAGATTAAAAAACCTGACTGCTTTAAAGAATTATTTAATTTTGGAAATAATGAACAATTATTAAATTCTAAATATAAAAAATAAAAGCTAAATAAAGCTAGCTTTATAGAATAAATACCAACTGAAAAATAGCCTCGGGACGATGTAAGGGTTCTAACGACACCAGATATTCAAATCTGTCCAGGCATTGAGAAGTTATGTGTGGGATAAAGAAACTCGCATACATACGAATGAAACGAACCTATAAAAAAATTCAAAAAAATCAAAATTATTTATTTCATGTAGGCCAACTTGTGGCTCTTATGATAAGTCAAAAATCTACCACCGGTTCGGAATGCAGATTCTGCTGAGAAGAGCCGGCAAGCCTCTTTCAAATAAACTTTTACGAGGGCTTTTGAATCGTCGATGAATCTACCACTGGTTCGCACTGCCCTTCCTGCCGAGAAGAGCCAGCAATAAACTCGGCGGGTGCTCTTTTCAAAAAAAAAAAAAAAAAGAAAATTTTTTACAATACGTAACAAAACTATGCTATGTATACAGAGTTTCCACTTGGTTTCCACAATGAAGTTTCAAAAATGCAAAACAGTCCAATACATGTTAAGACAGGTAGGCAAAAGCAGACCATTCCCGTTGGTGGCACCCGTTCACGAGCATGACGCATGACCCAGCCATCGCTTCGGCATTCCGAACCGGTGGTAAATTTATGACGTGTTATAAGAGCTACAAGTTAGCCTACATGAAATAAATAAATTTTGAATTTTGAATGTTTAAGAGGAAATGCGGTGGTCTTTTCTTCATACAAACGCATTCGCCTGTTTTCTTTCTAGTTTATGAAATTATGACATTCAGTCAAATACCAAATTCCACCAACGCCGTTTGAGAAGGAATGTTGAACGCACTCGATACCTTCCTGGCAGTTTCCTGGCCTATTCACGGGCCCAGGTATTACAATTACGCACCGAATTAGAAAGCTATGCGATATTTTGAAAACAACGCCCGCATTTGAAACGATTCAATTAGAATTAAGGGAATTTGTTTATTTGTTTTGTGATTACGAGCAACTTTACAATGATCCGAGATAATCGCCCTCCCTAATAGATTTATAAATACATATCAAAAATTCCGAGACCGGCGGGATTCGAACCCACATCTCTCCGGGAATCGCGCCCGAGTGTGGTAACCGTTACACCACGGCGAACCACACGTCAACCGCCGGCCTCGGAATTTTTGATATGTATTTATAAATCTATTAGGTTATTTCCTTTAAGTGTAGGTTAACACTTCAATAAAAAAAATTAAAAATCGCCCTCCCGACCGAATTAACCACGCGGCTAACCTTTTTTTTTATTTTATTCAATGACAAGATAGCCCTTGACTGCGATCTCACCTGATGTTAAGTGACGATGCAGTCTAAGATGGTAGCGGGCTAACTTGGAAGGGATATAGCAGTGTAAATTCAACCCATACCCCTAATCGGTTTCTACACGCCATCGTGCTGGAACGCTAAATCACTTGGCGGCACGTCTTTGACGGTAGGGTGGTAACTAGCCACGGCCAAAGCCTCCCACCAAACCAGACCAGAGGCAATTTAGAAATTATAAATTCCTAAATTGCCACCGCCGGGAATCGAACCCGAGACCTCCCAGTTATAAGACCACAGCGCTCACCACTGCGCCAGGGAGGTCGTCAAAACCTCCACGGAGATTAGATGTATGCGCCGGAGATGATATAGTGCACATATGTGCATTTCGACGACCCCTGGCACAGTGGTGAGCGCTATGGTCTTATAACTGGGATGTCTCGGGTTCGATTCAAATAAGAGGAAAGCTTGTGCTAGGAGTGGGGTTTGAACCTGCGACTTTTCAGTTTTCAGTCCGCACTTTAACCGTTGGTCTATTGAGGCTTCAATTGGGGCCTAGTTTAAGGCATAAGGGGCTTCGTTGACACGTTACTAACTTACTAGGCAGAAGACTCCCAAAAATCGTCCACGCTAAATATTTAAGAGCTTTGCATGTAAAAACGTATTTTTCAAAGTTTTTTCGTCGCTACGTATACGGAAGGGGCAATTTGTTACGTTCTCGTGATGTTTTTCAGCAGCCTTGACTTGTCTAGTCAAAAGATTTCGGGAAAACTACATAATTCAAGACGCATCTTCGTGTTGGTCGCACGCTTCATTTTTTTTAACCGATTTCCAAAAAAGGAGGAAGTTCTCAATTTTTCGGAAACTTTTTTCAATCAGTGTATCGATTCTCTAAAAATAATTGCATCAGTGTAACGATCGCAATGGCCTATGATAGGCTGAATTTACGGCGTTCTTGCTGCATCAATGCATTTTAACCAATAGCGACAGGGTACCAGCCAATTAGAAGTCATTGCGGTCGTTACACTGATGCAATCATTTTTAACCGACTTCCAAAAAGGATAAGGTTCTCAATTCAATTTTTTCAAATTTTTACATGTATGTTCCCCGATTACTCGAAGACGCCTGGACCGATTTGAAAATTTCTTTTGTTGTTTGAAAGGGTATACTACACAGGTGGTCCCATTGTCATCAGGTCGGGATCTGATGATGGGATCCTCGAGATATCGAGGACTTAGGCACAAATTATAGGCACAATTGATATATGTACTTTGTAGTGGCGTTTGAAATCAATCTTCGAGTAAGTAATCGGGGAACATACCAAAAAAAAAAGATTCCGATGAATTGAGAACCTATTTTGGAAATCCGTTAAAAATACGAGATGTACCCTTTTCAAAATTGCCTATTCAAATAAAAAATCGTTTTTTGTATTTAGTGCTAATGTATGGAATCCAACGAGTCTACAATTTACATCTACAGTATTTCGTCTACTGTGAGAAACAAAACAATGTAAAAAATGTCTGACTACGTTACTATGATCAAAACATTATAAAAAATACCAGACAGGTGCGAGTCACTCTAAGCATAGAGGGTTCCGTCCCTTGGAATTTAAAGTATCCTTATTAATAATATAAATGCGAAAGTGTGTGTGTTTCTTGGTTTATTGGTTTGTCCTTCAATAACGCTGCAAGAGAGGTATGGATGGACGGTATTTTTTGCATGGGTATAGGCTGTTGAGGACCGGGAGAGTGACATATGCTACTTTTTCTCCAGACAAACGCTCTCGTCTGTTTTCTCCCTGGTTAATGACCCTAGAAAAATTATTATTTACAATTAAATAAATGTCTTCTATGTCTCTAAGTTTCCTTTTTGAAGATAGGTACGTTATTTTTCTAAGCACTAGAACTCACACAAAATGCACAAAATTGCGTATTTTAAGCCGCTGTCAATAGAGACCATGTGTACAAAGACAAGAGAAAAGGAAAACATAGGAGCACAGTATATGTCCTGCATATTCAGTATATAAAATACTAGCTTTTGCCCCCGCGACTTCGTCCGTGTGGAATTAGGTATTGGGGTGGAATTTTCAAAAACTGTGACACATGTAGTACTTCTTTATTTTTAACTGAAAGCTCTAATACCAACTTTGGTGGAAACAGCTTGAAAAATGACGGAGTTTTATAGAAACTTCCATCCCCTATTTAAACCCCTTAGCGGTGGAATTTCCAATAATCCTTTCTTAGTGTGCGCCTACGTCATAAAAGGAACCAACTGTAAAAATTTCAAGTTTCTCACTTCAGTAGTTTAGGCTGTGCGTTGATATCTCAGTCAGTCAGTCAGTCAGGACTTTGAATTTTATATATACTTATAGATTTTTAAACTACTCCAACATTGGAGGAGGAAACAGTAGAGAGCCAAACCGCGAATTATGCCTTTTTGTGTAGGCTAAAAGTCGAATCTGGATTTTGTCCCTATCGCGCCCGGACGCCCTCTGAACTTTCGTAGAGCGACGGCCTAGACTTTATTCAAATACCTATTTTTTTTTCAAAAGGAGACTTTTGAAAACTTTTCGGAGAGATCCGACCGCATTTCCTCCTAACGTTGTGTTCTATTACGTTGACTTAACGTTAACTTAACGTTGTTTTCAGTCAGTCTTTTCCGGGACCCTAAAGTGATTATTCTTTCTAAGTTATACCTACACATGGTTATACAATATCTAGGTCAAAAGTACAACACAAAAACATTGATAAAACACACAAAGTTCACAAACGTATTCAATTTTTTTCTGTTTTGTTTTGATATTGGCGTGAAAAACTCCGCTTATATAATAATGTTTGTTACAATATCTTTTTTTTATTTTTATTCGATGACAAGATAGCTCTTGACTGCGATCTCTTCTTCTTCTTATTCAACTTATATAGACGTCCACTGCTGGACATAAGTCTCTTACGGGACCTCCACAGACCTCAGTCTTGCGCCGCCTGAATCCAGCGACTCCCTGCGACTCGTTTGATGTCGCAGGGAATGACTGCAACACTGCGTTTCCCGGTGTGGGGTCGCCACTCCAGCACCTTGGGACCCCATCGACCATCAGCGATCTCACCTGATGGTAAGTGACGATGCAGTCTAAGATGGTAGCGGGCTAATTTGGAAGGGGTATGGCAGTGTACATTCAACCCATACACCTAATCGGTTTCTACACGCTATCGTGCCGGAACGCTAAATTGCTTGGCGGTCTTTGACGTTGGGTGGTAACTAGCCACGGCCAAAGCCTCCCATAAGACCAGACCAGAGACAATTTAGAAATTATAAATTCTTATGAAAAGAATCACGTAGATCCGTTACTGCATGATTGAAGGAATACCAAATGTGATAATGGGAAGAGAACATTCTCCACGAAGGCGAACTACAACATTTCTAAGAAGAATTCCCCAAAAGCACTTTAACAGACTCTTATCTTTACATCATCCATCCAAAGAAGGTAGGTATGTACCATAAACGAGGAGTCACTTCAAAACTCAAAAAATCTCCTCAAAATCTCGGAAATAGTAAAAGCTAGCCTAGTAACTGATAAAGAACAGTTTTTTCTACCTGTAGGTTTAGTACGAGTTCGAATATCTCGAAAACTTTGGTAGACACACCCCCATACAACACTATAAACAATATAGACAATCATAAGTTCATAACCTTTAACTACATAATAAACAACTAATAAAATACCAAGTTAGCCTACCATCTTAGGCTGCATAAACACTTACCATCAGGTTAAATCGCAGTCAAGAGATATCTGTCATCGAGTTAAAAAAAACTAATATAGAATTAATTCCGAATTTATTTTATTTGATAGCACTAGATGTATGCAAAACAAGGGACTTCAGTCAATTTGGCTAGTCTTTCAATCGATTTGGCTCTGACTTTAGTATTATTTGCTCGAAAACTATCAACTTGTCGAGATGTGTAACTCTTACTAAGAGAAAACGAAAAAAAAGGGATGAGTAACGATATTGAACGTAAAAACTGACGCCCTACATCCAGTAGTTACGCGCGTTTCCACTGTCACATGGCAACAGACTTTCTCTATCTATACAAATAAATAAGTGTCTGGAATGAAAAGAATTTTCTGTATCAGCGTCTTATGCAACGCACATTAATCGCGTAACATCGCGTGTCAACCTACAACTAGCTCCATCTAAATATTTTCACTTGCGACATTACGAATGGTAATGTTACCTCTATTAAAGTTGGAGTTTGTTGCCGCTAATTTCGGGAACGGCTGGACCAACTTTGACGCGACTTTCAGTGGTAGATAGCTGATGTTATCGGGAGTAACATATCTAGGTTACTTTTTTAATCGATACAAAAACTTTGCGCTACCTAGCGTTCCCTTAAAGATTAGAAGCGATCTCTACTAAGTATAAAACAACGTTGCATATATATTTGTCATTAATAAATTTTATTTTTCAATGTATATTAGTAATTTTGTAATGTTAACATATGCAAAAACAGGTATTTTTTGGCTATCTCTTGTAATGTAATAATAAATAAAAAAAAGCTATCTTCCGTGATAAAACCCGTGTACCCGTTTCTGTGTCGTATCTAGCAATGGAAACGCATTCTTTTTTCGGATACGTGACAAACTGCACGGACAGACGGGCGGACGACTAGACAATTAACATGTTCCACTTTAACAATTAAATTTGAACTCTAGAACTGTTGCTTTAGAGTTGAAAATCCGTTAAAGTATTTTGTAAGACTTGCACTAGCCAATTAACGTGTTGTACTTTAACAATTGAATCTGAACTCTAGCTAAATAACTGTAGAGTTGAAAATCGGTTAAGGTGTTGTTTTAAGAACTTGCATGGGATTTTTCCTGCATCTTTGGGTGATGCGATAATTTTAAAGTGCATTGTATGTTTTAAATGCGTCAGTCTTTAAGATGATGGACTTGGGAAGGACTTGGGTATTCATGGAAGATTTGGCAAAATAATTCATCATATTTATCATCTTCAGCAATTCGTCATCTGCAACGTCATTTTTTTTATATTTTTAGCGAGCAAACGAGCTGGCGGGTCACCTGATGTTAAGTGATTACCGCCGCCCATGAACACTTGTAGCACCAGAGGCACCACCATTGCGTTGCCGGCCATTATCGATCGATCATTACCGATTATTATCGATCTCTGGTCTTATTTTTTTTCGACGTCAAGATAGTCATTGATTATAATCTCACCTGATGGTAAGTGATGATGCAATCTAAGATGGTATTTACCATCCGCTACCATCTTGTACATGCAGTGTACATTCAACCCATACCCCTAATCTGCAGGGCGATTCAGACCTGTTCGATAACATACCGTGTCGATACGGTTAGATATCCATCTTTTTTTGTCGTGTGGATTCAGAGCGAGCGAAATATATTATGTTAACGAACCGAATCGATCGACAAATAAGTTATCGGAAGGCTCTGAATCGGGGGGCTGTTTCGGAACGCTAAATCGCTTGGTGGCACGTCGTCATGGAAAGGTGGTAACTAGCCCCGGCCAAAGCCTCCCACCAGACCAGACCAGAGACAGTTCAGAAATTATAAATTCCCAAATTGCCTTCGCCGGGAATCGAACCCGAGATCTCCCAATTATAAGACCACAGCGCTCTCATTGATTGATTTTTTACGATCTCCCTTTCGTAATCGTACTTGATATTTTTTTTATTCGTTGACAAGATAGTCCTTGACGGTGATCTCACCTGATGGTAAGTGACGACGCAGTCTAAGATGGTAGCGGGCTAACTTGGAAGGGGTATGGCAGTGTAAATTCAACCCATACCCCTAATCTGTTTTTACACGCCAAAATGACTGTAGTCTACGGTCATTTTGGTTAATTTTGGACATGACTAGGATTTATCAAGCTGGTGGAGACAATTTGGGAATAATAATTTTTGAATCGTCTCTGGTGTAATCTGGTGGAGGTTTTGGCTGTGGCTAGTTACCACCCTACCGACAAAGACGTGCCGTCAAGCGATTTAGCGTTCCGACGCGATAGCGTGTAGAAAAAAAATTATTAGAGATATGGGTTGAATGTATACTGCCATACCCCTTCCAAGTTAGCCCGCTACCATCTTAGACCACATCGCCAAGCAAACGATCAGGCGGGTCACCTGATGTTAAGTGATTTCCGCCGACTGTAGTCTACAGTCATTTTGGTTAATTTTGGACATGACTAGGATTTATCAAGCCATTGTAGTGGTGTATCCGATAGCGATACCAATACAACACGTACGTACGTACTACGGTGATACGACGTAGTACGGCACCGTATACACGTGTACGTGAAAGGATATACGTTCACCACGGTATCGGCTGTGATGATCACGCCATTTGAATAGGGCTGCCGACTGCGACACAAGTTTTCCTTAATCCATTACACAAATCACATCACATCACACTAATATTATAAAGCCGAAAGTTTGTATGTGTGTGTGTGTGTGTGTGTGTGTGTGTGTGTGTGTGTGTTTCTTTGTTACTCCTTCACGCACAACGATTGAACCGATTTGGCTGAAATTTGAAATGGAGATAGCTCATACCCAGGATTAAAACATAGGCTACATTTTATCCCGGAAAATTACAGAGTTCCCGTGGGAATTGAAAAACCTTGATCCACGCGGAAAAAGTCGCGGGCATCGTCTAGTAAACAATATAAACGTAAAAATTCTTTTTACAAAACCGACTTCAAACGCCACTACAAAGTATATCAATTGTGTCTATAAAAGAAGAGTTCCCGCGATTTCTCCAGGATCCCATCATCGGATCCTGACCTGATGACAATGGAACCACCTGGAAAGTATACCCTTTCAAACAAAAAAAGAATTTTCCAAATCGGTCCAGGTGCCTTCGAGTAACCGGGGAACGTAGGTACATAAAAAAAGAAAAGAAAAAAAGACGACGAATTGGGAACCTCCTCCTTTTTGGGAAATCGGTTAAAAACAACGTTTAAAAACATAATTTTAAATGCGAAAGTTTGGATGTATGTTTGTTACTACAATTCATAAAATAAACGTTTCTTTCTTTCTTTCAATCACGTCACAACGACTGAACCGATTTGGCTTTGGATTTTGACACAGAAATAGATTATGGTCTGGAATAACACATAGGGTACTTTATATCCCGGAAAATAAGAGAGTTCCCGCAGGAGTTAAAAACTTGTATCCACGCGTACGCATACTCCGTACGGAGTAGATATTCCTAGTTCAAAAGTAAAATTCAAAATTATTTATTTCATGTAGGCCAACTTGTAACTCTTATGACACGTCATGACTCTATCACCGGTTCGGAGCGCAGATTCTGCTGAGAAGAGCCGGCAAGAAACTCAGCAGTATATTAAACAATAACTTATTGATTCCATGCAACATCCATTATCTATCTAAATATATAAAAGGCAAAGGTGACTGACTGACTGACTGATCTATCAACGCACAGCTCTAACCACTGGACCGATCGAGCTGAAATTTGGCATACAGGTAGCTGTTAGGACGTAGGCATCCGCTAAGAAAGGATTTTGGAAAATTTCAACCCTAAAGGAGGTAAAATAGGACTTTAAAAAATCGAACCTAACGTGAGCAAAGCCGCGGGTTAAAGCTAGTCACCTATATTTATTATCATATATCAGATTCAGATTAGCGTACTGCATGATGCATCATACAAAGAATAGCGCTGACAAGAAAAACTATCACGCGAGTGACAACTAGCGTTGCCAGACGTCCCGTATTTCCCGGGACATCCCGTATTTTAGGCATAATTTAAAATGTCCCGGCGGGACAGGCTATGTCCCGTATTTGAACTGTACTTCGTTCATTATGAAATCGATCCAAGTATTCACACACGCAACAATCGTAAAAAAGCGACTTGATGACCGTTTATAATTACGATTATAATTGTTTTTGATTTTTGCAGATATGTTAAAACGAATAAAAAAGTGTTTAAACTGACTCGATCCTCGAAAAAATATCAAAAAAAAGACACTAAATAATTTTGTTTTTTATTTGTCGGGTTCGGGTAAAAAACTGAAATCCCGTATTTTTTACCCATTTAATCATTTGTCCCTTATAGGCTGAAAAAAAATCTGGCAACCCTAGTGACAACCCTGTATTCACGACAATGTCACTAATCCAGCGGTTACCCAGTTCATGATCAAAAAGTACTGTTCGTGGATATGTACCTAATATAAGCTAATATAAAATACTTAGCTGATTCCCGCGACTTCGTCTGCGTGGAAAAAGTTTGGAGTGACTTGCTAGTTGCTACTATCCAATAAACTTAAGTCCTCTACCTCCGATAATATTTATTAGATCTTTACCAAAATTGGACAAAATATTTCTTATAGTATACAATTCATAATAAAAAAAGAATTATCAAATTCGGTTTAGATTTGACGAAGTTATGGGACAAAATCAACAAAAACTTTCATCCCCTATCTTGGATAAACCTTATTGTTTAGCAGGATAAAAAGTATCCTATATATTGACCCGAAGTATCAGCTACCGTTATACAAAATTTCATTCAAATCCGTTCAGTACTTTTCGCGTGATGCGCACACAGACAGACAGACAGACAGAAAAAAAATTAAAAAAAATTGTTTTCGGCTCAATGACAATAATAAAGCATCCTCCCAGTAAAATTTTCAAAATTTTATATATTTAATGTAAAGAATTCGTCCCGTTACAGTTTTATTATAAGTATAGATATAGATAATATGTAGATTGCAGGTAGTTTTATCTTTACTACTTCACATAAAGATAAACCTTCACGGGGCAATCACCTGCTCGCAACGGAATGCATAAGCAATCGGACATTGATGTGATTGGAGGACAAACCAACAAGCAAACACACTTTGACATACGAGTACTTTGACGACCTCCCTGGCGTAGTGGTGAGCGCTGTGGTCTTATAACTGGGAGGTTTCGGTTTCGATTCCCGGTGGAAACAATTTGGGAATTATAATTTCTGAATTGTCTCTGGTCTGGTGGAGGTTTTGGCCGTGGCTAGTTACCTACTGTCAAAGACGTGCCGCCAAGTGAAACGAGGCTTAATAAGGCTTAAATAGAAACGATGAAACCGATGCACAAAGCTCGCCTTCTGATGGCACATGAGAGAGCAGTTTGTTAAAGTCGGGCGAGCATCGCGTATCGGTTTCATCGTTTCTTTTTAAGCCTGCCGAACCTCAACAAACGTGTACAAACTAAAATTATTTTTACAATTTGTAGTGGCGTAAGAAGTCGGTTTTTTGAAAATAAATCTTTATTCTACAACGTGTGATGAAACTCCGAAATAATACTGAATGAGGTGAATGTGCTCATGAAACTGAACAACTTTCCCCAAGGAACATAGGTCGAAATGTGAAAAAAACATGTGGACCTCCCATACAAAATTGACGATCAGCTGATTGATTTACTATGGGAGGTAAAAATTTTTTTTTCATATTTCGACCTAGGTTCCTTGGGGAAAGCTGTTCAGTTTCATGAGCACATTCACCTCCTTCAGTATTATTTCGGAGATTCATTACACGTTGTATAAAGATTACAAATGTAGATATTCAAGTTGAAGACATACAAGTTGTAACATGTATAGTGATAAGCGACCGTGCCCCTAAATCTTATCACTTATCACTTATCAGAGAGCTGAGAGAGCTATCAAATTATGAATTATCATATCACGTACCTAGCTACCAGTATCAGCTATTTGCCGACCGTACAGATAGGTACATGAATAAAATAATCTGACAGAGGTAAAGCTTCTAAAGAGAGTGGATTTATACCTACTTATACGACTGCCTGAAAAAAAGAAGTATATTGTTTTCAGGATTATTTATGTGAGAAGGGGTATGGCAGTTTACACTTTTTTTTTTTTCAATAAAGAATATTAGCCAAGCTGAAGTTTTTTTTTTTTTTTTTTTATTCAGAATAGGCTTGCGCTTGACGACAATCAATACCAAATTGCACTGATGAGGTCTAGGTTGGAGCGCGCTTGCCTAGAAAATGCCTATTCACTCTTGCCTTGAAGGTACTCAAATTATAAGTGGCAGGGAACACGGATGCTGGAAGAGTGTTCCACACCTTAGCGGTTCTTATCAGAAACGTTGAATTGAAGCGTTTCGTTCGAGTAGGTTGAATTTCTACCACATAAGGATGCCAACGCTTACGATTTCTCGCAGTTCTGTGATGAAAAGGTGAAGGAGGAACTAAGTTGTGAAGTTCCTGGGCGCACTCTCCAAAGTATATCCGATAGAAGACTGATAGACAGGCGACATTGCGTCGGTGCTGTAGACTCAGCATTTTCGCCTGCGTTAGCGACTGATCGCCTATAATACGACGGGCGCGGCGATCTATCGAGTCTAATGCATCGAGTTGGTACTTGGCAGAGCCATCCCAGAGGTGGCAGCAGTACTCCATGGCTGAGCGCACCTGAGCCTGATACAGAGTCAGGCGTTGCTCAGGCGTGAAGCACCGCTTCACCTTGTTCAGGATACCAAGTTTTTTGGCTGCTGTTTTGGCCTTTGACTCGATGCATTTCCCGAAATTGAGGCTGGGTGAGATGTTTATGCCCAAAAGCTCAATGTGGTCACTGATCGGAATGGATATACTTTGGAATGTAGGAGACATGGTGAAAGGGCTCCTTTTTGCGGTGAATAAACATGCCTGTGTTTTGGTGGCATTAAACTTAACTAAATTAGCGTCCCCCCAATCGGACACCTCCTTCAAAGTTAAGTTAATGCGGTTCACCAAGGCCTCTCTATGCTCAAGAATCTCAGTTGAGTAATATCCTCCTACCCCCTCCAAATAAGTGAAAACCTTGTGCTAGGAGTGGGTACGACAATAGTGCATTGGGTTGGGTTCGAACTTGCGAACTTTCTTTCTCGTTGGACTTTTAAACTGTGGAACCAAAACTTCCTACGACGGTATTCCCACTAAATTAAAACATGGGGTTATTCAAGGGGCGGACCAACAAATTCCCAAACAGCCGGTAACGCATTGGTGGTGCCTCAGGTGCTACAAATGTTCATGGGCAGCGGTAATGACCCTGTTAAAAATATAAAAAAATGTTGAAGCTTTTTTTTAAAAAAAAAAAGAATATCAGCCATGCTTGACTAATGTTCTTCTCTCCCCTCCAAATAAGTGAAAGCTTGTGTTAGGAGTGGGTACGACGATAGTGCAACGGGTGGGGTTCGAACCTGCGACCTTTCAGTTTTCAGTCCGCACCTTTAACCGTTGGACTATTGAGGCTTCAGCATTGTCTCTGTTAGGTTATTTACTCGTTGCGGAGGCGCGGCGCGGGAGCTCCTTTTTACTACGTGGAGAGATCGTACGATGTTGCCACGTGTTTCCTGTCAGTGAGGTGACCATGAACTTTGTAGACAGTGGGATAGCTTTGAGAAAGTTTCATTTCAGTGGGTCGTGTGTAACTTCAAGTTAACTTCAAGTCGTGTGTAACTTAAGTTTTTTTTATTATCTACTAGCTGATGCCCGCGACTTCGTACGCGTTAATGAGCTTTTTAATTTTTATGGGAACTCTCTTATTTTCTAACTGATAGTACCACTATTATTTATTTATTTTTATCTTTAATGTGCATATAAGGAATTACAAGACAACATATAAATATTAGAAGAAGTATAGACATAGGTAAAGCTTATCTCTAAAAAAGAATTTTCTTCCAGCTTCCCTCGAAAGTAAGATGATTATTTCGAAAGCAGTTGATTTTTAACCGACTTCCAAAAAAGGAGGTGGTCTCAATTCATCGGAATCTTTTTTTTAAATATTTTTTATGTATGTTCCCCCATTACTCGAAGAAGCCTGGACCGATTTGGAAAAGTCTTTTTTTATTTGAAAGGGTATTATACTTCCCAGGTGGTCCCATTGTCATCAGGTCAGGATCTGATGACGGGATCCTGGAGAAATCGAGAGAACTCTTCAAATTTTATAGGCACTATCAATTGATATAGGTACTTGAAGTCAGTTTTGTAAAAATAATTTTTACGTTTATATTATTAATATATAAAAAAAAGGTGATAAAGTTTGCAGGAAAGCTTTGCTCGTAAGATTTGCCAATTAGGTCGTTAAAACAAACGAAAAAATCGAATTAAAACTTTTCTGTAATTCAGCAAGGTCGGTGATAACTGATAGCGTGAAAATAATTTTAATTGGAACACTCTAGATTGCAAGTGATCATAACGCGTTTGCAACGTAACGATTGATAAAGACCGTTGCAAATCTATGATGTCACTGATAAAATAATGGGAACTTCCAAATCCGTTAGATTTCCGTTACAGTTATCTTTGTAGATTATATAGGGACGATGATATTGGATTTTTTGTATATGAATAGCGGGCAAACGAGCTGGTGGTTCACCTGATGTTAAGTGATTACCGCCGCCCATGAACACTTGTAGTACCAGAGGCACCACCAATGCGTTGCCGGCTTTTCAGGAATATGTTGTCCGCCCCTTGAATAACCCCATGTTGTAATTAAGTGGGAACACCGTTGAAGAAATATAAAATTTCTTAGGATCGATTTCACCAATCGTACTAATATTATAAATGCGAAAGTTTGTATGAATGAATGTATGGATGTATGTTATTTAATTACGTCGTAGCGACTGAAATTTGGCTGTTTGGCATGGAGATAGATTATATTATAGTCTGGAATAACAAATACGCTACTTTTTATCCCAGAAAATAAGGGAGTTCCCCCGAGAATTAAAAAAACCTTAATCCACGCGAACGAAGTTGCGGGCAAGCTACTTTTACACATTTTTATAACGTTCGTTATCCATGTTACTACCACTAGTAACACATATGTATGTATACTTGTATATGTATAGATATATATATCTGCAAAACGCGGAAATAAAATTAGTAACCTGATATAATTATTTCATCAGTGTCCCAAGTTTATTTTGTACTTAAGAAGTCGGTTAAAAATAAATATAAACTGAATTACTTGTAATAATATTTGGATTTTCCTTAGTAAAATATTGAAAGTGTTTTATCTAAGTAGTATATAATGAAATACACTGTCGGTATGTTATCACGATTCATGACATAGCCAGGTGGTTTGGTTGATTTGAGATAAAAATCACGAGCCTGCTTGGTGATTTATTTTGCAAGAGTACATGGTATTGTATCAATAAATAATAAATATTTGATCTACATATTAAATAGGCTTCCGAGATTAGGATAGTGAAATAATATTTTACAAGTCTCTGATTAATTAATATTAATTTAATTTTTTTTGTTGTTATATATAGCGAATATATTGGCAATAGGAATACAAACGTTGTGAAAATTTGAACTCTCTATCTATTACGTTTTATGAGACACAGACGGATAGATGGATGGACGGACGGACAGAGGTGTCTTAGTATTAGCCATCTGTGCGAGAGATGTTACACTAGTGCACAAGTGTGTGCGCAAACAAGGTACACTTTGTGTTCCCTCGCTCTCGTAGTCGATGGAAATACGACTGTAGAGAGATCAGGGGCAGGACCACGAAATTTACATGCTCTCTGAAGCACGCCCCGCCAATTTCCAAACTCCGAGCTAACATTGATAATAATATTTTCACAAAAAAAAAAAAAATCTTTTTTTTGCCAACCCGGGAGTCGAATCTAGAATTCAAAGTCAAAGTCGAACATGCTAACTAGAATACCAATGAAGTAGCAGTTACTTTCATGATAAGGAATGTTCATGAAAATGAAAATAAATTATGAAATAACGAAATGTTATTTTTCGTGAAATATAATATTTATTTGGTAATATTCCATTTATTTACATACTCGCAGTTCGTATCTTATAAATCTCATATTTAAATTATATCAGTTACCTATTTATGTACCCAAGTTATTTATAAATCACTATGTAAATTATAAAGTCAATAAACTGCGTATAATTTTTATTGAATAATATGATTAGATTTTATTAAAATACTATTTATCACATTTATCGTGTGCGCTGGTGATAATTTGATTATTTTGACTTCCGGGTTATTTAAATACAATTTTTTTCTATAATAATATAAACGGAAAAACCTTTTTTGCAAAACCGACTTCAAACGCAACTAGGTACATATAAAGTATATCAATTGTGCTTATAAAATTTGAAGAGTTCCCTCGATTTCTCCAGGATCCCATCATCAGATTCTGACCTGATGACAATGGGACCACCTGGGAAGTAAACCCTTTTAAATAAAAACAGGACTAACCAGAAATGGTTAGAATTATTTTGCTATAATTCGCAAACTCTTCATTTGTCATATATATGTATATATACATGTGCGTGAGTGTGTGTCAGTGTGTCTGTGTGTGTGTGTATATACGTGTGTGTGTGGTTGATGATGATAATGATGGGGATTTTTTTTTCCATTTTCATATTTTCATGACACGCAGCCAGGTCAAGGACTTGGTCTGAGATAAAATATTGATAAACTGAAAATGCTAGAATAAATATTATTTATAATTAAACAAACAAACTATATATAAGATAATAATAAGCTACTGATATCTATTTGTGTGTTTAGAGTTAAGAAAAGTACCTGTTAGGTAAATATTTACCACTTTGTCTAACGTATGTCTAGTGTCTACTTTTCAGGGTAGAAATGCAAATATGTCGTTTTAAACAGATTTTTAGAATAGTTCAAGTAGTTATGTTGAACTCCGGTAGATTGGGTTTTTGACTAAATTTTTTTATACACGGTGTTATTTTATTCCCCGTAAACCCTGAAGGAGGCGAATGTGCTCATGAAACTGAACAACTCTCCTCAAGGAACATAGGTCGAAATATGAAAAAAAAATTTTGGACCTCCCATAGTAAATCAATCAGCTAATCGTCACTTTTGTATGGAGGGTCCAATTTTTTTTTTTCATATTTCGAGCTATGTTCCTTGGGGAAAGTTGTTCAGTTTCATAAGCACATTCACCTCCTTCAGGGTTTACGGGGAATAAAATACCACCGTGTATACTTAAAATAAGGATTTTTAATATTATAACACACACAAAAACACAGTTTTAGAAACGGGATACAGTCGCAATAAAACAGTTTATAACTTATTTGTTTTTGACCGATTTATTTAATGTTTTTACAAATGTTACTCTAACATGTTACATTTTCGATTGCAATGAATGAATATCAACATTTTGGCAACAGTGGAATACCCAATTCTACTCCCTCTATTTTTCCGGGACAAAAGACAGTCTGTCATTCTCTAAGTCCTTAATTATACCCAAGCAAAAAAATTACGTCGATCCGTTGCTGCGTGATTGAAGGACAAACTAACAAACACATTCTTTTCATTTGGGGCACTAGCTGATGTTCGCGACCTCCTCCGCGTTCATTTAGTTTTAAAATAAATAAATAAACATTTATTGAACTCACACATAAACAAAAGATTAAGAAAAAATATGCAGAGTACATCTATATGACATAAATTGGGTATGTATTACTCAAAAAAAAAATCATACGTGTTAAAGCGACTTGACTTGTAATACTAACCGCGTGGTCACCGCCGCTCATTCACAGAGCGGGCGGCGGAATGGCCGTTTCCTACATACGTCACAATGGCCATTGTGTCCGTCCGGTCGTCCAAAAGGACCCACGATTTTTTGACACACCGTGCCTACTGTCTAGAATCTAGACATGTGGTGGACTCTAGGAATGAGTTGCAAGATTCCACCCGAACAAACATAGCTACATACACACATACATACATTGTGCGAGGTGTGAACAAAGATGCGAACTGAAATTAAACGGTGGCAGGTTGGTGTGCCCCCCCCCCCCCCCCCCCCCTTGCACTATTGTCGTACCCACTCGTAATAAAACAGAAAAAACATGTTTTTTTTATTCGATGATAAGATAGTCCTTGACTGCGATCTCACCTCATAGTAAGTGACGATGCAGTCTAATAGTGTACATTCAACCCCTATATCGGTTCCTACTCGCCATCGCGTCGGAACTCTAAATCGCTTGGCGGCACGTCTTTGACGTTAGGGTGGTAACTAGCCACGGCCAAAGCCGCCCTCCAGACCAGACCAGAGACAAATCAGAAATTATAAATTCCCAAATTGCCCCCGCCGGGAATCGAACCCGAGACCTCTCAGTTAAACCTAAGAGGAGGAAATCGTGACCAAGCTATACTTGGTACACAATTATAAATTAATCACAACGGAAAATGGCAATTTATTGAACGATTTGATTCTAATTATTATTGTCTAGACGTTTAATTACGTGTAATTAATACTCCGAAGGTATTGGAGCTTCCTGTAGAGACCCTAGCTATGCTCGAAGTATCCCTGCGTCTCCGTATGTGAGGTTTTGTTCCAGCATAACTTCTAAATACCTGAACAGATTTGGATGTAATTATGGGTTATCGATAGAATCTTTACAGCATCCTGAGTGAAACTGACTATTTTTCAGTTGACATTCTTTTAAACAGTGTCGACCTCCCTGGCGCAGTGGTCAGCGCTGTAGTCTCATAACTGAGAGGTCTCGGGTTCGATTCCCGGCGGGGGCAATTTGGGAATTTATAATTTCTAAATTGTCTCTGGTCAGCCTGGTGGGGGAACGTGAATGTGAACGAAGTCGCGGGCTTCACTTTATATTTTTCGATGACATGATAAACCTTGACTGCGATGTCACCTGATGGTAAGTGATGGTGCAGTCTAAGATAGCAGGCTAACTTGGAAGGGGTATGTCAGTTAAGATTAAACCCGTAACCCTAATCGGCTTTTACACGCCATCGTGCCGGAACACTTAATCGCTTGGCGGCACTTCTTTAACGTTAGGGTGGTAACTAGCCACGGCCAAAGCCTCCCACCAGACCACATTAGTGATTTAGATCATTTAGTATTTTAATACTCGTAATTTGATTGTTTCTTTTATCTCTTCTCAGCAGAATTTGCATTCCGAGCCGGTGGTAGAGTTATGACGTAGGTGTCATAAAAGCTACAAGTTGGCCTAAATGAAATTAATAATTTTGAATTGAATTGAATTGAATATCCCTTTCTTTCAAAAGAGTTAGCGTAACACGAAAGAAAAGCACCTAATGTACCAACACCGTCCGATCATACGATGTCGACGTAACGCCATGATGCAATCTGGTTTAGAACACCTCAGCATTCTATATGTATCTACTGCAATTCGATACATACGGAAATCTATGCCTCTATACATATATACCTACTGAAAAATTATATCTTTTAAATCGGCTTTGCTAGAGTAAGATACTCTATGTAGCTTATGTATTTTGTGGACAGATACATAAGCTACATAGAATTTAAAAAAAAACCTACAAAAAGGAAAAAAATCAAATTTTAAAGAATACTACATGATACCCGCGACTTCATTCGCGTGGATTAAGGTTTTTTTATTCCCGCGGGAACTCTCTTATTTCCCGGGTTAAAAAGTCAAAACATCAGTAACTATTGACGACCCTGGCGCAGTGGTGAGCGCTATGGTCTTATAACTGGGAGGTCTCGGGTTCGATTCCCGGCGGGGGCAATTTAGGAATTTATAATTTCCAAATTGTCTCTGGTTCTGGTCTGGTGGAAGGCTTTGGCCGTGGCCCGTGGCTAGTTACCACCCTACCGTCAAAGACGTGCCGCCAAGCGATTTAGCGTTCCGGCACGATGGCGTGTAGAAACCGATTAGGAACCTTCCAAGTTAGCCCGCTACCATCTTAGACTGCATCGTCACTTACCATCAGGTGAGATCGCAGTCAAGAGCTATCTTGTCATCGAAAAAAAAGAAAAAACTATCTATAAGATCCAAACCGTATCTATGAGTAAGAAATAATTAAACACACCATCAAAAATTTTTTATGCTTCAAAAATAATAATCAGAAAAAATCATAGGGCCTTTCATTAAAATTAATAATGGCTTCTACTCGTCGACTAAAATGCTTTTCCAATTCCAACTCTATCACTAAAATCCTAAAGTATATTTTTGTTTATAGTTTGAATTTGTAACATTGTTACTTAATTTGAGCGATGTTTTTAGTATGGGCATTAGAAACAAAGCAAACCTAGTGATTATGTAGGCCTCGAAATTATCTCTAGTGATGTGCCACACTGCAATTTATCGATAAAAGACTAATTAATTATTTTTTTATTCCGGAAAGAAAAACATCTTTATGAACTTTTGCCAGCGGATAGGGTGTATTCGACTTCTATTTTATCGAATCTAATCTATTTTATTTTATCGAATATAATCTATTTTATTTTTTGCATGGATATTCTTACATGGATATATTTAAAGAAATAGCGAGTGCCAAAGAATACTTTCTTCTGGAATAAAAGGTTTGGATTTCATGACATCGCGATTTAATTTTTCACTTTCCATCCATCACTTTCCATGTTTTTAACTATAACCATGCAAAAATGACATCAACCGTTGCACCTCATGTTTGAAAGATAAACCACATTCACTTTTCTGATATCAGTAAGTATTACTTAGTTAAAATAATAATTAAAATGTTGCTTTTAACTTTCAGGTCTAACTTTTTGTTTCCTGTTTGCTGCGTGATTTCTGTTTGTTTTACCTTAAGGGTCAAATAGATACAAATTTATAACAAGCTTATTAAAATAGATTAAAAACCCGACTGCTTCAAAGATGATGTAAGGATTCTAACAACACCTCATACATCAAAATCTGTTCAGACATTTCTAAGGTATGGTGAAATTAAGAAACTTGCATACATACATAAACGCTGAAAACATTACACTCCTTTTTCGGATAGACGTGCAATAAAATATGAAGCAGAGATGATATTTTTTTATTTTTATTTATCGATAGAAAATAAGCACAAATTCGAACAACACTAACTACCAAGTTGCTAAGCAATTAGAGACAAATCTTCTCTTCGAGCTATTTTCTCAGTGCTGCGTATTATTATTCTAATAGTTATTTTATTGGAATTTATATTGGTAAAAGTGCTTACACTGAATCAAACTCGACAAAAGGTAGGTAGGTATTCGTTAATTACATTTCTAAATTTAAACATTTTCATTATAAGATTATAAAAGCAATTTTGTACGAAATACCAATTCAATTAATTTATAAATTAAACGCCTTAATTTAGTTCTATTAATAAAAAAACGGCCAAGTGCTAGTGGGGGGTCTGCCAACACTGCGCTTCCCGGTGCGGGATCGCCACTCCAGCACCTTGGGACCCCATCGACCATCAGCTCTTCGAAGAATGACCATTTACGATTTACAACAATTTAATGTTGTTTTTCAGTTAAATTAATTTTCCTTTAAAGCAGTCGGGTTTTTTCTTTTCTTTCTTTGCTTGTCTACATTTTCGATTGTAATTAACTTTGGTATAGTTCTTGCAATTCACGAGGGCGCGTGAGCTTTACTTGTGGTGACGTTGTGTACATGCACATTGCGTAAGTGTGCCAGTCAGGGGCCTAGGTGGAAGCCGTCAGGCGCGAGCAAGCTCTCGCTCACACTTATACAGATACGACACACACACAACCATGAGCCACGCGCCATCGTGAATTGCAAGAATTGTAATTAATGGCATTTGAACAGTAAAATACCCAATTGCGAAACAAAGGTGGCAATTAAATACCGGAATGGTAAACTCACACCGGAAAACGTTTTCTTGGTAGGCCCACCTAGTTCATTTGTAAATGTGACATTATCTGATATATTTTTTTATACGAAAGAGCAAGCTCTAGCTCGCACTGGGAATAAAATCCACGCGATATTTTTAAGCTATTGCATAGCTTCTATCGCGGGCCAGCGTGGAGACCGAATCCAGAAATTCCGTAACGAAAATAACCTGACACGGGTCTCCTCAACGGTGAGCCGCTAGATGGCGTTGATAAAAAATGCTAGGCCGAGTGCCACACGTCTTTTTTTTCGTAATCGGGTATTTAACTAAGTTTTTTTATATGCTTAAAATAAAGGTTTTTAATATTATAACACAATGTAATTTTTCTTTTTTATTATATCTTTATTAGTTTCAAAAATATAGAGCTTTAAACTTTCCTGATAGAAAAAGAGAGCGCTATTGCAACATGACGTCAAGATTCAGTAGCTCCATACACTCTGCATATAAAATTTCGTTTAAGTAAAATACGGATACAGTCGCAGTAAAACAGCTAATAACTTATTTGTTTTTTGACCGATTTATTTTCTGTTTTTACAAATATTATTCTTACATGTTACATTTTCGATTGTAATTAATGAATATCCACATTTTGACAACAGTTAAATACCCAATAACACTTGTAATCATAATATGGAGATACCCGCACTTGCGATTTAAAAACCGCATGGTATCAAACAGATTCTTGCGATATTTTTTCGTAGTGCGAGCTAGGTCTAACCGAGTGAGTCAATAATTCTAAAAAAAAACATGGCGGACAGCAAAAAAAAAGGCTGCAAAAACGAGACAGCAGGTGTGCTCCGAAGGACGAATGCCGATGAAAGTCGTCTTGGCGATTTTAAAAGTTTAGAGATACCCGAATGTCACGTGTAAACCTCTGCTGGTTACCTGCTCGATGCTAAAAATAAGTTTATAGCAATGTGTGACCTAAACCCGCGTTTAAAATTCAAAATTATTTATTTCATGTAAATTGTGTCTCTTAGGTTGTGGTGCGGGTTGTTACGTTCCTTCAAATATGGTTGAGCGAAGCAATGGCTGGATCATGCGTCGTGCTCGTGAACGGGTGCCGCCAACGGGAATGGGTCTGCTTTGACTTCCCATGCTGACATGTGTTAGATTATATTATGTATTGTATTTTTGAAGCTTCACTGTGGAAGCACTGTATACTTAGCTTAGTTTTATTACTTATTGTAAAATTAGTTTATTTTATTTTTTGAAAAGAGCAACTGCTGAGTTTCTTGCCGGTTCTTCTCAGCAGAATCTGCATTCCGAACCGGTGGTAGATTTGTGACTTATCATAAGTGCTACAGGGTAGCCTACATGAAATAAATAAATTTTGAATTTTGAATTTTTTTGAATTTTTAGGAGTCTCTTAAAAAACGAGCATAACGTCCATAGGACTGAAACTGGGACCAGTGGCGGATTTTTCAAAAGGCCGAGTAGGCAAAGGGGCCAAAATTTTCAATTATGTCTTATAGAAATTAAAATGATATTTCTGAATTGATATTATATAAGTAACAAGTATAGACTACTGACAACTCAAAAACGCTAAAAAACTACCTAAAGCCGAATGAGTCTCTGGAAGAGACTGAATTCATAATGTCAAACCCGCTGTATTTATAGCCACAGTTCAACTCGGTGTCAGTAGGGCGCGCCAGGCGGGCGCCTACGTCATCAACAAAGTCAAATATCGATGTTATCAAACTACCTTCAAATACATTAAAGTTGTATATCTTTACTATATCAATATTTCGCCAACACTACATAGTGACGTAGTGCAATCATAAACAATTTCCCGGTTTCGGTCGAAACAACACTCGTGAAAATATAACTAATAAGATAGCGTGCCTAATATAGGCAAAGAGTGCTATTTAGGCTAAAGACAGCCCTGATAGTTGAGTTGTAAATACGTCCTTTCAAATAAAAAAAATATATTGAAATCGGTTCAGATTTGACGGAATTACGTAGTAACATCGCCAAAAAAAAATAAACGCGTCGAATTGAGAACCCCCTCTTTTTTTTGAAGTCGGTTAAAAATGATCTAGGAACTAGCACAAAATTGTAGAGATCATTTGAGTAGCCTAGGGGAGGACTCCGGACACCCGGAAAAGAAGACTTTCAACACAGTTTTAAGAAATATATAATTGAAAAATAACCAGATATGAGATACCTACTTTGAAACTGAGTAACTGCATTCAAAATTTCGTCCCAAGTCAGTTTTTACATACTTTTTTACTACCGAATTCGCGGAACCCGTTTCAATTTACAACTTATTACATTTAAACTTTTACGACACTGGGCCAGCGCGACTTTATTTGAATGCATTAATATAAAACTTTAAGCTCTGAAATGAAAACTTTAAAGTTGATTTTTCTTTGCGAAACAACGAAACCATTGGACTGTTCCAAAAAAACATCGAAAAGCATTTCTTTTCGAGCGTTAATTCATTTCTTCAACAAAAAAACTGCAAAAAATGCCAAAAAATCCACAAAAAAGTTCAGTGGTGTAACATGACGTAAGCCTCCAAAAACAGGTTCCGATTTGACCTTCTCTTTTCGATTTATTTTCGTGTATTTACATACAATGTTCGTACGTCTGTCTGCAATAAAGAATTTCCAAAGTACGTACTAAGTCTATGAAATGAAATGAAATGAAATATTTTATTTGCAAGAATATGGGTACATAAGATCTTAAAACTTGAAGGTGCCGCATATTCAGTCAGGTAATAACTGACATACAAAATACTAGTTTCTTAAAAACTAAAGATTAAAGTTTTCTTGTATAATGTCATTACACACTGTTTAAGCATATCTTAGACCTATCGCATTCAAAAAATTCATTCAGCGAATAGAAAACATTTTGCGCTAGCCACTTTTTTAGCGTAATTTTAAATTTTTTGTAGGGTAACTCTGAGATCTGAGATGGAATTGCATTAAATACTTTTATGCACAATATGGCATAACAATTTTTCGAGTACATGGCAGTCCTCGCTAGTTTCTTTGGTATTACATTGGTATGACATTGTATATATGTATAAAAGAGATGGATATGTTACAAGGGTGCGGTCAGGTGCGGTAAATGAAGCGCGTAATAGCAGATATTTGTCGTAATTTGTCATGTCATTTAACGATGAAGTACTTTATTATACTCTTCATCGTTCGGAACAAATTTTCGCTTGTTTTACTAAGTATGATTTTTAGTTTTGACAACTTCCTACGGCAATGGTGATCGCTGTGGCCTTTTAAGTGGGAGTCATCATGTCAAAAAATCAAAATGACGGATAGAATATCCAATTTTCCATATAGTACGTTTATCTCACGAAGAAGAGAATATAAGTCAAGAACTTGGCTAATATTAAAAAAAAATTAAAACTACGTACCTATGTAATATGTATTGATTCGACGACGCACAGTTAGTCAGTTAAAGTAAACTTTTTTCTCGTTGTATAGACGGAAAATCTCCGGCCAAAGTTCCAGGACTCAAATATAACTCCATTACCTTGATATTGACCCTCTTTTAACTTTTTTTGCGGCAACCCGACACCTGCCCACTTAAAAAATGCTCGGCACATCGCAACTTATGAGCGACACGCACGAGAGAAGACTTTTTGAAAGGAAAGTGTTCCCACGTAATTACAAAATGGGGTTAAGTGGTCGAAATTCCACGATCTCGCACTAAGCGCTTTGCTTCCTCGACCCTAATACGCACCGCAAAAAGGAATGCCCTTTCCAATTTGCTTCTAATTATAAATTGGGTGTCTTTAAATCAAGAGTGAATAGGCATCTTCTAAGAAAGCGCCAACTGTGGAACCAACTTCCTACGTCGGTTTTTCCACTAAAATACAACATGGGGTTTATTCAAGGGACGGACCAACAAATCCCTGAAAAGCCGGCAACGCTATGGTGGTGCCACTGGTGCTACAAGTGTTCATGGGCGGCTGTAATCACTTAAATGAGAGTGACTTAGGCTACTTATTATCCTGGAAAATCAAAGAGTTTCTGCGGGATTTTAAAAACTAAATCCACGCGGACGAAGTCGCGGGCGTCAGCTAGTTGTAAATAAGTGAATGAATAATTAATATTAAATTAATTCTAAATTAAAATTAAAGTAAATCCAAAATCAATGACACTGCAGCGTGGCATAGTACCCAAGATGCTGACAGAAATGCCCCTTTAGATGGCTCAATTAATTCTTTGGCCCATATAGCTGCCAGCTCTTGGATCCTCAGTTGGATTTTTGAAAAACCTAACTCCACGCGCCTGATGTCGCGTTAAAGAAAATCCATGCAATCTCCACATTCTTTGACCCATTGGTCCAGTAACTTGGCTTGGCTAAACTTGCCTTCATCGCCTCTCCACATGGATTTGCGTTGCTTTTTGAGACATTTTCAAAAAAAACTACGATGATGTAACGAAATATGACGTCATTTCCGACATTTCTGCTAAGCGATAATCCTTTTTACCGTGCGCGTTTTTGTGTCATTTTTTACAAACGAAATAAGTAATGAGTGTAATTTTTTACACAAAAAATACTTTGCCTCTTTTTGGTGAATCATTACTCATTTGATACTTGATATACTTGACTGGGAAATATAATAACAAGATACGATAACTGGAAGGTCTTAGTTTCGATTCCCGGCGGGGCCACTTGAGAAATTATATTTTCTAAATTGTCTCTGGTCTGGTCTGGTGGGAGGCTTTGGCCGTGTCTAGTTACCACCCTACCGTCAAAGACGTGCTGCCAAGCGATTTAACGTTCCGGCACGATGGCGTGTAGAAACCGATATAGGGGGATAAGGGTTGAATATACACTACCCAACGCCTTCCAAGTTAGCCCGCTACCATCTTAGACTGGATCGTCACTTACCATCGAGTGAGATCGCAATCAAGGACTATCTTGTTAGCGAATAAAAGAAAATCACCTTTGTACCACCGAATCTGCACCGCTACGTGATTGAAATTCCATGATCTCTTTGCTTCCTAGTCCCTGATGCGCACCTTATTTTAGTGACCTTCTGGCTTCCTTTTTTACAAGTAACTACTACCTTCAAATCAAGAGTAGTTATCTTCTATGCAAGTGCGCTCCATCTTACACATGTCATCAAGTGAGATTGCAGTCAAGCGCCAGTTTATATATTTAAAAAAAACATATCGACAGTGATGGAAAGTGCTAAACGATTAGTATTTATTAATCCAGTGACGTCAGCGAGAGCAGCATGGCTACATGGCAACTAGTCGAAGTGGGTCAGTCGTGCACTCGTGAGAGTGCTTTGCATCTGCGTCAGAGGGATCTTATGCAGGGACTAGAGAAACTGTGGATTTGCTCAATTCTGGCTCAATTAATCAAGCGCCGCAAATATACTCAGCCATTTCTAAGGACTACATTTTTACGGCGCTTGCTTTTGAGACTCTAGGCCCAAGGTTATCGAACACGAAGAATTTTATGAATGTCGTATCCCAAAGACTGATCCACGCCTCAGGTGACCAAAGACCTGGCGCTTATTTAGCCCAACGGCTAAGCTTCGCTATCCAACGAGGGAATAGCGCCAGTGTTTTGAGCACCATGCCCAAAACGACCATTTGGACGGCGTGTATTTTTTGTAAATACATATAATAATAATTAGTGGTAGTTTTAGTTTATTTAAGTTATTTATTTAATTTTAATGTGACATAACTTTTTTTATTGGTACTGTGGATTTATGATTCAGTTTGCAGCGGCGACAACCTAGCGGCAAAGATTTGTCGCTACCAGCTTATCAACGGCTCAATACCACCGCGCTGGCCTGATATAATTTTTTTTTAAAGAATATTAGGCAACCTGAAGTAGTTGACTAATATCCTCCTATCCACTCCAAATAAGCGGAAAGCTTGTGTTATAAATAAATCGCTTGGCGGCACATCTTTGACGGTAGGGTGGTAACTAGACACGGCCAAAGCTCCCACCAGACCAGACCAGAGACAATTTAAAAACTATAAATTCGCAAATTGCCCCGTCGGGAATCTATAACCCGAGACCTCCCAGTTATAAGACTACAGCGCTGGCAACTGCGCCAGGGAGGTCGTCAAAACCTTGCTTCGAAGGCCCAAGCCGTCCACCAGACCAGACCAGAGACAATTCGGAAATTAGAAATTCCCAAATTGCCCCGCCGGGAATCGAACCCGAAACCTTCCAGTTATAGAAGCTCACCAATGCGACAAGGTTGACAAACTTTGGATTTTTAAGATTTCTTTTAGTTTAGATTTTAGTTAAGTATATTTATTCTATTCTAGCTTCAAGTCCTAGGTCCGAATTTGTCGTGTGACCACTGAATACAATTAACATACATGTGGATCCGTTATCTTATCACTCGGTGATAACTGATAAGCGTTATTTAAGCAGGTGAAACGGTATCCTAACATAATCGCATAGAATACATTAAATATAAGCCTTTTTTGACTTGCACTCTTATAACTTGACTCTCCATTGCTCCAACTTAATTGGTTTAGAATTTTTCCTACTGAATATTATAAACTAGCTGATTCCCGCGACTTTGTGGTGCGGGTTGTTACGTTTCCTCAAATATGGTTGAGCGATAAGCAACGGCTGGATCATGCGTCGTGCTCGTGAACGGGTGCCACCAACGAAAATGGGTCTGCTTTGTGTCTACCCATCTTAACATGTGTTAGGTTGTGGTAGGTGTGCATTTTTGAAACCTCTTTGTGGAATCACTGTGTGCATAGCATAGTTTTGTTAACCATTGTAAAAAAAACATTTTTTGAAAAGAGCAACTGCTGAGTTTCTTGCCGGCTCTTTTCAGCAGAATCGGCATTTCGAACCGGTGGTAGATTTATGACGTGTCATAAGAGCTACAACTTGGCCTACATGAAACAAATAAATTCTGATTTGATTATTGATTTGATTCGTCCGCGTGGAAAAAGTTTAGAGTGACTTGCTACTATCCGCGAGAATTTATGTCCTCTATCTTCGATAATATTTAGTAGATCTACTACTATAGAATAATGGTGGAATATAGGAACTCACATACATACATGAACCTTGTAAAACAATATGCTCCTTTTTTCAGGCAGTCGTATAACAATATACTAATATTATGAAGCTGAAGAGTTTGTTTGTTTGAACGCGCTAATCTCAGGAATTACTGGTTCGAATTGAAAAATTATTTTTGTGTTGGATAGTCCATTTATCGAGGATAGCTTTAGGCTATTTAACATCACGCGGCGACCAATAGGAGCGAAGCATCAGTGATAAATGTTGCAAAAACGGGGAAAATTATCCATATTTGAGGGCTTCCGTTGCATGCGCTGCGTAAACGGTTCAAGTTACCCAAAAAATAACTAAATATTTTCGGAGATAGAGGACATAACTTCTCGCGGATAGTAAGTAGCAAGTCACTCTAAACCTTTTCCTTTTTTTCTTTTTTAGGGTTCCGTAGCCAAATGGCAAAAAACGGAACCCTTATAGATTCGTCATGTCTGTCTGTCTGTCTGTCCGTATGTCACAGCCACTTTTTTCCGAAACTATAAGAACTATACTGTTGAAACTTGGTAAGTGGATGTATTCTGTGAACCGCATTAAGATTTTCATACAAGAATAGAAAAAAAAAAACAATAAATTTTGGGGTTCCCCATACATAGAACTGAAACTCAAAAACTTTTTTTTCATCAAACCCATTCGTGTGGGGTATCTTTGGATAGGTCTTCAAAAATGATATTGAGGTTTTAAATATCATTTTTTTCTAAACTGCGAGAGACACTTCCAAAGTGGTAAAATGTGTGTCCCCCCCCCTCCCCCCTGTAACTTCTAAAATAAGAGAATGATAAAACTAAAAAAAATATATGATATACATTACCATGCAAACTTCCACCGAAAATTGGTTTGAACGAGATCTAGTAAGTAGTTTTTTTTAATACGTCATAAATCGTAAACCGCAATTTCTGCTACGGAACCCTTCATGGGCGAGTCCGACTCGCACTTGGCCGCTTTTTTATTTTACGAAGTCGCGGGAATCAGCTAGTCACTACATAGTATAAAACAAAGTCGCTTTTTCTGTCCCCATATCCCCTTGGTCGCTTAAATCTTTAAAACTACGCAACGGATTTTGATGCGGTTTTTTTTAATAGATAGAGTGATTAAAGAGAAAGGTTTATATGTATAATAACATCCATTAAATAGTGCAGAAATACTTTTATTTTTGAGGTTTCTAAAGTCATGTCGTAAATAATTACATTTTTTCCGCTTACATTGCAAACGCAGGCTGAACCCTACGAGATTTATTAAAATAATGTACTAAGTATTGTACACATTGAAGAGGTCTACAGAAAACTCCGCGATGGTATATGTCTATCTCTTATAGATATCCCACAATAACGTTTTTTTGTCATTTACTTTTTACGACAAATAATGGCTAATTTTCGAAGCGATTTTAACCAATACAGCATTAATCCTTATCTAATTAAATACCTTAAATACATTGTTGATTGAATATAGATCTATATGGCCCTTTACAGCATATGATTTAAATGAATATTTTCGAAGATATTACAGATTTAAAAATTGCGGGACGTAGCGCTTGCGGCGGTTCCAGGTTGTAATATATTAATTGTCGTAAAAATAGAAAAAATATGTAAAAATGTTAAAAGTAAAAATGTAGTGTATGAATTTAGATATTCCAAAGATAGCAGGAAATCTTCATAGTTTAGGGAAAGAAGAATTTTTTTACTCTAAACGCGTGCGGGCCACGGGCAGTAATGAATAAATCAAAACTACTGGATCGATTTTAATCATTTTATCAGTGAATGACATAGGCTATATATTTTATACCCGTGCGAAGCCGGAGCGGGCCGCTAGTAATAAATAATTTTGAATTTGATACATTGTAGAGCCGTTCATGGAACATCACACATTCGCCGCTATGACTGCCTCAATTAATAGCCTAGTTAGTGGCATGTGTCTCCAATTAAATCATCACTGGTAACAGGAACAAAGTATTTCCCATACGTATACATTAGTCAGACTAATCGGTTATAAGGAAAAATTGTATACAGTAATAATTACATCATTTACGCTTTATAATTAGGTACCTACCTACTCGTATTTAGATTCTTGAAGGATATAGAAGGATACCAACGGTAGATTGCATTTTAAATTAAATAAAATTGATGTATAACATTAATCTAGTTATAACAAACTAGCTGATACCCGCGACTTCGTTCGCGTCGAATTAGTTTTTCAAAATCCCACGGGAACTATAATTTTTTTCGGGATAAAAAGTAGCCTATGTTTTAATTCAAGTTATAATCTATCTCCATTTTAAATTTCAGCCAAATCAGTCCAGTAGTTTTTGCGTGAAAGAGTAACAAACATACACTCACACACATACACATACAAACTTTCGCCTTTATAGTATTAGTTATAATCTATCTCCATTTTAAATTTCAGCCAAATCGGTTCAGTAGTTTTTGCGTGAAAGAGTAACAAACATACACACACACACACACACATACACATACAAACTTTCGCCTTTATAATATTAGTAGGATGTAACGGGATAAATTTTGTACATTTATATTTTGAAAATTTTAATCGGAGGATGCTTTATTACCGATACCGAGCCATAAAAAAACTTTTTTTGAATTTTTTGTCTGTGTTGATTTTGCTCCATAACTTCGTCAAATCTAAATCAAATTTGATAATTCTTTTTTTATTATAAATTGTGTACTATTATAAATATTTTGTCCAATTTTGGTGAAGATCCACTGAATATTATCGGAGATAGAGGACATAACATCTCGCGGATAATTGCAAGTCATTCTAAACGTTTTCCACGACGTAGTCGCGGGAATCAACTTAAATATATATAAAAATAAATCCCTATTTCCCTTGGTCACGGCGCGGCGTCACGCGTGAACGTGTGGACTAATTTCGCTAATTCAGATGTTATATACAATTTTCCGTGGTCGGGTTATAGTTTTGAAAGGTTTTTCTCGTCCTCGCTGCAACTGGTGTGATGCAACGCTCCAAAGTCCATGGAACGGTCGCAAGCACTCCAATCTACTCTACTGTCGCCATGCCGTCTCTTGGAGAGCATTTATTGCACTCGCACAGAGCAAACTCACCACAGAGACAAGTTAATTATCCCTCAATATGAATAATATCCTATCCTCCTATATTTGAACGAGCGAAGCGAGTTCTCTGAGTCAACTAGGGCGCTTGCCTACTAGACAGAGAAGTGTGTCCGTCTAAATGTCTGTCAGAGCCCTATAACTTCTGAATTACTGAATATTAGAACGTGAAACTTGGTTGAAAATTCAGTTATATCCTGTACTTGAACAACAAATACTAAAATTAGATAAATGTTATAAAGAAACGAAATTATTTAATTTTAATGCGCCATCTATTAGCATTATTGTGAAGCTAATAGCTTCACTATAATGCTAATAGATGGCGCTGTGTCAGTAAAACAGTTTTATGTCAACTATTATTTTTTTTATTGCGTCTAATGTTAAAAGTTAATTATTACAATATATAATTAAAACTTTTGGGAATTATGGGATATCGCGAGGTCTCAGTTCGGGGCGAACCACTAGTATTATTAATTAGAAGAAATGGAGATAAGTGAATCTCTAATGCTACTGCTCTACCTGCGCCGTAATGCGTAAATTAGCACGAAAATAAAGGCATTATTCAGATGGGGCCAAAATTTTAATGCATTCAATGTGTTGTAGCATCACGAATGACGTTAGGCACTAAGCGATAACTCGGATGGCGGTTTTTTTGACACATTATAGGATTTTAACGCGTTGAATAACGCACCAAACTTTGTTGGCTACATTAGCGCGGTCTCATTCTATGCAGCTCATGTACTGGGAGGACGTTTGAATGTGATTTTGAAGGCAGACGACAGAACAGAACACTATTACTCCAGTTATCGTACTAATTCATGAAAAATTACTTTTGGCAGCATCTTTTCTTTTAATGTAGCTACTTTGTTTAACGCGTTATTTTGTAATGCTCTAATTAAGGCCATTTAAGCGCAGCCGTTAATGCAGATGGAGCAGTAGCATTAAAAAAAAATTCTTCCACTTTCCCTTGAAAGTGAGTAAAATGAAATTATAGAGTGGTATTACATACTACCTCAGTATAATACTAACTTAAAAGTTAAATTCTTATAAATCACACTTTATTACTGGTAATAATACTACTTGTAATAATAAATAATTTACTTACATAATTTTATTGATAAAATAGTTTGAACCTTGAAATCAATTCATCGCCCGTTCGTTGTTAAAGAATTTAAAGAATTTGAATGCAATTCTCAACGCCATATTTGATTCGGTCGGCGCGGGTACTTACTGGTAGAGCAATTTTAACTCATTATATGCATTGATAGAAATGGAACGTTAACTTTGACATATTTTTCTTCATACCTATTCGAAAAACAAATATTGGCTTTAGAGAATAGATAGATATATTTTTATGGGAGTTTTCATTTCTCTCTTCTGATTGGTCCGCGTTCGTGCTTTAGTAAACTTGAAAGGGGTATGGCAGTGTACATTCAACCCATGCCCCTTATCGGTTTCTACACGCCATCGTGCCGGAACGCTAAATCGCTTGGTGGCACGTTTTTGACGGTAGGTTGGTAACTAGCCACCGCCAAGCCTCCCACCAGAAATCTATACTAATATTATAAAGCTGAAGAGTTTGTTTGTTTGAACGCGCTAATCTCAGGAACTACTGGTTCGAATTGAAAAATTATTTTTGTGTTGGATAGTCCATTTATCGAGGATGGCTTTAGGCTATTTAACATCACGCTGCGACCGGAAGCATCAGGAGCGAAGCATCAGTGAAAAATGTTGCAAAAACGGGGAAAATTATCCATATTTGAGGGCTTCCGTTGCGTGCGCTGCGTTAACGGTTCAAGTTACACAAATAATAACTAAATATTTTCGGAGATAGAGGACATAACTTCTCGCGGATAGTAAGTAGCAAGTCACTCTAAGCCTTTTCCTGAAAAATGTTGCAAAAACAGTGAAAATTATCCATGTTTAAAATATATTCTTTTAAAAACTTCTAAATCGCGATCATAATAACAGAAATTGACGCGGACGAAGTCGCAGGCAGCAGCTAGTTATAAATAGAATTCACAATGTAGGTAAGTTTGAAGCTAAAAGCTCTCGCAACTGTTGTCTCTGGGGTCAAGTGGTCTGCGTGTGTACGTGATTGGCAACGCGCGAAGCTCGGTGGTCTGGCTGATCAGCGCAAATTGCTTTTATTGGCTGCTCATTGCGCACCAACTCTTGAGCGACATTGGTTAAAGGTGCAGGGTTGGTTCAAACTGTATCCAAGGGGGCCCGTACACGGTCGAACATGTTTGTCAAACAAACGGAAACGGAGGTGTTTGATTGGATGACCTTGACAAACATGTTAGACCGTGTATGGGCCCTCTTATGGGGCCCATATGCCAAACGTGTTTTTAAACATTTTTTTTACAGACGTGTAACTTTTTTTTTTATTCGACGACAAGATAGCCCTTGACTGCGATCTCACCTGATGGTAAGTGACGTTGCAGTCTAAGATGGTAGCGGGCTAACTTGGAAGGGGTATAGCAGTGTAAATTCAACCCATACCCCGAATCGGTTTCTACACGCCATCGTACCGGAACGCTTAATCGCTTGGCGGCACGTCTTTGACGGTAGGGTGGTAACTAGCCACGGCCAAAGCCTCCCACCAGACCAGACCAGAGACAATTTAGAAATTATAAATTCCTAAATTGCCCCCGCCGGGAATCGAACCCGAGACCTCCCAGTTATAAGACCACAGCGCTCACCACTGCGTCACGGAGGTTGTCAGAACGTCATTTTTACGTGTTTGTCAAATTATTTGACAGTCTGTGGTCGTGTTTGTCAAACAAACTACATGTTTGGCAAACAGAAACGGATGGAGTTTGATGACCTTGTTCAAACAAAACCGTAACAAAAACGTGACATAAAAATTTTACGTGTTTGACAAACATGTTTGACCGTGTACAAGCCCTCTAACTGGTAGGGTATGAGTCTGCTACGTTTATTAAAAAAAAAAAACTTGAAGTTGAAAAAAAAAATTTAGGGAGCACGCTATCGCAAAGATTATAAAGAACTTTGACCTCTACTTATAGTCCATTGACTTTATGGATGACGTTTTATACTTTAAAGTTATCATTTCTAGTAGTGACCTTTGGCTCTCTTAAATCATTTTTTAGTGAATTCAGAACATTTCGTTCTTCTACTATCTATTGGTCACTTTTGACCGTGTGGTTGGAAATACGTAATATTTGAAAATCTATTTGGTATTCTGGGACCACTCTTGTTATAATTATGCTCTACGTATCTGTGAAAGTTTCATCAAAATCGGTTCATCCGCCCCGAAGATTAGCCCAGAGAAACAGATAGGTATAGAAACAGACAAATAATTGGCTAAGCTGAGGGGATTTAGGAACTGTTGATTGTAAATCGAAAAAGCGGATGAAGTCGCGGGCGTCCGCTAGTAGTAACATGTTATGTAGACTAGCAGACGCCCGCGACTTCGTCTGCTTCTTCAATTCACAATCGACAGTTCCTAAATCCCCACAGTTTAGGTGGGCAGAACCCCTGCAGCATCAGGATTGAGGAGTTGGATCCTGGAATTCAGCTATGTGGTCTTTACTTGGTACCTACTATGACTATTCATAAGCGACAGTACCTAAAATCCCCATAGTTTAGGGGGGCAGTACCCCTGCAGCGTTAGGATTGAGGAGTTGGAACCCGAAGTTTTTACGAGACCATCTCGCAAATTTTTTGTGTCGGTTAAAAAAAGATTCACGCAAATCTGTTTAGAAATCACGGAGATATCGATATACACAGGTAGAAAAACACAACTACTTCTCCTGCTTTTTCGAAAGTCGGTTAAAAAAGTAGCCTATATTACGCCCGATTTTTATATTTATTTATTTTATTTAATATCAGCGATCTACCAGTGAAAGTCCCGCCAAAATCTGTCTAGCCGTTCCCAAGATTAGCGGCAACAAACAAACAGACAAAATTTTTTAAAATTGCTTTCTTGTTATAAGTACCGTATTTACTTTCGTATGCAGTTAGTAAAAAGCTGTTCTTTTGATATTACAAACAGACACTTCAATTTTATTTATTGGTATCGATGTATATGTCGCAGTCAGATTGTTTAATCCACCGTATTACATTACGGCTAGCTGTTATCAAAAACAGGGAAGTTTTGAAATGCGGCGGTTCAATTAGCCGGATTGTCATTGCGATACGTTCTTGCAAAAAAAATCATAACCAGCAAGGCTGTGGCGGGAGCTGCGCTTCGCTATAAATCAAATGGGCTACGCCAGAAGACTCGCTCCGTCGCCCCTTCAGCTTCTGGCTTCGCGCTTCCTAAAAACACTCTAGGGGTAGGGCAGACAAGACTACGTGGAGTAGAACGTATCGCAATGACAATCCGGCTAATCGTTGAACTGCCGCATTTCAAAACGGCCCTGTTTTTGATAACTGCTAGCCGTAATGTAATACGGCGGATTATACAATGTGACTGCGACATATTATAACATCGATACCAATAAATAAAATTGAAGTGTCTGTAATATCAAAAGAACAACTTTTTACTAACTGCTTAGGAAAGTAAATACGGTAGGTACTTATAACAAGTTTGTTTGTTGCCGCTAATCTCGGGAACGGCTGGACCGATTTTGGCGGGACTTTCACTGGTAGATCGCTTATATTATCGGGCGTAATATAGGCTACTTTTTTAACCGACTTTCGAAAAAGCAGGAGAAGGAGTTGTGTTTTCTACCTCTGTATATCGATATCTCCGTGACTGCGAGTACTGCGACATATAGATAAGTAAGAAATTGGTCATACAAATGTATGATGCGCGTGTCACATATAATTATGTATGTCGGGGACACTGTACACGTCATTCGGACGCAGCGCATCGACTGATTACATGTATTGACGTATCATCTCTGTAATTCATGCTGATACGTGCAGTGGTTACCGCGGCCTCCCGTTCGGGAGGTCACGAGTTCGATGTCACGCACCTCTGGCGGAGTTATGTGCGTTAACATGTGATATCACATGTTTCAAGGGTTAGGGAAACCATCGTGAGGAATCCTGCATACCTGAGAGTTATCCATACATGTGGGTTGTTACGTTCCCTCAAATATGGTTGAGCGAAGCAATGGCTGGATCATGCGTCGTGCTCGTGAACGGGTGCCACCAACGGGAATGGGTCTACTTTATGGCTGCCTGTCTTAACATGTATTGGATTGTTTTGCATTTTTGAAACTTCATTGTAGAAGCACTGTGTACATAGCATACCTAGTTATGTTACCTATTGTAAAAAAAATTTTTTGAAAAGAGCAACCGCCGCTTATTGCTGGCTCTTCTCGGCAGGAAGGGCATTCCGAACCAGTGGTAGATTCATCGACGATTCAAAAGCACTTGTAACAGTTTATTTGAATAAAAAATATTTCTATTCTAAAGCTGTTGCCCGCAACTTCGTACGCGTCAATTTCTGTTATTATGATCGTGATTAAGAAGTTTTGAAAAGAATATATTTTAAATATGGATAATTTCCCCCGTTTTTACAACATTTTTCACTGATGATTCGCTCCTATTGGTCGCAGAGTGATGTTATGTAGCCTAAAGCCTTCCTCGATAAATGGACTATACAACACAAAAAGAATTTTTCAATTCGAACCAGTAGTTCCTAAGATTAGCGCGTTCAAACAAACAAACTTTTCAGCTTTATAATATTAGTATACCTAGATTGTGAAGTTCCATAAAAAATCCGTTTAGTGTTTGCGTGAAAGAGTAACAAACATCAAAAACTTTCGCATTTACAACATTAGTACGACTCTCGCATCATCGCAATCAAGCGCAAACCAGTTATGAGATGACAATAAAAAAAATTGCACAATGAGAAAAGCGTAGGTCAAGTGATAGCAACCGGAAGTTGCGAGATTGCCCGCTCTGTGAATCGGGTCGATGCTTGATTGAGGATTAGGTCATGCTTTCCCAGCATCTTTTTTTTATACGCTAACTAGCGGATGCCCGCGACTTCGTCCGCGTTCTTAAATTGTTGAAATTTTTCCTGAATTTTCTTTGCTATAAACCTCACGGAGCCCGAGACCTTTCCAACGAATGCAAAACCGTGGAAACCGGTTCAGGAGTTATAGCGTCAGGAAGGAAAACCCGACTTATTTTTATACTAGCTTTAACCCGCGGCTTCGCTCACGTTAGGTTCGATTTTTTAACCCCCTATTTAACCTTTTTGGGGTTGAAATTTTCCAAAATCCTTTCTTAGCGGATGTCTACGTCCTAACAGCTACCTGTATGCCAAATTTCAGCTCGATCGGTCCAGTGGTTAGAGCTGTGCGTTGATAGGTCAGTCAGTCAGTCAGTCACCTTTGCCTTTTATATATTTAGATAGTAGACAAGATAGTCCTTGACTGCGATTTCACCTGATGGTAAGTGACGATGCAGTCTAAGATGGTAGCGGGCTAAGGGGTAGGTATGGCAGTGCATATTTAACCCATACCCCCTAATCGGGCTTTGTAATAACCTCGGCTTAATAAATATGTTTTTAAAAATTGAATTTCATTCTAAGAATACATTCTAAGAATAGCCCTTATACTATTGCATTTTATCCAAGAACTAGCTGTTGTCTGCGACTTCGTCCGCGTGGATTTACTTTTTAATAATCCCGTGAGAACGCTTTGATCTTAGCCTTCGATTCGGTTCTTGTTCGGTTCTCGTCGGGTGACCGCCCTCGACCACCGACTTACCGCATCGCATTGTTCGCCCGCGCTATTTTTTCTTTTCGCTCGGCTTCTAATAGTCGTACCGAGATATTGAATAGCCTATAACCTTCCTCAAGAGTTGGGCTATTGGATACAAAAAGAATTTTGCAAATTCGACTGGTAGTTCCAGAGATTAGCGCGTTCAAACAAACAAACTCTTCCACTTTATTATATTAAGTACAGATTGAGACGTAGACTACATTTTATCTTCTATAAAATCCTGGAAAATTAAAGAGCTCCCGCGGGAATTATTCATCCAGCGAAACGAATGGTTTAATTTGTTTTTCTCAATAAATTACTTATTATTCTCTCTCTATTATTAATCTCTTATTTACTGTTGTATTACGTGGCTATAGTCGTGCCTCCCGTATTGTTATTGCAAGGCCACGGTGCCGGATGAGGAAGCAGCTGTCAATAAATCTTGATCACTACTCAGTGAGCCACACCCACCTAAAGTAGGTACCCAACTAGCAAAGTTGTCATATAAAAAAGACTATAAGTCTATCAATACTAATGAAGCTCCTATAAAGGCATTGTATTACACACTTTTACTTATAATAGCATTTCACAAGCACAACTAGACTATAAGTAGATTATAAGATCGTTATGGAGACAAATGCTCCTGTAATTACGCCCAAATTCACCTTTACAGTAGTGTAAAAAAAGAAAGAGAAAAAAGAGCATTTTGCTAGTTGGTTACACTCTACCTAGATCACTACGTTTGTCTAGTGGGTAGAAGGTTCGACTCCGATGACGTGGTACCGGGTGAGGACAATAAATGTTTTTTTTTTCGATGGCAAGATAGACCTTGACTGCGATCTCACCTGATGGTAAGTGACAATACAGTTTGCGATGGTAGCAGGCTAACTCAGTAACACCTAGTTGGAAGAATACCTGCGTGTTTGTAGTACCAAGGCTATCTATACTATAATAAAGTGCAAGAGTTTGTTTGTTTGAACGCGCTAATCTCTGGAACTATCAGTCGGATTTGAAAAATTCTTTTTGTATCTGATAGCCCAATTCTTCAGGAAGATGAATTAGTCGGGACTGTTCTTAGCTGTGTTTGATGAAAATCGGTCCAAGATGGCCGCCGCCACAAAATGGCGGACCACATATTTTTTGACAACTCCCCCATATTGACTAGTAGAATACAATACACTATGGTAAATTTCAAATCCAAGATGGCCGCCGCCACAAAATGGCGAATTACATATTTTTTAATTTCACATGACGGGGGTGTTATTAATTTTCAATTGACATTTGTTCAAGTAAGTTAGTTACAAGATAATAATTGAGGTAGGTAGTAAGTAGGTAACAGTAAACCGATATCTAGGTATTTAATATCGTAACGCAAGTGTTTGTACAGGTCACAAGCATAACACGTTGAAAAATCGTATGATCTTTTCGCTGAGCCGATAAATTCCAGTTAGGCACTAACGTACTTCCAAGAAACTAACCTAAGACAAAACTGTGACCCACTTTATACGTACGTATGTAAAATGTAATCCTATTTAATGTTATAAATGCGAAAGTTTGTATGTTTGTTACTCAATCACGTCGCAACGACTGAACCGATTTGGCTGTTTGGCACAGAGACAGTCTGGTTATAGTCTGGAATAGCACTACTTTTTATCCCGGGAAATAAGAGAGTTCTCGCGGGGATAAAAAACCTCAATCCACGCGAATCATCTAGCATTCTTATAAAATTCTTTTTACAAAACCAACTTCAAACGCCACTACAAAGTATATCAATTGTGCCTATAAAATTTGAAGAGTTCCCTTGATTTCTCCAGGATCCCATCATCAGATCCTGACCTGATGACAATGGGACCGCCTGCGAAGTATACCCTTTCAAACAAAATTAATTTTCCAAATCGGTTCAGGCGTCTTCGAGTAGGTAATCGGGGAACATACATAAAAAAAATGAACGATTTGAGAACCTCCTTCTCTTTTGGAAGTCGGTTAATAAATGCGAAAGTTACTTGTTGGTTTGAAAGTATGGATGGATGGATGCTTGTTACCTATTCCTTCACGCCACAACGAATAAACCCCGGCTGGGAATGAAGATGTATTAAGGCGCTAAGAGGTGTGAAATGCCTAAATTCATGGATATTTAAATCAAATTGTGAACAGAATGCTTGATTTGAGCCGTACAGAAAAAATACAAAATTAAAGATAAAGGTTCAATAAATGTTTTTACTGGAACAAAATTGTATTTTTAAAAACCATCTCTTGTGAAAAAAATCACCAAAGAGTAGCTATTTTTGTTATAATTTGCAAATGTTCTCCAAAACGACACAAGCTTTTTAATTTATTCTTGCACACAAAAAAGGTCTTGAAAATACATAGTAATATTTTTACTTGAGAGTTTTATTTTTATTCCGTATTTCATTCGAGTAAAGTAATTTTTATCCCGAAATTCACCTAAATCTGCGCGAGCGTGCCTGCTCCGTCGCTATGTAAATTTGCCGTCAAACTCATTCACGCTTCTTAAGGTCTTAAGATACACGCGGACAAAGTCACGGGTATCATCTAGTTGTTAAAAAAGTCACAGAATAAAGAAAAATTACCCATTTGGCACGCGCCAGCATTCATTCATATCTAAAAAATCAGTTACATTGTATTATTCACGCTTATTTTACAAATTTACCATAAATCATACCTAGCAAACGTTCAAGATTTGCATATATGCCAATATTTTACTACGCATTTATAAAATTTGTAGTACCTACTTCCAGTAATACTTAGTACTTACTTCAAATTACCTAATCAACTTTATTTGAAAACTAGATAGAAATGTCCGCGACTTCGTTCCGCCTGTATTGGTACCCTATTATATTTGGAATGCCCTTCCGGCTTCTGTTTTTCCCTCTGACTATAATTTGGGTACCTTCAAATCAAGAGTGAATAGGCATCTTCTAGGCAAGCGCGTTCCATCTTAGGCCGCATCTTTACTTACCATCAGGTGTGATCGCAGCCAAGCGCCAGTCTATATATTTAAAAAAAAAAATCTTCTGAGTCGTAAGCTCATTTTGTCTCTTCTTGCTCGGTCAGACTTTTTTTAATATTTTTAGCGAGAAAACGAGAAGGCGGGTCACCTGATGTTAAGTGATTACCGCCGCCCATGAACATTTGTAGCACCTGAGGCACCACCAGTGCGTTGCCGGCTTTTCAGGAATTTGTTTTCGTTTCGTTCCGTTGGACTCTGAGGTGAAAGGAGTTTTTGTCAACCTCCCTGGCGCAGTGGTGAGCGCTGTGGTCTTATAACTGGGAGGTCTTGAATTCTATTCCCGGCGGGGGCAATTTAGGAATTTATAATTTCTAAATTGTCTCTGGTCTGGTCTGGTGGGAGGCTTTGGCCGTGGCTAGTTACCACCCTACCGTCAAAGACGTGCCGCCAAGCGATTTAGCGTTCCAGCACGATGGCGTGTAGAATCCGATTAGGGCTATGGGTTGAATTTACACTGCTATACCCCTTCCAATTTAGCCCGCTACCATCTTAAACTGCAACGTCACTTACCATCAGGTGAGATCGTAGTCACGGGCTATCTTGTCTTAGAATAAAAAAAAAGAAAGTGCTAATAAGCAGTTTTCTTCTGCTAGTTAAAGGGAATACGGAGCTCGCTTCGCTCGCGGTGGAAACTCCGCTTAAAGGTATACGCGATAAAGCCCATGTCAGGTCCACAGTGCACACGCCTTTACCTTAAGTAAACGCTATGCAAGGCCGAGACTGCACTCAGGGCTGACACTTTCACACTTTTATCGCATTTAATGAGATGAATGAATTAATGAATGAATGGATAAATGAATTATGTCATCAATCATCATCCTCATGAATATCATTTTAATCATTTTACATCAGGTGACTCGCCAGATCGTTTGCCCGCTATTCATATGTAAAAAAAAAGAATAATTGTTGCATGGCATCCAGCTGCCCACAAGATAGTGTAATAACTTATAACATTGTGTAATATTATGTAGTTATGAAAAGAGCAACTGCTGAGTTTCTTGCCGGCTCTTCTCAGCAGAATCTGCATTCCGAACGTGTCATAAGAGCTACAAGTTGGTCTACATGAAATAAATAATTTTGGATTTTGAATCATTCATTCATTTCACTAAAAAAATTAGAGAACGGGCTAACTTAGAATGTGTATGCCAGTGTACTCATGCCCCTAATCGGTTTCTATATTCCATCGTGCCAGCACGCTAAATCGCTTGGCGGCAAGTCTTTGACGGTAGGGTGGTAACTAGCCTTGGCCAAAGCCGACCAAACCAGACCAGAGACAATTTGCCCAAATTGCCCCCGTCGGGAATCGAATCCGAGACCTCCCAGTTATAAAACTAAAGCGCTGACCGCTGCGCCAGGGAGGTCGTCAGGCTTGCAATAAAATAAAGTCACTATCAAACTTATATGTTTTATTATTTTTTTTTTCAAGCAATAAAGTTGTATAAATAAATAAAGTGTTGGCAACCCTAAAATGAATTAAAAAAGGTCGTTGCCCGTTCGACTGCTGGAATCAGTTCACGGCCACACTTGACCGCCGTATTCCTTCTAACGAGCCGTTAGGGTGCTCGTCCACTGCGCGGCCAGTGGAGTGATTCTATACATCTATATGTTGTTACGTTCCCTCAAATATGGTTGAGCGAAGCAACGGCTGGATCATGCGTCATGCTCGTGAACGGGTGCCACCAACGGGAATGGGTCTACTTTTGTCTGCCTGTCTTAACATGTATTGGATTGTTTTGCATTTTTGAAACTTCATTGTGGAAACACTGTATACATGGCATAGTTTTGTTACCTATTGTAAAAAAATATTTTTTTTTTTTTTTGAAAAGAGCAACCGCCGAGTTTTTTTGCTGGCTCTGCTCGGCAGGAAGGGCATTCCGAACCAGTGGTAGATTCAAAAGCACTTGTAAAAGTTTATTTGAATAAAAAATATTTGTATTCTATTTCTATAATAATAAATAAAATTGAAGTGTCTGTTTGTAATATCCAAAGAACAGCTTTTTACCAACTGCATACGAAAGTAAATACGGTAGGTACTTATAACAAAAAAAACTATTTTTAAAATTTTTCTGTATCTTTGTTTGTTGCCGCTAATCTCGGGAACGGCTGGACCGATTTTGACGGGACTTTCACTGGTAGATAGCTGATATTATCGGGCGTAATACAAGCTACTTTTTTAACCGACTTTCAAAAAAGGAGGAGAAGGAGTTGTGTTTTTCTACCTCTGTATATCGATATCGCCGTGATTTCTTAACCGACTTGCGTGAATCTTTTTTTAATCGATACAGAAACTTTGCGAGATGCTCCCATAAAAATTTCGGGTTCCAACTCCTCAATCCTGATGCTGAAGGTGTACTGTCCCCTAAACTATGGGGATTTAGGAACGGTTGATTGTGAGTAGAAGAAGCGGACGAAGTCACGGGCGTTTGCTAGTTTTAAATATATAGGCTAGCGCTTGGCTGCGATCACACCTGATGGTAATTGAAGATGCAGCCTAAGATGGAACGCGCTTGCCTAGAAAATGTCTATTCACTCTTGATTTGAAGGTACCCTTGTAGTTAGAGGGAAAAACGGAAGCCGGAAAGGCATTCCAAATTTTAGCGGTTCGTATCAGGAACGAGGAAGCAAAGCGCTTAGTGCGCGTCCTTGGGATTTCAACCACGTAGGGGTGCAGATCTGGGCCCCAAGTCTGCTATTGCAATTGTAGTTCAATTGTCTATCAATGACATGACAATTGTTATTTTTAGCAATTGTCATGTCATTGATAGACAATTGAACCCCTGGGCCCCAAGTCAAATTGCTAAAAGTAGCAATTGGGATGTCATTGATAGACAATGTAACTACAATTGCAATAGCAGACTTGGGCCCCTGTTCTGTGCCCTGCGTTTCGATGGTAGAATGGTGATGGTAGAATGATCGCATGTGACGTCACGCGCCTACTTTCACACAGTTGTACGCAATCTTTTGTACACAATCAACAATCTCTAAACCAAATGCACATTTTCTAAGTAGTAAGTATTATCCTTTTCTTAAGGGGTAATTCTGATAATTTTGTTTTTTGCACTTTTGTAGCTTTATTGTGGAAGCACTGTATACATAGCATAGCTTTGTAAAAAAATTTTTTTTTTTGAAAAGAACAACTGCTGAGTTTCTTACCGGCTCTTCTCAGCAGAATCTGCATTGCGAACCGGTGGTAGATTTATGACGTGTCATAAGAGCTACAAGTTAGCCTACATGAAATAAATTAATTTTGAATTTGAATTTAAAAAGAGCAACTGCCGAGTTTCTTGCCGGCTCTTCTCAGCAGAATCAGCATTCCAAACCGGCGGTAGATTCTCGACTTGTCATAAGAACCTCAAGTTGGCCTACATGAAAGAAAGAAAGGAAAGCGGTGTCTTTTATCAGTTTTAGTTTTCTTGTATACAACCAAAGTACCAGTGTTTTGGTATAGTTTCAACTCACGAGGGCGCGTGGCTCATGGTTGTGTGAGTGTCGTATCTGTATAAGTGTGAGCGAGAGCTTGCTCGCGCCTGACCGCTCCCACCTAGGCTCCTGACAGGCACGCACACTTACGCAATGTTCATGTACACGACGTAACCACAAGTAAAGCTCACGCGCCCTCGTGAATTGCAAGAACTATTATACCTAGTAAAGCTATTTAATTGACAAATCGATATCGTAATTAATTCTGGTACATAATCTCTTAACTTAACTATTTTAAATGGACACCAGCTATCTAGGTATTCATAACAACAGCTAATTTTTATCTCTACAATCCTATTTTATTCTACTTACTAACTGATGCCCGCGGCTTCGCTCGCGTGGATTTAGTTTTTAAAATACCGCAGGAACTCTTTAATTTTCCGGGATAAAAAGTAGCCTATGTCACTCTTCAGGTCCCCAATTATACTCATACAGAAAATCACGTCGATCAAAGCTGTACAAACCAACAAACAAACACACTTTCGCATTTATATTAGTAGTAAGGATTAGTAAGGAAATGAGGCAAATTTTGTTAGAATGGATGGATGGATGGATGGATGGATGGATGGATGGATGGATGGATGGATGGATGGATGGATGGATGGATGGATGGATGGATGGATGGATGGATGGATGGATGGATTGATGGATGGATGGATGGATGGATGGATGTTACCTACCCCTTCACGCTAGGTACCGATTTCGCTGAAATTTTGAATGTAGATAGCTCATACCCAGGATTAACACATAGGCTACATTTATCCCGGAAAAATAAAGAGATCCCGCGGCAATTAAAAAAACTTAATCCGCGCGGACGAAGTCGCCGTCTTCATCTAGTATTTATACTGTAAAGAAGTAATGATGGATCCATTATGAAATTACATCTCTAGATCATTTAAATCGATACACGTGGACAGAATAATTTTCTTAAGCCATTACAATGTATCCTACTAGGTTTTATACAAGGTTATTTAACAACCGGCCAAGTGCGAGATGGACTCGCGCACGAACGGTTCCGTATCATCAGCGATTGTCAAGGTCGAACAAAAAACGCCGAAAAAACCAAGTTTCTTGTATGGGGGCCCCTTATTTTTTTAATTATTCATTGTTATAGCTGCAATATTTCACATATTCTGTGTAAACTTTATGTATCAGGTAGATATTTGAAAATTTCAAGTAAGTATCAAGTATGTATTTGAAATTTTCAAACTTGGTCAATTAGTAACGGGGTCCCGGTAAGGAACCCTAAGAATTATTAAAAAGAAAACGTATTTTGTTAATGTAGTCATACAGCAGTACAATACACATATTTTCTTTGAAGAAATATTGATAATTTCACTTTTAGCCAAACCGCACACGCAAAAACAATTCCTATTACAATGGCATAAATCTAAAATTCTTATAAACTACTACTTACCTACTTATTATTTTAAGAACTCCTTCAAACTCGATGCGCTCAGTTAGTTTCTTGGCGTTTACTTTATAGCAAAATACAAATAATATTGTATTTGAGACACATATAACATTTTTTTTAGAAAGAAGTTTTTACTGAACACCGCGTGGTCACAGAGTATACTTGTCACAGAACGCGCGAAAGTCAATTAAAAAAAAACTTACAAGATGGCGGTAAGTTTGAAAATCGAACGCGGGACGCCCGGAATGAAAATAGTGACGCGTGCACTCAAAAAACTCAGGATATCGATAGTTAGCTTTTTTAAATTCGGAAAGTAAAAAATAAACGTCTATTATTCGCGACCGCGGTTAGTCGAATGCGGCGTCATGTACCGACTCGGAAGGTACTTTATCAGTGGTTTATGGCCTTTTAAAGAATTATATTATATCGACATTATTGACAGTAGTGTGGCGCGGTCGCACGCCCTATCGATTTTCGATTATTCGGCATTATCGGAATTCGACTGCGAGTCTACATAGTCGATATTAATCCAACCATTTTATTATATTGTAAAAACCCGATTGAATGTGCCGACTGATTGCAACAACCCGATTCGGTGAGTTTTGATGTTTTAATTTTAAGGTTACTGTAAAATTGTTAATGCATTTTTAAAAGTTATAATTAAGATTTGCGAGAGTTTTTTATGCTCTTTTTATGACCATAATTTTGGGATTTTATTGGTTTCGAACTCTTTCTGTTCATTTAAAATTTTATTACTTACGTTATTTATAGATACACGACATAAGCTTTCAGTTTTGGCGAACGTTCGCTTAAATATAGTTTTTGCAAGCTTTAACATTATGTTGAATGTTTAATTTTTGATTAAGTTTAAAAATATGCAAATTATTAAACTAATTTATGCCAAACTAGCTGATACCCGCGACTTCGTTTGCGTGGATTGAGATTTTTAATTTCCGCGAGAACTCTCTTATTTGGCGGGACAAAAAGTAGTCTATATGTTATTCCAGACTATAATCTCTGTGCATTTCAGCCAAATCGGTTCAGTCGTTGCGGCATGATTGAACATACATATATCCAAACTCCTTCATTTATTAGTGGGATTAAATTATAAGTTATAGTCTCGTACACGTACGTACCTACTAAAAAAACCTTATTTCATCCCATGCCACTGCGTTTTTGTATTTTTTAATTTTATTTTTCTGTTTACTTATTCCTCTATCTACACACTAATTTCTTACAATCTGCCCACATCAATAAAGGTTATTACTAGAAGAAAACATCCTTAGGTATAAAGTTTGCCTTTGTACATTATTATCATATTATAGTGCAATAAAGAATTTAAAAAGAAAAATATTCAACAGTATCTATTTATAGATGAAAATTCTTTTTAAAAACAGATTTCAAACGCCACTACAAATGTTTGAAGTCGGGCGGTCTAAAATAGAAAGGATGTATACTAAGATACGTATACCAACTAAAATTATTTTTAACCGACTGCAAAAAGGAAGAGGTTCTCAAATCAACGCTTTTTTTATTAAATTATACTTTGAAGCGTTTGAAGTAGTTTAACAAAATATATTTTAAGCTTTTTAATGTAGCTTCATAGGATCACTCTACATATTTTCTGATCGCATGCGAACGTTTTTCCTGCCACTTACAATTTGAGTACCTTCAAGGCAAGAGTGAATAGGCATCTTCTGGGCAAGCGTGCTCCAACCTAGACCTCATCAGTGCTATCCAGTACTGATTGTCGTCAAGCGCAAGCGGGTAAAAAAAAAATTAGCCCGCTACCATCTTAGACTGCATCGTCACTCTCAGGTGAGATTGCAATCAAGGACTATCTTGTCATAGAATAAAAAAAAAGAAAAAAAAAGTGGTTAAAAAGTTATCGACTACAGTATTTTTTTTAAGACAAGTCAACAACTAAATCACAGGAAACGTAACGAGGGAAAAATGGCAACGTAAAGTTGAATGCCGTTCGTGAATTACCGTAATAGGTCACTAGCCCAGGCCGTCCAATTACGTTGTCTTTTTTTTAGGGTTCCGTACCCAAGAACTATTCAATTTAGTTCCTCCATCATCTTTCTACCACTGAACCGCACGGCACCGTACGAATTTGCACCGCTACGTGGTCGAAATTCCACGATCTCGCACCAAGCGATTTGCTTCCTCGTGCCTAATACGCATCGCAAAAATTTTGAATGCCCTTCCGGCTTACGTTTTTCCTACTAACTATAATGTCTTTAAATCAAGAGTGAATAGGCATCTTCTAGGCAGGCGCGCACCATCTTAGACTCCATCTTCACTTATCATCAGGTGAGATCGCAGTCAAGCTTAGTCTATATATTTAAAAAAAAACCCCAAAGGGTGCCAATGGAAGCATGTTACTGAGCCCTTCTTGTTATTGCACACCATTAGATTGGTTAATCTATAATAATAAAAGTGTAACGGGGACGAATTCTGTACATTAAATATATTTTGAAAATTTTAATCGGAGGATGCTTTATTATCGATACTGAGCCCAAAACAATTTTTTTTTTAATCGTTGTCCTTCTGCCTGTCTGTGCGCGTATCACGCGACTACTCAACGGATTTGATTGAAATTTGGTATAGTGGTAGCTGATACTTTGGGGCAATATATAGGATACTTTTTATCCTGATAAACAATCAACAAGGTTAATCCGGGATAGGGGATGAAAGCTTTTATTCATTTTGCTCCATAACTTCGTCAAATTTAAACCGAATTTGATAATTCTTTTTTTTTATTATAAATTGTATAAGATGTCCTTCCGGCCAAATCCGACCCCGGCGGCCAATCTCCACAGAAATTAGTCATCTGCGTGTGAGATATATACGCGCACACGAAAGATTCCGTACCATCTAAAGAGTAAATGGTACGGAATCCTTCGCGTGCGCGTCCGATTTGCGCTTAGTCAGTTTTTTAATCATACCTACATAGACGTCGGCGACCTTATGAGATATGAGTTATGACATAAGTAGGAAGAGACTGGTAAAGTACCTCTAGGTAAGCCATTTACCTAGAGGTACTTAGAGGTAGAGGTCTATTGTAATAACCATGTAGGTATCACATTTCAAAACACGTCACACTAATATTTTATTCGTTTACGACAGATTCGATTTAAAATATAAAGCTAATCAAGCGATATTGCACAAATACACACGTACTAATATCCTAATATGCAATATTAAATCAGGGCAGGAAACGACGCTTAAGAGATTTGTTAAATTTCAGTATTTGTAATTCTAATGAAAACAAAATCACTGGTAGAGATCTTTTGCACAGATAAGAAAAAGTATTTAGAATAGAATAGAATAGTTTTTTATTCAAAAAAACTATTACAAAATGCTTTCGAATCGTCAAATGAATCTACCATCCTTTCCTTATCCACCATCCTTTTTTCATGTTTTAAATTCTTGCTTTTGTCTGAATCTATTTCACAACATAATATGGTTTGGAACCCACTCATCCCATCCCTTCAGGAATTGAATTAAAAAAAAATCCCTTCGTACCTATGTACCTAAGTACGTTACTCAAGCAATATTACCTTCAAAAGATAATGAGAAATTTAATATGAGCCCCGTACCAAAAACTATAGCATTATAAACTATGTCGGCTTTCGTTGCTAAATGATACCCGCGACTTCGTCCGCGTGGATTAAGGTTTTTTAAGTCCCGTAGGGACTCTTCAATTTTCTGGTATAAAATGTAGTCTATGTTTTAATCCTGGATGTAAGCTGCCTCCATTGCAAATTTCAGCCAAATTGGTTAATTCATTGTGGCGTGAAGGAGTAACATACACACACACACATACAAACTTTCGCCTTTATAATATTAGTGTGATTATTAGGAAAAGAAAATGGAGTAGTTTATTTAATCCTGAGACAGCTTGTCTGAATTCACTTAGTGAAAAAATATATGTTTGTTAACAGAACTGTTTTTTCATAACAATCAATCCCTTAATTAGTGTAAACTATTAATCTAAGGGTCGAATATTTTCTGAGTGATATTTAATTACAAATTGCAATCAAATCGATTGCAAGGCTAGGCTTTGCGTTATCTCTAGTACTAGTAATAAGTCAGCCACTGTAGTGCAGTGAAAGTGTAGTGCTGTTAAAATTGCTGTTGCAATTAAAATAACTCTTAGTGATAAAACTAAGATAATAAAAAGTTAATGAACCGGTTAATGTGTCTCCGCATTTTTGATAAAATCATACATAGTATAAAACAAAGTCGCTTTCTCTGTCCCTATGTATGCTTAAATCTTTAAAACTACGCAACGGATTTTGATGGGGTTTTTTTAAATAGATAGAGTGAATGAAGAGGAAGGTTTATATGTATAATAACCCGAGGTATATATTTTATACCCGAGCGAAGCCGGAGCGGGCCGCTAGTATCATTATAAGTTTATAATTATTATTGTACACTACTCCTGCAACAAACATTAATTTTACTAGTTGATGCCCGCGACTTCGTTCGTTCGTGTGGATAGAGTTTTTTGGATTTCCACGGGAACTCTCTTATTATCCAAGATAAAAAGCCAATATTTATTATTATCCAAGATAGCCTATGTGCTATTCCAGTCTATAATCTATCTCTGTGCTTTTCAGCCAAATCGGTTCAGTTCTTGCGATGTGATTGAGTAACAAACATCCATACAAACGGTTCAAACTTTCGCATTTGTAATATTATATAGGATATAGGAAAGGATAATAGGATTTTATTTCCAAAAATTTAGGAAAGCCTTTTTATTTCCAAACTTTTGTACATAATATACGTAATACTTAATCAAAAACTTTTTACTTAGCACAAGTATACTTACTTTACTCATAAAAAAATAATATACATAATCAATAATGTAAAGGTTAAAAATGTTACTTGGATATAAAATAATATTGTAAGAAAAAAAAACTTGTAGATGCCTAATAAGATAATAGGATAGGATAAATCGTCATCGACACTTATATCGATTATCGTGTCACGACACTAGCGCGGGCTCGCCACGTGGGTGTGTCATCTCGTCACAGTGTACTTGAAGTTTATCTCCAGAGATAGCGAGTAGCAAACGCCGACAGGCCAGCTTCCACTGACCTGCGTCTTTAATCTATGGTTAACACGGGACAGGCTGCTGTGAGACTTTTTTGGATTGGCGCCATTTTGGATTTGATTGACGCCATCTTGGCATTGTAAGCATAGATATGAGTGTCTCTGGAACTAATAACATTGATACACGTATGATATGATTCACGTCGCTTACGCTTTTCTGTTAGAAAACACTAATAATTGTTTACCGTTTAATACAAATGAAGAACAAGTGTAAATTGAAAATTTAAAGCAACCGACATGTGAAATTAAAAAAATATGTAATCCGCCATTTTGTGGCGGCGGCCATCTTGGACCGTTACATAGCTAAGAACACTCCCGACTAATTCACCTTTCAAATAAAAAAACACACACACACACACACACACACACACACACACGCACATACACACAGACACGACAAACTTTTAACCTTATATAAAAATAGATTGTAAAAGAATAAATAACGAAGAAGAAGCGCTTGTCATGCGCAGCCTTAATTACCTACATCCTACTTTCTTTATATATTACTGTTTAGCCTTGTGACACACAGACATAAATGAATGTACTGATTATACCGGAAACACGTTCATATATTCCGTGTAATAAAATGTACCATTCACATTCTGCGAGATAAAAACTTGACAAAAGTCAGCCAAGTGCGAGTAGAACTCGCACACGAGGGGTTCCGTACCATTGTACAAGATATAACGGCAACTATTAGAATAGAATAAAATAGAAATATTTTTTATTCAAATAAACTTTTACAAGTGCTTTTGAATCGTCGACGAATCTACCACTGGTTCAGAATGCCCTTCCTGCCGAGAAGAGCCAGCAATAAACTTGGCGGTTGCTATTTTCAAAAATATTTTTTACAATAGATAACAAAACTATTCGAGCAAAATCAAAAGTTTATTGTATAGACAGAGGGTCATAAAGGGAGTTTCTAGTAGTGGAGCCTCTTTATTTTTTTACTTTTTTTATTATTTATTGTTATCAGCGATTTTCCATTTCTTTTTCTATACAATTTGACACGTTTTGACTGGCGGCGCTGCCGGCGTCGCTGCCACGGCATCCTAATGAGATAGGGCCCATAGGGTCGGCCCTTTGGCTACGGAACCCTAAAAAATGATTAAAGTATGTGACAAACTGTCGACTTACGCTGTCTTATATATGTACTTACTTAAGATTATATTCATACTAACTTTTGCCCGCGACTTCCCTGGTGCAGTTTGTGATCGATTTTTGGAACCTCTATTTTACAAAATTAAGAAAAACTTTTTAATATAGTCCTTGACCGGACGAAGTCGCGTGTGTCCTAGTTAGGGTTGCCAGATTTTTATTCAGCCTATAAGGGACAAATGGTTAAATGGGCAAAAAAATACGGGATTTCAGTTTTTTACCCGGGACAAATAAAAAAGAAAATTATTTAGTGTCATTTTTTATTATTTTTTATATTTTTCCGAGGATCGAGCCAGTTTTAATATTGTCATTCTGACACTAACACTGTCATTGGTCGATGCGGGCTGCGAGTGCAAGTTAGTAGCAAGACGAGTACGTTTTACGAACGTTGCGTGTGTGAATACTTGGATCGATTTCATAATGAAAAACGACTTACGGTTCAAATACGGGACAGAGTCAGTCCCGCCGGGACATTTTAAACTATGCCTAAAATACGGGATGTCCCGGGAAATACGAGACGTCTGGCAACGCTAGTCCTAGTCAATTTTATAAACTGTTACTTCACAAATACATGAGATGATTGAGATCGATTAAAATAGGTGTATTGAGACAGTTGCTACATCTAGTATTTAAATTAAGCAATAATTAATGTTGAAATATTATATTTAATTATACACCCTGCCACCGATATTATAAAATCATAGATACACACAGCCCGTTCATTACAAGTTAGCCGTCGTCGATCGTTACAAATTGACGTCATACTACTACCGTTGACAATGAAATAACATTGTATTTTTAACCGACTTCCAAAAAGGAGGAGGTTATCAATTCGGCCGGTATTTCACTGTTTTTGGAACGAAGTTCCTTATCGCGCGTTGTGAAAGGGGGCTAGACGGAAAAAGTTCTTACGAAAAGTTGTCACGACACTTTTCGCTATCGGCGTCGCATGTTTCTCTGTCTGTCTCTCTCTCTCTCTCTTATAGAAAGCAAGCCAGATATTTTCATTTCTATTTCGCATTGAACTTCGTTCCATCCGGGTGTCCCTTGACACCTCTCAAGTTTTTATTTATTTATGTACTCCCCGATTACTCGAAGACGCCTAGACCGATTTGGATTTTTTTTTTGTTTGAAAAGGTATACTTCCCAGGTGGTCCCATTGTCATCAGGTCAGGATCTGATGATGGGATCCTGAAGAAATCGAGGGAACTCTTCAAACTTTATAGGCACACATTAATATACTTTGTAGTGGTGTTTGAAGTCGGTTTTGTAAAAATAATTTTTACGTTTATATTATTGCATGGGATATAATAAGTCGAGCCGCATAATTTTTTTTGGCCACAAAACCTAGCTTCTAATTTTATAACTTAGCCACGGGAAAATGATGAAGCTTGTAATAAACTAACTCGCCTTTTTCACAATAGCCACAAAATATTCCAAAGAAAGCATCAAATAAAGAGCCACAATTTTTATAACTTGGCCAACAGATTAATACATCGCCATCTAATATTTTACTAACTCAGCCACGGATACAAGTTAGGTTAGGTTGGGGTTGTACATTAATATTCAGGTGCCCGGCCGCAGGCAGGGCATCAGCTTTCGTTCACCTGGATTTAGTTTTCAAAAATCCCTCAGGAACTCTTTGATTTTCCAGGATTCGTTGCTCCATTGCTGCTTGATTGAAGGACAAACTAACAAACAAACACGCAATATTCGAAAGGATAGTAAGAATAGTAAGGAAGTAATCATAGTAAGGATTGTAAGGATTAGTAAGGAAGTAAGGATTATAACAGTTTGTCCAACACATCTTTAACTTGCCTGTTTAAGTATATCAATGTATTGATATATTATATTTAATAATATACCACAGTAAAATAATCGATATAGGTCTTATTCGTACATTTTTAGGGGCGTGGTCGATTGAAGTGTATCGATATTGAAATATCGATATAGTGACGTTTATCGATATCGAAATGATAGCTAATAGCGACTAATAGTCCGGGCGGTGGCTAACGTATTAATTTTAAACATTTAAACAACATTAGATGGCGATGTATAAATCTGTTGGCCAAGTAAGATCGTGCAGTGGCTATTTTCATTAAAAAAGAATACAAATTATAATTTCAGAAGCTAAGTCATAATATATGAAGACTGTAGTTGAGGATTAAACTACATTTTTTTGAGGAACATAATATGTTGAGGCTTTAAAAAATAAAATCCGGCTGAGTTATAAAATCCGTGGCTAAGTTAGTAAATTAGATGGCCAGCTATAAATCAAGGGGACAAGTAATAAAAATTGTGGCTCTTTATTTGACGCTTTCTTTGGAATATTTTGTGGCTATTGCGAAAAAGGCGAGTTAGTTTATTAGAAGCTTCATCGTTTTCCCGTGGCTAAGTTATACTCGTAAAATTAAAGTATGTACTAATAAGTAATAAGTAATAATCATTTATTTGCCAGAATGTTTGTACAATGAGATGGTAGGAACATTCAACTAAATTTATAGTATGTAAATAATCTACACAAATAAATAAAATTGAAGTGTCTGTTTGTAATATCAAAAGAACAGCTTTTTACTAACTGCATAGGAAAGTAAATACGGTACTTATGACAAGAAAACAATTTTTAAAATTTTTGTCTGTCTGTCTGTCTGTTTTTCGTCGTGTCCGCTAATCTCGGGAACGGCTGGACCGATTTTGACGGGACTTTCACTGGTAGATAGCTGATATTAACGGGCAAAATATAGGCTACTTTTTTATTTACTTTTCGAAAAAGGAGGCGAAGGAGTTGTGTCTTTCTACCTCTGTATATCGATATCTCCGTGATTTCTTAACCGATTTGCGTGAATCTTCTTTTAATCGACATAAAAACTTGGCGAGATGGTCCCATAAAAACTTCGGGTTCCAACTCCTCAATCCTGATGCTGCGGGGGTACTGCTCCCCTAAACTGTGGGGATTTAGGAACTGTTGATTATGAATAGTTATTGTAGGGACCAAATAAAGACGTTAAATTCCAGGACCCAACTCCTCAATCATGATCCTGAAGGGGTTCTGCCAAACTAAACTGTGGTGATTTAGGAACGCGGACGAAGTCGCGGGCGTCCGCTAGTCTTAAATATATAAAAGGCAAAGGTGACTGACTGACTGATCTATCAACGCACAGCTCAAACCGCTGGAGGGATCGGGCTGAAATTTGGCATACAGATAGCTATTATGATGTACTTATGCATCCGCTAAGAAAGGATTTTTGAAAATTCAACCCCTAAGGGGATAAAATAGGGGTTGAAAGAATCGAGCTTAACGTGAGCGAAGCCGGGGGGTAAAACTTGTAAAAATATATAATAAAAGCTAGGTTTTGTGGCAAAAAAAAATCTGCGGCACCTATATCCCAGAGTGCATACAATATTACCTATTCGATACTTATTTCTTTTTGTGTACCCTTATCATTATGTTATGAAAATAATTAATTATCAATGTATTTATGTTACTTTCTTCGACATTATAAAAATAACTTTATGCAAGAGGAAAGCCTCATCTAGATATATTATATTTAGCTAAATACCTAGTAGAAAATAGATGGATAAACTCCTACATAAGGATTTAAAGAAGTTAATATTGTAGTCTATAACAACTATAAACTAATTTTGCCCGACCCACGCTTCTAAGGAAATTTATCTTATCCAGCGATTTCTGAGTATCCAACTAAACTTAGAAAATCGATCATAGGAACCTTAGACTTCCTTCTAATACCTATTACTTACATAATCACTACATAGAATAAAACAAAGTCGCTTTCTCTGTCCCTATATCCCTATGTATGCTTAAATCTTTAAAACTACGCGACGGATTTTGATGCGGTTTTTTTTAAATAGATAGAGTGATTGAAGAGGAAGGTTTATATGTGTAATAACATCCATTAAATAGTGGAGAAATACTGTTAATTTTAAGGTTTCTAATGTGATGTCGTAAATAATTACATTTTTTCCGCTAACATTGCAAACGCAGGCTGAACCCTACAAGATTTATCAAAATAATGTACTAAGTATTGTACACATTGAAAAGGTCTACAGAAAACTCCAGCATGGTATATGTCTATCTCTTATGGATATCCCACAATAACATTTTTTTGTCATTTACTTTTTACGACAAATAATGGCTAATTTTCGAAGCGATTTTAACCAATACAGCATTAATCCTTTTCCTTATCTAATTAAATACCTTAAATACATTGTTGATTTAATATAGATCTGTATGGCCCTTTACAGCATATGATTTAAATGAATATTTTCGAAGATATTACAGATTTAAAAATTGCGGGACGTAGCGTTTGCGGCGGAATACGGTCGCCGAATAGAAAGAATTTCGTACATTAACCTGTTACTACCTGTCTCTGTCACTCCCGCTTTAAAATAATGCGTCACGCTCGCACAAATGCAATGACCGCCGTCCTCGGGGATTGTAAACCTTTTACTTGCGTACCTAAGGTTTGTTTTTGTTGGCTTGTGAATTGAATTTAGGTAGTCTAGATCATAATGTAGACAAAACTGTACATTATTTCGTTATAACTGTGACAGGGGAGACGTCGTCGGAAAGTAGTTACTCCGATACAGAGAAATCGGATTTGGATTTTTTAATTTTGATTTTTTTAATTTCTATGTAATAAGTAAATATAACTCGGTTATAATAACTGATTAAAAATAAATAATTTATTTAATAAGCTGCTAATTTTTTTTCTCCTCCAAATATTTTATATAAACTGCACTTAATAGAAAAATGTTTGTGACCACTGTCAGTAGGCAAAGAGGTCATTGTACGAAATTCTTTCTGCTCCGCGACCGCACTATCTTCATGGTTTAGGGAAAGAAGAATTGTTTTACTCTAAAAACGCGTGCGGGCCACGGACAGTAATGAATAAATCAAAACTACTGAATCGATTTTAATAATTTTTTCAGGTTTAGGCTATATATTTTATACACGTGCGAAGCCGGAGCGGGCCGCTAGTAATAATAATAAATTACTGATACGGATGACGAGGTCCCGAGTTCGATGCCCTGGTCGGGCCAAAAATGTATTGAGTTTTCTGTTAAGAAAGTTTCAGTACTAGCCCGGAGTTAGACAGTCGGTGGTGAGTCACCCCCGTGCCTCGGAGAGCACGTAAAGCCGTCGGTCCTGCGCCTGATCTCTCTCCGGTCGTGTCGGATTTCCATCCCATCGGAATATGAGAGTGAGGGAATAGAGAGTGCACCTTTGTTTACGCACATACTATAATATCTCCCCCGCAGACGGCTAGTCATTAGAGAACATTATTTACCAATACTTACCAATTATTTACATGTAGAGTAGCGACTGCGAGATCTTTCTAGTTTTTACTTTTTTTTTAAAGAATATTAGCCAAGCTGAACTTAACTTATATTTTCCTCTCCCCTCCAAAAAAGCGAAAAGCTTGCGCTAGGAGTGGGTACGACAATAGTGCAACGGGCGGGCTTCGAACCTGCGACCTTTCAGTTTTTTTTATATTGTTTATTAAGTTCGATTCTAACTTACAAAAGCGCTTACGAATGTCAAAAATGTTAAAAAAATCCCACAAAATACAAAAATACAAAATCTACCACGTACAAAATACTTAATAAAAATAAAAATCAATTAATTTAATGCCAAAATAAAATTTCAGTCCGACCTTTAACCGTTGAGTTATTGGGGTTTAACTTTGTGCTCTCACAAAGTGAAATTTCCCAGAAACCCTGTAATAGCTGCTTGGCAACGTTTGATGGCAATTTCTATACATTCGCTGAGGGATAAGCCGCAGCCAATCAGGGAGATAATGTTAGTATTAATTAACTAAACATAGCCTGCCACTTATTAACAGTCGGTTAAAGCTATAATTATTACATTAATCTTCGGCCTACGTAAGCCTACATAAGGCTGATCGAGGACTTGCATTGGATAGGTACTTGCAGTGGTAGATTCATTGACGATTCAAAAGTAAGTACTTGTAAAAGTTTATTTGAATAAAAAATATTTCTATTCTATTCTAATAGAAACAGGCGCTACTTTGCGGAGTTCCATGAATACTAAAAGAATATAAACGTAAAACTTATTTTTTTTTATTTGTTGACAAGATAGTCCCTAACTGTGATCTCACCTGATGGTAAGTGACGATGCAGTCTAAGATGGTAGTGGGCTAACTTGAAACGGGTATGACAGTGTGGATTCAACCCATACCCCCTACACAACCGACTTCGAAAAATTTGAAGAGTTCCCTCGATTTTTCCAGGATCCCATCATCAGATCCTGACCTGATGACCATGGGACCACCTGGGAAGTATACCCTTTCAAACAAAAAAATAATTTTCCAAATCGGTCCAGGCGTCTTAGAGTAATCGGGGAACATACATAAAAAATAAAAAAAAGATTCCGACGAATTAAGAACCTCCTCCTTTTTTGGAAGTCGGTTAAAAAGTAACATTTTGTGCACGTAGCGCCACGTGTTGGTGTTGTGTTGTTCCTGTGTTTCTTCTATTCTGTAGAAACGACGGTGTAAGACGCGAGCGGCGCGTGACGCCATACAGATTTTTTCTGATTTGGTGGATTACAGCAATTTTTTTTTTAATATTAGCTAGAACTTATAGACAGTGAAGTAAGAAAGAGTTAGGTTAGGTTTTCAAAAATCCCACGGGAACTATTTTTCCGGCATAAATGGTAGTCTATGTCACTTTCCAAGTCTTCAAGTAATGGCACCTACTTATGCAAAAAATCGATCGATGTTGCGTGATTGAAGGACAAACCAACAAAAACACACTTTCATATTTACAATATTGTGAGGAAGTAAGGATTTCCAAATGACTAAAATTATGCTTGAATTAAAAAAAAATCCTAAGACAAAAATGTCTTAAGATTGCAAAGTCTAGTCTGTAGGACCCCTAATGGAATGGGCTTATGATTTCCTCTAACTATGGAAAAATAGAAGGCCAAATGAATTATGAGATACTCGTTTATGCTTACGGCTTTGTCCACAAGGGTTTTTTTTTTCGATGTATTTATCACAATTACAATATTTAGTAAATCTTCACCAAAATTGGACGAAATATTTCTAATAGTACACTATTTATCATAAAGAAAGAATTATTAAATTCGGTTTAGATTTGACGAAGTTATGGAGCAAAATTAACAAAAACTTTCATCCCCTATCCCGGATAAACCTTATTGTCTTTCAGGATAAAAAGTCTCTTATATATTGACCCGGAGTATCAGCTACCACTATACCAAACATTCAAATCCGTGCAGACAGACACACAGATAAAAAATTCAAAAACAATTGTTTTGAGCTCAATATCGATTAAAATTTTCAAAATATTCTTAACTAGCTGTTGCCCGCGACTTCGTCCGCGTGGATTTTGTTTTAAGGCCGCTGCATACGTAACGTGCACGGGACGGGACGGGACGTGGACGGGACGGGGACCGAACGTGGTTAGTAAACACGGACGGGGATTTTTAATGCATACGCAGCGTGGCAATAACTCAGAACTAACGTGCTAGTGATGTGAACAAGGAAAGATGGATTTTTCATTTGAAGAATTGGCTTTAATTGCTAAACATCGTCGCCGACGATATTTTTCCCGTTCCGCGCGTGGCACGTTCCCGTCCCGTCCGTGCTCCGTGACGTATGCACAGTCGCTTACATTTTCTATGAAACGATATTTCGAAAACTTCACGTCCCGTCCCGTCCCGTGCACGTTACGTATGCAGCGAGCTTTAGAGACCGCCCTCGACCACCGACTCCCCACATCGCATTGTTAGCCCCCGCTATTCTTTCCTTTTGCTCGGCTTCTAAGAGTCGTACCGAGATTTTGAATAGCCTATAACCTTCCTCAATAATTGGGCTATCAGATACAAAAAGATTTTTTCAAATCCGACTAGTAGTTTCAGAGATTAGCGCGTTCAAACAAACAAACTCTTGCACTTTATTATATTAGTAGATTATTTAATCTACAGAATAAAATAATTATTTAATGTACAGAATTCGTCCCGTTACAGTTTTATTATAAGTATAGATATAGATTAGTATGGATGGAGGATTCTCTGAATTTATCATTACATATTTTTATCCGGAAAATTGCTAATATAGCTCATTGAGGCTCTATAGGAGGCAATAGAGAGTCGATACATCTGAGTTGACTCATTAGAGGTAGTTTAGCCAATAACACCCCCACGGGGGGTAATTTGAGGCTAGTTAGTATCTGATTACACTGATCTTGGACTTGAATAATTTAAACGTAGAAATTCTTTTTACAAAACCGACTTAAAACTCCACTACAAAGTGTACCAATTGTGCTTATAAAATTTGAAGTGTTCCCTCGATTTCTCCAGGATCCCATCATCAGATCCTGACCTGATGACAATGGGATCACCTGGGAAGTATACCCTTTCAAATAAAAAAAGAATTTTCCAAATCGGTCCAGGCGTCTTCGAGTAATCGGAGAACACACATAAAAAAAAAAATGAGAACCTCCTTCTTTTTTGAAAGTTGGTTAAAAAAGAAAAGATTCTGACGAATTGAGAACCTCCTCCTTTTTTGAAAATCGGTTAAAAATTGAGCATCGCTAAGCAGAAGTTCTAAGTTCTAAGTTGAAAAGTCACGACTTATTTTCAGTGAAAGCTAAGTTTAGCTTTTGAATTGTGAATTGAAGAAAACTTTTGAATGGATCATAAAGGAAGTTAATTTTTATTTCCTGTTTTGGTCCTACAAAAATCTAAATATTTTTTTTTATGGAATGACATTATAGTCCTTGACTGCAATCTCACCTGATGGTAAGTGACGATGGAGTCTAAGATGGTAGCGGGCTAACTTGGAAGGGGTATGGCAGTGTACATTCAACACATACCCCTTATTTTCTACACGCCATCGTGCCGGAACGCTAAATCGCTTGGCGGCACGTAATGATAATGTCTTCCCGACTGCGGCCAATCGCGGAGATATTATAGTGCACAAGTGAGTGCGCAAACACAGGTGCACTTTCTATTCCTTCACTCTCATAGTCCGATGGGACGGAAAATGACCTTTAACCGTTGGGCCATTGGGACCTCTTGGATGTTGATGATGATGAATGATGATAAATAAAATGATAGTGATAATTCCTATGTATTTAAAGTTTTCACCGAATGTCCTTGACTTATTCAACTTAGTCCATTTTTTATCTGGATCGGATTATCGCTGTTTTGTTTCACATTAGAGATCGCCATCGGACCACATTAGGTGATTTATTTTCAAAATAATATAAACGTAAAAATTCTTTTTACAAAACCGACTTCATACGCCACTACAAAGTATATCAATTTTGCCCATAAAATTTGAAGAGTTCCCTCGAGTTCTCCAGAAATAAAAAAAAAACCGATTTAGAACCTCCTCCTTTTTTGGAAGTTGGTAAACAATTATTGAGCGTCGCGTCGCCAAAAAACCAGTTTCGAAATATGAGCAGATTTAGGTTTTATCACTGTTTCAAATGTATGACGAAAATTGTTAAAAAAATTAATAAAAGTGTGAATATATTTTACTAGCTTTTTCCCGCGGCTTCGCTCACGTTAAATTCGATTTTTCCAACCCCTATTTTATCCCCTTAGGGGTTGAATTTTCAAAAATCCTTTCTTAGCGGATGCATACGTCATAACAGCTATCTGTATGCCAAATTTCAGCTCAATCCGTCCAGTAGTTTAAGCTGTGCGTTGATAGATCAGTCAGTCAGTCAGTCAGTCAGTCAGTCAGTCAGTCAGTCAGTCAGTCAGTCAGTCAGTCAGTCAGTCAGTCAGTCAGTCAGTCAGTCAGTCAGTCGCCTTTGCCTTTTATTTAGATTAGCTAATATAGTTACATATTACTTTTTGCCACCTAATTAATAAAATTACTGAATCAATTGACTGGCGCTACGGTGGAATATATTTAAATACATACGTACCTACATACATAAATACCCTTCCCTTCCTTCATCCCTTCCTATTGGCTTCCACAGACTATGATAAAAAATTGCACTGTGGTAAAACCCAAGCATGTATTGGAACTGTCCCTTTTCGGAAACCAAATGTTAAAGACATCTGGCAGTCTGGTATCTCTGATGATAAAGCAACTAACGACATTATCAATAATTCTCATAGGGATTCCTTGAATTACATTTATTGATTTTGCCTTTATAATGTTACTAGCTGATGCCCACGACTTCGTTCGCGTGGATTGAGATTTTGTGATTTCCACGGTAACTCTGTTGTTTCCCGGGTTAAAAAGTAGCCTATTCCAAATTATAATCTATCTATGTGCCAAATTTCAGCCAAATCGGTTCAGTCGTTGTGACGTGATTGAGTATCATACATCCACACTTTCACATTTATAATATTAGTAGGAAGTAGGATAAAAGCAAAAGTTTGTATGTTTATGTGTATACTAGATGATGCTTGCGACTTCGTCCGCGTGGATTAAGGTTTTTCAATTTCCCAGGGAACTCTTTTTCTTTCTTTTTTTTCCGGATAAAATGTAGCCTATGTATTAATCTTGGGTGGAAGCTATCTCCATTCCTTTCAGCCAAATCAGTTAATTCTATGTGGAGTGAAGGAGTAACAAACATACAGACACACGCAAAAGCTAGTGTTATATGTAAATGTGAAAGTGTGCTTGTTCGCTGATTTGTCCTTCAATCACGCTGCAACAGAGCTACGGATTGACGTGATTTTTGCCCGGATAAAGCTGAAGATTTGGAGAGTGACTTAGGCCACTTTTAATCCCGGAAAATCATAGAGTTCCCGAGGGATTTTAAATACTAAATCCACGCGAACGAAGTCGCGGGCATCAGCTTGTTCAGCATCAGAACCAAACGTTCTGAGAAGTGTGCGAAAATTCTGACGTAAAGTTCGAATAGCGTTTTATTATATTCATATATGTAGGTACCTACTGTACTTCAGTGATAATAATTTTTTTTGTGGATCTTAAACAAGTCATTTGACACTTTATGAGTTATGTGTTAAGATTTAAATTCGTTTGCCAATAGTGGTAGATTGTTCAAAATTTTTTTTTCGATGACAGTTGACGAAAACGTTCTCGGAAATCTGCGCTAGCGCACGTGTCAACAGACAGTAGACTAGTTGCGAATAAATTAGGAGCTATCGTTTTTTCGTTACGAGTTATGACGAATAACTAAACTAAAAATGTATTATTATTCCATTACATAATAATTAATTAATTTATTATTGATATTATTCAAGAATAGAATATGTTGATTTGCAGACATATGGGGAATATAAGATCTGGAACAATCTGAAGGTGCTGCTATTCGATGTTACTGACATATAAATAACTAGCTTTTGCTCGTGGCTTTGCTCACGTTAAGTTCGATTTTTCAAACCCCTATTTTACCCCCTTAGGGGTTGAATTTTCAAAAATCCTTCCTTAGTGTGCACCTACGTTATAAAAGGAACCAACTGCAAAAATTTCAAGTTTCTAACTTCAGTAGTTTAGGCTGTGCGTTGATATCTCAGTCAGTCAGTCAGTCAGGACTTTGAATTTTATATATATAGATAATAGATAATTTAAGCGTAAAAATTCTTTTTACAAAACCGACTTCAAACATCACTACAAAAAAAAGTTAAAGTACTTATATCATTTGTGCCTATAGAATTTGAAGAGTTCCCTCGATTTCTCCAGGATCCCATCATCAGATCCTGACCCGATAGCCATGGGACCACCTGGGAAGTATACCCTTTCAAACAAAAAAGAATTTTCCAAATCGGTCCAGGCGTCTTCGAGTAATCGGGGAACATAAAAAAAAAGATTCCGACTATTTAAAAACCTCCTTCAGTTTCGGTTAAAAAATACAACTAAATATTAGAACCTACCCTAGAATATACAAAACCAACATTAATAACCGTGTGAAACCTACACCCAAAAGATTCAGATAGCGAGTGAAAGGCTTCTAGGAAACATTTTCCGAAAAACAGTTAAAACAGTCGCATTCTAGTAATAGACATAGACTATTCATTATTTATCAATAGACTAATTTTATCCCGGGATTGAAACAAAACCCTTAATACACGTGGACAAAAGAAAACAAGCGTTTTATTGACTTCTAATTTGAACGTAAACATAAACCCTATTACACATACCGTACACATTAAACGTATATATATGTATTTGTGTTATATGGGGCCAAAGAAATTTTTCCTTCCCCGAGGGCGTTATTTTGAATTCAGAGTGAAGTGAAGGATTCTAAAGTAGAATCTTGAGCGTAGCGAGAAATTCAATATAATATGATGCCCGCGACTTCGTCCGCGTGGATTAAGGTTCTTGATCCCGCGGGAACTCTTTAATTTTCCGGGATAAAAAGTAGCGTTTGTCCTATTACAGACTATAATCAAACTCTATGGCAAATTTCAGGTAATTCGGTTCAGTCGTTGCGACGTGATTGAGTAACAAACATAATAGGAAATAGGATAATAGGATAGGATTGAAATAAAATTTTAAATCCACATAGATACAATCACGTACATCAGCTATCAGATAGTACTATTTACCTAAACGCAAGCGTGTCTTCAGTCTTGTAATCTATTACAGATATCCCCAAACTATTACATCATTCGTTCTTTCACAGAAACGTTGGACGAATTCCGTTCAGTGACTCATGTGATTTTTTCAATTTGTGTGACTTAAAGTGAATGGATTTTAACTCATTGACCGATCTTACGATACTGACGTAGTAGATACGCAATTGAAGGAATTGATTTCCTTATAGTGTTCTACTTTAGAATTCGTCCGCATCACAGAATCTATTGATACAAAATAATAATTATTTATTTATGGTTGTATTATTTCTGGCAAAAGTTCGTCGGCGATTTAGCGTACCAGTACGATGGCGCACCGTTTTTAACACCCGACGCAAAAACGACGGGTTGTTATTTAACGTGACTGTGTGTCTATGTGTATCAAACATAGCTATGTTCATCGAAATCGGTCCAAGATGGCCGCTACCACAAAATGGCGGATTACATATTTTTTCACAACTCCCTCAATATGGATATCAAATGAAAGGGCTTGACTAGTACTACACTATGATACATTTCAAATCCAAGATGGCCGCCACTACAAAATGGCGAATTACATATTTTTTCATAACTCCCTCGATATGGGTATCAAAAATTTTAAATTTTCACTTGTAGCCATGACCTCTGACCAGATAAAAATAGCTGAAAATCTTCTGTCATTTTTTTTTACAATGTTCACTATGTTCTTGTGACCTAGGTACGTAGCTAGGTCACACGAACATAGTGAACTCATAGTGAATTCATTAGACTAAACTAAGGACAGTTATTGGGCTGTAAATTAGATATAGAAATTAATAATCAGTAAAAAAAAATGTTACTTAGACTACAATGACTAGAACCAAACATATCTAGTATCAATTACGGTTTCAATAGGTTTCAATACCTACTTTGTATTCTGTAGTACACACGGAGAATTATATTTTTGTCCGTGTTCCACGAAAGTGCGGAATTCCGATCGAATGCCTACGTCACCTCTTTCCGAACACGTACGTTGCCTTTGTTTGTTCCTAATTTCAGTTCGATATATCATCGACTAAACAGGTAAAAACTTGTTTTACCTGAGCCAAAATTTATTTTTACAAAAATCACAAAATTAATAAGTATCTATGTATTATTATTGATAATTACACATTATTAATTAATCTGATAGAAACAAAGTTGATTACTGAAAAAATCCATATATATAGCTTTTGCTCGCGGCTTTGCTCACGTTAAGTTCGATTTTTCAAAACCCTATTTTAACCCCTTAGGGGTTGAATTTTCAAAAATCCTTCCTTAGTGTGCGCCTACGTCATAAAAGGAACCAACTGTAAAAATTTCAAGTTTATAACTTCAGTAGTTTAGGCTGTGCGTTGATATCTCAGTCAGTCAGTCAGTCAGTCAGGACTTTGAATTTTATATATATAGATAAAGACGATTCTTATAATAAATAATTATTTTTTTAACGTATAGACGTAATAAGCGGTGATAGCATATTGGTTAAGACCTGGATCTCCTTTTTGAGGAGTCCTGGGTTCGATATCAAGCACGCATATCTAACTTTTCGGAGTTACGTACGTTTAAATATAATATAATTAAATATCACTTGATTTAACGGTAAAAGAAAATATCTGAGAGTTCTTCATATTTTTTTTAATAAAGAATATTAGTTAAGCCGAACTTGACTTATATTCTCCTCTCCCCTCCAAATAAGCGAAAAACTTGTGCTAGGAGCGGGCACGGCAATAGTGCAATGGGTGGGCTTCCAACCTGTGACCTTTCAGTTTTCAGTCCGCACCTTTAACCGTTGGGGCTTTTTGTAACCGTTGGGTTACAAAAAGCCTCAATGGCTTTTTGTTGTAATAATGTTCTTGAGGGTGCGTGAAGTCTGTCTATATGACTATGACCTAAACCTTCCTCATTCAAAAGGAGATCTTTTCCCAGCAGTGGGCTAGCGATGAATTGAGATGAGTCAATGAATGGATAAAGAATGAGAAAAAAAATTCGCTATAGTTATTAATTTTTTTTTTTAATTTTTTTATTTTATCTGTTATGTCAAACTGCACACGCAGTTTGTTGGCGAGTTTGCACAGAAACATTATATCACGTGCACTACACTAAATATCCGTTTTTCCAACTAACTATAATGTGGGTGTCTTTAAATCAAGAGTGAATAGGCATCTTCCAGGCAAGCGCGTACCATCTTAGGCTGCATCTTTACTTACCATCAGGTGAGATCGCAGTCAAGCGCTAGTCTACATATTTAAAAAAAAAACTCAATTGCCATATTCTACTTAATTATCTAATAAAAAAATCATTGATCATTATTTTGCGAAAAATAATAATAATTATCCGTGAAATAATCACCAATTTTGACTTAAATGAAGAAATTAATACTGAAAATTATAAATTGATAAATTAATATTTGCACAGAGAACCCTTATCTCATAAAACAACGATGATGAAAAACCACGTAGTGTGGACCGAGCGTGTGCGAGTATAAAAGGGATGAATTCCTTCGAACCAACGTATTCTAATCATAACTTTATCCCAGAACACATCTAGGATAGAATTATTAACGCACTAGTCGAGTAATAGAGTACAGTGTAAAATAAAATACATATATATATAAAAGTTATAATACTTAAGTGATTTTTTTTCTAATCTCTTAGTTATAAAAGTGATTGAGTGATTGCATTTAAGGTATGTTAGTGTTCCGTATTTTTTTTTTTTCAGTGTACATTTTCGTTACAGATTTATGTGGAAAATATTTGGTTGCAATTTTTCTGGATTTTTTTGTAAATCAAGGGCCTATTTCATCTTCGTTAAGCAAAACTTTAAATGACGAATTGACCGACATTTTGACTGATTGTCAGTAAGAAAACTGCTAACTGTAACGAATTGACCGACATTTTGATAAATTGCCAGTAAGCTTTAACTGACGAATAAAGTTGACACTTTGACAGATTGCCAGTAAGGAAACTGTCAAGTTTATTCGTCAGTTAAAGCTTGCTTGGAAGTGAAATAATCGTCTATCTGTTCGTTTGTATGTCAGAGCCATTTTTTCGTCATAAGTGATACCGTAGACCGGCTTTGCCTCGCGAAATTCAGTACCTATGTTTTATCAGTCTTTACTAATAAGCATTAATAAGTGTGTTTGTTCTTTGGTTTGTCCTTTAATCACGCAGCAACGGAATAAAGAATTTATTTGTATTGGTGTCTTGAACGTAGAGAGCGACATAGGCTACGTTTTTCTCGGAATTTTTAAAAATTTAAATCCGCGCGGACGAAGGCGCGGGCAATAGCTAGTTGCGTATACCTTATAAGCTAGAAAAGCTCAGAATAAGTAATTCCAAAATTATTTATTTCATGTAGTCCAGCGTGTCATAAGAGTATGACATGTCATAAATCTACCACCGGTTCTGAATGCAGATTCTGCTGAGAAGAGCCGGCAAGAAACTCAGCAGTTGCTCTTATCAAATCAAAATGATATTGTAATCATTAATTTATTATCATAGGTAGTGTAATTACAATGTAATAATTTAGTAAAATGTCTTGTGGGCAGCTGGATGCCATGCAAGTTTGTAAAGTAATTCGTTAATTCTCCTTTTTATTTTGCTTTTTGTATTATATAAATCTTTTTTTAAACCGGAGAGAAAAATATCTTGATTTATCGATGAAGGGAGAAATCGTGAGGAAACCTAGACACCTTAGAGTTTGCCATAATTTTCTCAAATGTGTGTGAAATCTGCCCATAAGCATTTAACTAGCGTGGGGGACTGTGGCCTTTAATACTTCTCTCTAAAGCCTCAATAGCCCAACGGTTAAAGATGCGGACTGAAAACAGAAAGGTCGCAGGTTCGAACCCCACCCGTTGCACTTGACGACCTCCCTGGCGTAGTGGTGTGAGCGCTGTGGTGTTATAACTTGGAGGTCTCGGGTTCGATTCCCGGCGGGGGCAATTTAGGTATTTATAATTTCTAAATTGTCTCTGGTCTGGTCTGGTGGGAGGCTTTGGCCGTGGCTAGTTACCACCCTACCGTCAAAGACGTGCCGCCAAGCGATTTAGCGTTCCGGCACAATGACGTGTAGAAACCGATTAGGGGTATATGGGTTGAATTTACACTGCTATACCCTTTCCAAGTTAGTCCGCTACCATCTTAGACTGCAACATCACTTACCATCAGGTGAGATTGCAGTCATCAAGGGCTATCTTGTCATCGAATAAAAAAAACTATTGTCGTATCCACTCCTAACGCAAGCTTTCCGCTTATTCAGAGGGGATAGGAGGATATTAGTCAAGTTCAACTTAGCTTATATCTATATATATAAAATTCAAAGTCCTGACTGACTGACTGACTGAGATATCAACCCACAGCCTAAACTACTGAAGTTAGAAACTTGAAATTTTTACAGTTGGTTCCTTTTATGACGAAGGCGCACACTAAGGAAGGATTTTTGAAAATTCAACCCCTAAGGGGGTAAAATAGGGGTTTGAAAAATCGAACTTAACGTGAGCAAAGCCGCGAGCAAATGCTAGTTGTTTATTAAAAAAAAATCTGTAGAATCTCGAAGCATTGCGGCAGTAGTAGGTAGTTCCAACCAAAGCCTACGGGCGCCGCAACGCGAAATATAGCATTTTTCTAAGTGGAAAATGAATTTCCTGGGAGGGGCGTTTACACCCACATCTAACCTTCGCTCTGACCAATGAGATGAGATGACGTCATGAAACACGTCACAACACACTGTCACATCACATCACACTAATATTATAAAGGCAAAGTTTTATGTGTGTGTATGTTTGTTACTCCTTCACGCAACCACTGGACCGACTTACCTGAAATTCGGAATGGAGATAGCCCATACCAAGATAATATGATAATGAACTGATTTAGCTGACAGGCACAGGCATAGAGTTTAGTCTAGAGACTAGAATAACACATAGGCTTCATTTTATCTCGGAAAATTAAAGAGTTCCCGCAGGAATTTAAAAAATTCTCATCAGCTAGTCTGTTATTAATTTTATTAAAACTCTATTTTATAGTTTATAGGTTTATGCTGATTGTTTCAGGTTCGTTTTTGTTTCGCCCACTAACGCCATCTATCGGAAGCCGAGATGATCAATTTAACTCCGCTACTCGTCGCCGCGGCTCTAGTGTCGCTGCAATGCTCGACGATCTGTTCGGCCTACGCACAGATTGACGACTCAAAACTCGAACTTGATAACAGACTAATTCCTGGTAAGTTTCATAATAGCAGCAGAAAAAAAAATAAACATGTACCTAACTAACACGTTTATTTTTCTTTTCTCAGACCTTTGTTTCGGATGGACGCATTTGGAACTTTTGTAACTTTATTTTTAACTTATTAACTTATAGTAAATAAATTTCCAATGTAATTGTTGAAACTTAAATAATAATATTGTACGTAGGTATGTATGTACCTACAATCACTCCGTTTGTTTCGCGGTTCGTCTAGTGACGTCACGAGCTCTTCTTGACGTTTGCAGTCACATGACATCAGATTATAAATATAGCATTTCAAATCATTTTTAATTTTATTAAGTTATATTAAATTACAAAAATGTGATTTTCGATATTCTAATCCTACAAACTATCATAAAATTAACACTTAACATTAATTTGTGATTAGTGTTAACATCCCCATTGCTGTGCCCCAACGGGGTTCCAATGTAAAAATAATGATCTCTAAGTTATTTATAAGAATCATTGTAAATATATATTGGAATGCAATTAATAAATGAATATGAAAAAAAAATTTTGGCACCTAACAGGAATTTATTTTGGGGTGAAAGTGAAAATACATGAAATGAGTTTATTTTGCCAAATGTGAGTAAAAACAGTAGTTACAATGGTGGATAGTAAAAAATATAGTCTGTCACATTTTAACATACATTTTATTTATTCGTGAAAATTTCTATAATTCGGTTAAGCTTAAAGCGTTATTAATAAATTACTACGTGCATTTCTACATGGAACTTGGAATTCCAGAGGTTGTGCTGTAACAAAAACGTTCAAAAATCTACACTGACTTTCTACTGTCTCAATTCCCAAATCTTATTAAACCATCCCTGGCTGACATCACCGGTATTTCAGTCGACAGTGATTTATTCGTATCAGCTGAAAGGCGCCATTGTAATTCATGAGTCCATGACTTCCTTATACCTTATATGAATCGTAAATTTTTATTATAATTCATATCTACACCCACTTTAATATCGTCTAAGTTATTTTCCAAAGCTGAATACCAGCGCAATATATCTACGACGGCATACCTATGAATACATTTTTTTCCATTCCTTAACACTTTATAATAAGTAATAACATACATTAATTAACCAAAATCTACAAAGCATTGCACAACACAAGCCTTTTTAAAGTTAACTTTTGATTGTTAACTAATTTCAAGAAAACGATTTACCAAAATCGGTCACCTTTAATAGTATTGCAAAATAAAATGAATAAAATAGTACGCGATAGATTATTCGGAATAAATTGCACATCTGGTATACCGCTATTGAATTACAAACAACCAGACTTGGATTGGAGGACAATCATAAAGTATAATGGACATTTTCACGTAAAAAACCGGACATGATGAAAATCGTTAAATCTATTCAATAGACAAACATTACAATCTTTAGCTTTTGATTTAAGGGGGGTGATAATTAAAGGCAAATGACTGACAAAAAAGTTTTGAAAAGAGCAATTGAGAATCTTGACATAAGAGACTTGTCATAAGAGCCACAAGTTGGCCAACATGAAATAAATTATTATTCTTATATTTTTTTTATTTTATCTTCCTTTTTTATTCAATTTTTTTTTCTTTCTATGGTAAATAAATAGTTTTAGATTATAAATGAATGCTCTTTTTTGCAATACAATTTTTTTTAAATATGATAATATATCATTCGTGAATTGCCCTCTTTTGTAATGCTTACAATTTTTTTCACTACTTGTATTAAGTTCTAATGAGAGGCTGTGGTCGTGCTAGCGATTAATGACATCCATATTGTGAAAGATTGGGGTACTCACACGCTATGGCTATAGTTGCGGAAAGAACGCGAAGAATTCCGCAAATCACCACAATTGAGACTGTAGCAATGATTCCGACAAAGCCTTTTCCTTTTGGACTATTTTCTATATTCCTAGCCAAACATGCTTTCCTTACAGCACGTTTCTTTCCCATTCTCTCTAGGTACCCGAGCTAGTGGAAGAAAATTTATTTAATTCTTTTATTTCTCTATTTTAATTAATTCTTTTGCTTCAAATAATTTAATTTTTTCCTTATTACAGAAATACCAGTACCCATTCCGAGTCCCAAACGCCGTGTAATAGGCAAATACGTGAAGATTTCTCTTCCCCCGCCGGAGACGGCCCGGTTTGTACCCGGCACGGCGCTCGTACTGACTTGCGAGATAATGGGAAACCCGGCTCCTATAGCTGGCTGGATGAAGAATGGCGTACCGGTTTCTGACGTGAGTAGACGATAGACGTAGAATAGAACAGATTTCTTTTTAAATTTAGTTATCTGAATTTGAATTATATATGTACTAGATGATGCCTACGACTTCGTCTGCATGAACTAAGGTTTTTGATTCCCGCGGAAACCCTTTAATTTTCCGGGATAAAATGTAGCCTACGTGTTAATCCAGGGTATAATCTATCTCCATTCCAAATTTCAGTCAAATTCGTCCAGTAGTTTTTACGTGATAGAGTAACAAACATCCATCCATCTATCCATCCATCCATGCTTACAAACTTTCGCATTTATAATATTAGTAAGATCATCTCAGTAGTTTAGGCACTACGATGGAGCATGCATACATACATAGATGCTAAAATGATAACCCTACTTTTTGGCTTTACTATATTCAGGTATAAAGTGCAATTCAATAAAATTATGTAGGTACCTACATAAAATACACTTTTAAATAAAAATTATTGTATGTAATAAATAAAATTTTATTTTATATTAAATAAAAATTTATTAAAAACCACTTTAAAAATATATAATGTACATAAAATACATTTCAGTTTTCAGCCTGCACCTTTAACGTTTGGCCTATTGAAACACAAACGTATCTCTTATTCTTCCAGTTTGAAGAAGATACCAACGAAATCTTCTCCATCAGCCCACTCAGCCCCGCTCTCTTGATCAGCAAGTTCGTGATCCGCGCAGCATCCGACGGAGATGTGTTCACATGCGTTGGTAGCTCTGGCCTCAGAGAAGAGAGTGCTTCCACCACAGTTTACGTTGAAGGTACGTAAAGTACCATGCTTTTTTTTTATTCGATGACAAGATAGTGATCACACCTGATGGTAAGTGACGATATAGTTTAAGATGGTAGCGGTCTAACTTGGGGGAATACCCTTAATCGGTCTCTACACGCCATTGTACCGGTACGCTAAATCGCTAGGCGGCACGTCTTTGACGGTAGAGTGGTAACTATCCACGGCCAAAGTCTCTCACCAGACCAGACCAGAAATAATTCAGAAATTATAGATCTGAGAATTTAAAGAATTCCCTCAATTTCTACAGGATCCCACGTTCTATAGAAATCGAGGGAACTCTTCAAATTTTATATGCCCAATTGATATATTTTGTAGTGGCGTTTGTAGTCGGTTTTGTAAAAAGAATTCTTATGTTTATATTATTGTTACAAAACTTATTTTTCCAGGGCCCGGGTCAGATTCTCTCCTCAACCAGATAATGCCGTCGAAGCCGATCGTGACGGCTACATACAGAGACCTGTTCCAGAATATTGGCACCAGCGTGACCCTGCCCTGCAGGGTGAACAGCCCCACGAAGACGCAAATCATGTGGATGGACAACAATGACCAAGTCGTGTACGGAAGCAATAGACTGAGGGTGAGTTGAATAACATTTTTTTTTATTATATGACTAGATATCCCTTGACTGCGATCTCCCCTTGGAAAGAGTACGACAGTGTAAATTCAACCCACATAATCAGTTTCTACACGTCATCGTGCTGGAAAGCTAAATCGCTTGGTGTGCCACCTTCTTTGGTGTGTCTTTGCGGTAGGGTGGTAAATAACCACGGCCAAAGCCTGTTTTTTTTATTCGATTACTGCGATCTCACCTGATGGTAAGTGACGTTGCAGTCTAAGATGGTAGCGGGCTTACTTGGAAGAAGTATGGCAGTGTAGATTCAACCCAAACCCCTAACCTAGACGTCATCATGCCGAAACACTAAATCGCTTGGCGGCGCGTCTTTAACGGTAGGGTGGTAACTAGCCACGGCCAAAGCAAAAAAAAAAGAAATTATAAATTCCCAAATTGCCCCCGAACCCGAGAACTCCCAGTTATAAGACCACAGTGCTCACCACTGCGCTAGGGCAGTTAAGGGAAGGGAGGTCTGGTGACCATAAGGACTTATATACTCATATTTTATACAGGTGTTGCCATCCGGTGATCTCCACATCTCGGTTATCAGTTGGGACGACATGGGCGTATGGACTTGCACTGTAAAAAATGCGTACGGAAGGGATATGGCGGAAACCTTCCTCTATCCCCTCAAAGCGCGTTGAGCAAAGGTAAGCTTGGCTATTTAGGGCGTAAATAATCCTTACTAATACTATGAACTAGGTAGCGAATGCCCGCGAGAATCGAGAAAGGTGGAAAAGACTGGAGTAGGCCTTCGTTCAAAGGGCGTACTGAAAAGAAAAAAAAAATGTAAAATACGTTAAGTATAGGATTATATTTTTGCAAATATCTTTTTCAGTAAATGAAGGCTATATTATATTAATGCCCGTGACTTCGTACGGGTTTTAGTTTCCCGCGGGAACTCTATCTTTCCGAGATAAAATGTATGTCCCTATGTGGTAATCCTGGATATCTAAATTACAAATTGGTTCATTCTTTGTGGCGTGAAGGAGTAACAAACATCCATCCATCCACATATCCATCTGCACAACACTTTCACATTTATAATATTAGTAGGATAGGATGTGAGAGTGTGTTTGTTGATATGTTGATTTGTCCTTCAATTACGCATTTTTTGCACGGGCATAGTTAAGGATCTGAAGTGCGACATATTATATTTATTGATCTAGTTACTGACGCTGGTATACAAAAAAACCACAACCATTTTTTTCATTAAAAAATTGTCAGTTATGCATTTTTTACTCTTTCCCGTATCTCAAACAAAAAACTAAACTTTATTTTTTTTAATTACAGACAATTAAATGATGCAGCCAACCGACAAACTGAGTTACCCGCCGACGATAATTCGATGTTCCTACATTTTAAATAATAAGTATAATTAATAAAGATAATATTATTATGTATTTGTAATTATAAAATAAATTATTTTTAGTTAAAATTAAACTATGCTCATTTCAAAGGCCTATTTTTAAGGAAAACTGTACTTAATTTATTTATTTTTCGTTTTAGAATTTATTATTATTATTAGTTTTATTAGCACTACACTAGATTATTTTTGTACGCATAATTTTTTTTAGGAACACTTAAAGCTATCTTTTGGCGAGAAATAGTTCATCTACTCGGCAATAGATGGCGTTAGGTGTAAATATAGTATTTTGTTGTGATGAAGTTGTACATAATTATTATAATAGATATTTTTTTATAAGTTTTGTTTCGTTAGTATGTAAGATAAAAATAATTTTATATATGTCTATTTTGAAGCAAAAATAGTGTAACATATTTTTTTCAAAATAGTTTTTTTATAGCTACCCACAGAACGATTCAAAAAAATAATAAAAGTATAACAGTAGGTAATAAACATGAAATTAGATTTTTTTCATAAATTGAGCCGATATTTCATTGTCCTCAGTTATTTACTCAATTAATTTTTAGAATTACTTACATATTTTTATCAAAATATATTGTATGTATTGTATTGTACCTATAATCTCTAAAATTAATAGATAACAAAGTGATTGAACAATTACTTATCTACTTCGTTTTTCAAAAGTTCAAATTTTTTTATTGCAAAAGGTGAATTAATTGCAAATTATTATTATTATAAAAAAAATATATAAATTGTTAATCAGCGTAAATAAATGTTTTGATATACAAACCTACTTTTTGACTTATCATTTAAAAAAATATCCTTCAAAATAAGGTAGGAAGGTACATCAAAAAGTTTGTATGTGTGTGTGTTTGTGTCTCTTTCACGCAAAAACTACTGGACGGATTTGGCTGAAATTTGGAACGGAGATAGCTCACACCCGTGATTAACACATAGGCTACATTTTATCTCAAAATGAAATAGTTCCCGAGGGAAATAAAATCAATTATCCACTCGGACGAAGCCGCGGGCATCACCTATTATATAAAGCCTCGAATTCGAACCTGTGACCTATTTATAAGGATCCACATGCCATCACGATTCGGAATAATATTTTAATACGTCCATTAGATACAGTATAGAATAAATTATTATCCTCATACATTATTCCTCGTCCGCTTAGAATTGTTCTTTCAAAATTGACACCGCACTAAATTGCATCGTAAATTATTGTAAATTCCGCAAATTTTGGCGTATTATCCTTAAATATGACTGTAATAAGTAATAACCGATAATGGTAACACGAGTTTAAAATATAGACGTGTGAATTATTTGCGAAATTTTATTTCACGGGATTTTAAACTCTATTTTTTTGAAAATAAAGCACAGTTACTGCTCAATACATTTTAATATTAGAGCATACTTAAAGTTTGTTTGCCATTGGAATTTAAACTTTATTTGGAAAGAAATAAGGGTTATGTGTTTGGATGTGTTAAGAAGTGATAAACTTAACCTTTGTCAAATGTTAACCGGTCGAATGGAAGCGCATGCTTTAGGAATAGAAAATGAATGGAGTCGATATTTTTTTTATATACAAAGGTTATAAATATATCTATAGAGGAACCAAAGTCACCGACATAGCGCAAGACCGAGACCTGTGGAAGTCCATGTATTGTCCAGCAGTGGACGTTTCTCAGTTGGTAAAAACGAGGAAGAAAGTTGGTTGCAAACGCGCGCTATTCTGAGAAGAGCCCTCAAAAAACTCAATCTTCATTGGTAGATTCAAAATCAAAATCCATTTATTTGTTGAAATAGAAAATAGCCTTAAATTTTTTTTCGTTGATGTAGGTATTCTGTGACACAATAATATTATTTTTTTGTTTAGAATCTTTAGAACTTTTTGTTTGAAATTGTTATTTAGTCGTCTTATGTTTTCCGAAAGTTTATTGAACATATAAATAACAATAGATTGACTCGACAATTTGAAAGCACTTTGTGTTAAGGTATCTATTTGAATAAAAAGCTTTTTTATATAATTTATAAATCAACGAAATGATTTATAAAATAAATTAAATTAAATCTAACACCTTGTTTATCTACCGAGCAGATAGCATATCTAATAGTATTCAAGTGGGAGCGCAAACACAGGTAGACTCTCTATTCCCTCACTCTCATAGTCTTATGGGACGGACACGACTGGAAAGATCATGCGCAGGACTTTACGTGCTCTCCGAGGTACAAGGGTGACAAGTACTTACTGACAATTTCGTGACAGAAAAACCAAATACCGACTTCCAAAAAAGCAGGAGGTTCTCAATTTGTCGGAATCTTTTTTTTTAAATTTTTTTATGTGAGTTCCCCGATTACTATAATTCATTTTTAGTTTGAAAGGGCATACTTCCCAGGTGGTCCCATTGTCATCAGGTCAGGATCTGATGATGGGATCCTGGAGAAATCGAGGGAACTCTTCAAACTTTATAGGCACAATTGATATACCTACTTTGTAGTGGCGTTTGAAGACGGTTTTGTAAAAAAAAAATCCTTTAATACTACTAGACCCGGGTTGATTAAAAATAGAAATAGAAATAGAAATATTTTTAATTCAAATAAACTTTTACAAGCACTTTTGAATTGTCAATGAATCTATCAGAGTCTCAGATTCGCATAGGCAAAAACGCTAATGATCGCCGTTAAAAGCATCGTATCAGTAAGTTACTAAGGTCTAATAAATAAATATCGGCTCCACACATTCGCTGTTCAAGTGTAACAGCATAGATCGTGCGCGTCACCTTGAGCCGATGCATCGCTATGCCTTTTCACCTGTATTCCTCATTTAGGCCTATTTACTCATTACCCGACTGTGGCACCCAAAGTAGGGTAATGTGTTTATCAGTCTATGTATGTATGTATGTGGCGCTCTGGAGACCAAACAAGTGGGCCGATTTCGATGATTCTTATAACTAGAGGCCTTTTTTTCCATTGGAACCCCGTTGGGGCACAGCAAATATTGGCTCAGTAGAGAGACGGACGCCAAGTTATTTATTAAAGAAGTCATTTATTTTATAGTAGGCTTTATCTATAGATAAAATCGTAATATAATTACGATTCTTACGTCAATCGATTGGTGTTAATTTTGGGAGTGTCACTAAAGACATGACAGTAATCAAAATTCAATATGGCGACCAGTAGACGGTATACCTATTGCGAAAAAGAAAAAATGAAAGGGGGCAATTTGGGAATTTATAAATTATGAATTGTCTCTGGTCTGGTCTGGTGGGAGGCTTTGGCCGTGGGCAGTTAACATTCTACCGTGCCGCCAAGCGATTTAGCGTTCCGGCACGATGGCGCGTAGAAACCGATTAACGGTATGGTTTGAATGTACACTGCTATACTGCTGCCAAGTTAGCCCACTACCATCTTAGACTTCATCGTCACATACCATCAGCTCCCTGATTCTGTAACTCAGTGCCTATCAAAAACTGAAAGCCACTGACATGTATTTTCTATCCATTGCAGGTTTACTATGAAATAGTAAATGACATTTCTCTTCAAACCTTCAATGGATAAAAAATGCCTATCGTCGTTGATACCCACTGAGTAAAATCAGCCTTCAGGTGAGATCGCAGTCAAGGGCTATCTTGTCATCGAATAAAAAAAATTACTTATAACAATACATAACCTTGCGTCGAGAGAACAAAAAAAACCCATAGGTTTGATCTAAAAATGTCTTCATCATCTCCGTGATATGGCGGACCTTGGTGTGAAATATCAAATAACATCTCATTTATATTACTCGGTTCGGATTCTGTACGGTTTGATTGTTTGGAAGTTGCCAATTATTTTCTCACCTCGTCGTAAACCGATAAACGTTCACTCATAACGGGCATGTAGGTCTCTCGTAGGGATTTTCGCAGTCACGCGTCTAGAGCTTTAAACTTGAGTCGATTGTCTAAAAATGATTGCATCAGTGTAAAGATCGCAATGACTTCTGAATGGCTGCTACCCTCTCACTATTGGTTAAAATGCATGGATGCAGCAAGAACGCCATAAATTCAGCCAATCAGAGGCCATTGCGATAATTACAGATGCAATCGTTTTTAAAGAAGATTTTTTAAGATGTATCATCATGGAATTCCGCAAAGTAATGCCTGCTTCTTTCCAATATTTGATTTTTAAGCTATTGCATAGCTTCTATCGCGGGCCTTGAGCGTGGAGACCGAATCCAGAAATTCCGTAACGAAAATAACCCGACACGGGACTCCTCTCACCGCTAGATGGCGTTGGTAAAAAATGCTATGCAATAGCTTTACCGCGGCAGTCCCCGAGTGCCACACGTCTTTTTTTTTTAATTTTGTTACGTTTCATATTGAACCACTTCTATACAAGCAGACCGTATGTAATTCGGTTCGCATTCCCAACGTAGATAGAGTACGTATTTACACGAATTACAATAACCGAAGAGGATGTTAAATTGTATCTCATTAATTGAATCTTTTTTAAGTATCACGAACTTGGGAGTTCGGAGAAAAATTTCAAAATGTCAAACCTCGAAATTTTTTTATAAGATTTTATTTAACACTAGCTTTTGACCGCGGCTTCGCTCACGTTAACTTCGATTTTTTTCAAACGCCTATTTTAGTCCCCTTAGGGGTTTAATTTTCAAAAACTCTTTCTTAGCGGATGTCTACGTCGTAATGGCGGCTCTCCACCGGAATTGTTGGCAACTTCTGTGTTTGCAACATTTAGGAACTCTACTAAAAGTTAGAAACTTTTGTTTCACTTGTGTCTCCACTGAAACGAAAAAGTCACCAACAATTTGAGAAACATTTTTAGTCCACAACTAGCTGTCTCCCTCAGTGACATTAATACGTCCAGAGTCAGACATGTTTCTGTTTCAACTAAATGTTTACAACAAGCGTATCCACCGAGCGCATGAATGTTGGCAACACGCTTTCTTTGATGTTTACCGCCAAAAACGGAAACACGGTTCCCGACATTTGTTGCCGACAAATGTTGGAAACACGTTGTCTCCACCAAGAAAAGTTGTCAACTTTTGTCACCAACACGTGTTGGCAACACAAAAGTTAGCAACTTTTCTTTGGTGGAGACCCGCCATAATAGCTATCTGTATCCAGTAGCGGCAGGCCTAAATAGAAATGATGAAACCGAAACGCGACACTAGCCCGAGTTCAACAAACGCGTAAAAACTAAAGTTATTTTTATACTTTGTAGTGGCGTTTGAAGTTAATTTAAAAAAAAATAACTTTAAGATAAAGGTATTGTGCAATTTGGGTCTCTCATGTATTCCATTTGTAAAGTGGGATCTTAAAGCCTTGGGCCGTCCTATTAAGCACTCTAATCATTTGTTCAACTAGTAATTTGCTTTCTGAGTTATTAGGTCTCTGACGTATGGGTCAATGTCGAATTATATTATTATTTTTTTAGTCTATTTATAGTACCTATATATATTTTTTTTTTCTTAAAAAGAATATTAGCCAACCTGAAGTTGACTAATATTCTCCTGTCCCCTCCAAATAAGCGGAAAGCTTGTGTTAGGAGTGGGTGCGACAAGAGTGGAACGGGTGGGATTCGAACCTGCGACCTTACAATTTTCAGTCCGCACCTTCAACCGTTGGGTTATTGAGGTTTGAATATAGCTATATACTAGCTGATGCCGTGACTTCGTCCGCTCGGTATAAGTTTTTAAAAATCCCGTAGGAACTCTTTGATTTTCTGGCCTAAAAAGTAAGCTATGTCAAGAAACACATTTTCATAATACGATTTACCGCATTGCCTATATTGCCCGCCCGCGCTATTAGTTCGTTTTCGTTTAGCGTTTTTCTTAATTTCCTTATGTTTTTGCCCTTTTTTTGTAATTTTGAATAGCCTATAACCAGAGATAACAAAATTTCCGTTATCTCTGCCTATATCCTTCCGCAAGAATAGGGCTATCAAATGCAAAAAGAATTTTCAAAATCCGACTGGTAGTTCCAGAGATTAGTGCGTTTAAACAAACAAACTCTTCCGTTTTATTAACCGACTTCCATAAGGAGGAGGTTATCAATTGGGTCGGTATCTTTTTTTTAATATTAGTATAAATAATTTGCATCGAACTATAAAGCTTAGAAGCGCAGTAGTCGATGCAGTGATGTCTCTTTTAGTAAGCCCTATAAAGGCTGGCTACGCAGTATCGTCGCGTTAGTACGACGAGCTCACAGATAATTTAAAAAAAATGTCAGACGTCGGTTTTTTCGGAGGTCGGGTTCGATTCCCGGCGGGGGCAATTTGGGAATTTATAATTTCTAAATTGTCTCTGGTCTGGTCTGGCGAGAGGCTTTGGCCGTGGCTAGTTACCACCCTACCGTCAAAGACGTGCCGCTAAGCGATTTAACGTTCCGGCACGATGGCGTGTAGAAACCGATTAGAGGTATGGGTTGAATGTACACTGTATCCCTTCCAAGTTAGCCCGCATCGTCACTTACCATGAGGTGAGAGCACAGTCAAGGACTATCTAAAAAACCTAAATCCGCGTGGATGAAATCGCGGGCATTAACTAGTACCTACACAATATATGGACACGCATGCCATTAAATATCTTGAACGACAAGTCAAGGGCGTAGAAAGGAAGTATTGTGTTTCGAGACAATGGTCCGATATGTGTGTTTGTCTGTACCATTGTAGTGTCGCAACCCGACGCGCGACCGGTCAAGAACTGTATCGAGATGAGCGGAAAGAAATCACTGTATTGTTCAATGTAGGGCAAATCGGATTATAGGCTCGGAGCCAGTGGGCAGTTTTGTGAAGTCAAAAATCAAAATCAAAATCAAAATTTATTTATTTCATGTAGGCCAACTTGTAGCTCTTATGACACAGCATAAATCTACCACCAGTTCGGAATGCAGATTCTGCTGAGAAGGGCCGGCAAGAAACTCAGCAGTTGCTCTTTAAAAAAAAAAAAATTTTTACAATAGGTAACAAAACGTATACAGTGCTTACACAATGAAGTTTCAAAAAATGCATACGAATATAATAAAGATCTCAATAATGAAGTTCTTTTGACTGTTAAAATTAAATTAAATTAATTTATTCTGCAGCTCAATTTAACCTATAACGTAAACATATTAAGGACGTGCACCAGGACAGCTTATCTCTACGGATTAATCCTGTTCCTGAAATAATAAAATAAATATAATTTTGAGTGTAGTACGTTTATCTCACGAAGTTACGGGCGCTTTACTTGTGGTTACGTCGTGTACATGTACATTGCGTAAGTGTGTATGCCTATCAGGAGCCTAGCAGGGAGTGGTCAGGCGTGAGCATGCTCTCGCTCACACTCATACAGATACGACACACACACAACCGAGAGCCACGAGTCTTCGTGAAATGATAGAACTATTACTAAAAATTTCAACTGTCTAGCTATTACGGATCATGAGATACAGCCCGCTGACAGATAGACAGACAGACGGACGGACGGACGAACAATGAAGACTTAGTAATAGGGTCCCATTAGATACCCTAAAAAGACCGGGGACATTTTGAAATTGACACTTAAAGAAAGATTCAATTAATGAGATATAATTTAACTCGTCTTCGGTTATTATAATTCGTTCTACCCTTCGGATACAAACCCCTAAAAACTAAACACTTTAAGTTTAACTTCTCAGCACTTAGCTCTTTGACTATTTTGTGTTTTATAGAGCGAATACATACAAAGTGATTATAGAGAGGTCAGAGATTCTCTACCTACTGAATGTTATGTAATTATTTCACTCAAATACACAATTTGGAAATTATAAATTCCCAAATTGGCACCGCTGGGAATAGAACTCGATACCTCCCAGTTATAAGACTACAGCGCTGACCACTGTGCAAGGGAGGTCTGGACTGGTGGGAGGCTTTAACCGTGGCTAGTTACCACCCTAACGTCACTTGCCGCCAAGCTATTTAGCGTTCCGGCACGATGGCGTGTAGAAACCGATTAGGGGGTATGGATTGAATCTACACTGCCAAACCCGTTCCAAGTTAGTCCGCTACCATCTCAGACTGCATCGTCACTTACCATCAGGTGAGATCGCAGTCAAGAATCTTGTCAACGAATAAAAAACACGTTAATGCGATGCGCAGTCCACGGGATATCCAGCATCTTCATCTCCGGCACCACATTCCAAACGCATCGCAAATTATGGTTGAGCGAAGCAACGGCTGGATCATGCGTCATGCTCGTGAACGGGTGCCACCAACGGGAATGGGTCTGCTTTTGCCTGCCCGTCTTAACATGTATTGGATTGTTTTGCATTTTTGAAACTTCATTGTGGAAACACTGGATACATAGCATAGTTTTGTTACCTATTGTAAAAAATTTTAAGCTATTGCATAGCTTCTATCGCGGGCCTTGAGCGTGGAGACCGAATCCAGAAATTCCGTAACGAAAATAACCTGACACGGGACTTCTCTCACCGCTAGATGGCGTTGATAAAAAATGCTATGCAATAGCTTTACCGCGGCAGTCCCCGAGTGCCACACGCCTTTTTTTTTTCAAAAGAGCAACCGCCGAGTTTATTGCTGGCTCTTCTCGGCAGGAAGGGCATTCCGAACCAGTGGTAGATTCATCGACGATTCAAAAGCACTTGTAAAAGTTTATTTGAATAAAAAATATTTCTATTCTATTCATCAATTCTGGAGAGAACGCGTTTTTATTACTTAAGTAGGAACGATCAATCATTCAATAAATAAGTGTGCAGAGGTAAAGGTTATGTAAGGGGATTTTAATGGTAACTTTACCTACTAATAAAATATCACCTCGGGTACAGAGTGCCAGTGGGCGCAATTTTGTTGCCACTTATTGGAACAAATCCCATCCATTACCCATCCATTCTCAAATAAGATTTGCAGCACACTAAAGACAAGTCTTCTCGTCGTTAAAACCTCAGTGTCTGAAGACGAAAGTCTTTGTGTCCTTCCCGTCCACACTTACGGCGCTGAAACGTGGACAAAGGGCGAAACGTGCGTCGAGAGTAGTAAGTCTTGTGTGGTGGTGCATGTGAGTGCTGGTAGCATTGCTTGCTTGGGAACTTGGCTTTTTTGCTTGGTCGGAAGGTAAGCGGTGCTTCGCTTTTAACTGCATGTTTGACCATATAGACTGTCTTGAGGTAAGGTGCGGGGATGTGCGGGGCGAGGTAGCGGCCAACTTGACGTGGACAGTTAGTACAAAAACACGATTTGTTTCGTCTTTCGCCAAACTTTTTGTCTGACGACAAATCGAAACTGCAATCTCAAGATGTCTTTAAGGCAACTTATCTTAGCATCGGTACCGATTCATTTCCTCGAAACCACTATCACTTGACCTGCCAATCTAAATCATTGTAAGCGAGTTTAATACTTATTTCGTGAGATAAAAGGTTTAATTTAGTTTTCAGAAAGTGCGTGAGAAAGTCCATCGTGCTAACTAAATGGTCTATTAAGTTACATAAAGCAATGGTCAAGGAACGGGACGATCTTTTCTGTCTTGTTAACCAACTTCCAAAAAAGGAGGAGGTTCTCAATTCGTCGAAATCTTGTTAAGCCATTGCATAGCTTCTATCGCGGGCCTTGAGCGTGGAGACCGAATCCAGAAATTCCGCAAAGAAAATAACCTGACACGGGACTCCTCTCACCGCTAGATGGCGTTGATAAAAAAAACTATGCAATAACTTTACCGCGGCAGTCCCCGAGTGCGACACTTCTTTTTTTTTATTTATGTTCCCAGATTACTCGAAGACGCCTGGACCGATTTGGATTTTTTTTAAAAGATCTGATGATGGGATCCTGGAGAAATCGAGGGAACCCTTCTTTATAGGCATAATTGATATACTTTATAGTGGCGTTTCAAGTCGGTTTTGTAAAAAAAAAATTACATTTATATTATATTAAAAAAAGTCTACCTAGTGAACACCGTTCCGGGTTCAAATCCGGCCATCAACATCCCTAGTAAGGTAAAAGAAGTACATCCTAGATATGCGTAGGTCGCTGCCACGCCTCAATTATATCCTGTTGGGTAAAAAAATACACATTAACATGAAGGAAAGATGACAAGGTGGCGTTTATATGAATACTTAATAGCTCGTCGCCATCGAACTGTTACGGTTAGAACAGAAGTTTCTAAGAAAGTTTCTTCTAAAAACTTAGGCTCAAAACAATCAATGAACGTGTGAGTGCCATGTTTTTATTTTCTAAATAATAAATAAATAAATAAAAATATTTTATTTCGACCAACTAGTAATGATAAATGAAAAACTAAACCTATTTATTAGTATGAATATTAAAATCTAAAACTTAACCTAAGACGGGACAGATTTGTCAGCATATAAACCATATTACAGTGGTCCAAGTACTGACAATCGATCCTGTTAGCAAATCCCCTCAGGACGCTATTGGCGTTGGCGCGAACTCTGCGCGACAAGAGACCGGACTATCGCATAGTGGTGTAGAAATAGTCTACACGCGCGTCGGAGCGTTGGTGGAATCGGGGCAGCCCCAACAGCATCCTGAACTGTTCTATACTGGTGCTGATAATTACTCTTTTGATGGTTATTGTGATAAAATATGACACCCTTTCACAGCACAGTAGGTACGTCATTTTTTAATAATTTTCTGCAAGCTCGTCGTACTAATGCAACGATGCGTAGTCGGTCTTTAAAGGCTTACTAAATAACCGCGTCGATTATTGCGCTTCTAAGCGTTATAGTTCGATGCTCGTCGCCATTTTGAAATGACCTGTAGTTTATATTTCCTTTTTCGGATAAGTACAGACAGGTGCGCTGTAGGTAGATATGTATGAGTGCATTGACTACTGTATTACTTGCACGATTTCCGATGCAAGGTCAATTCTTGCGCTTTTGGACTCACGATGAACAGATTTGGCTGAAATTTGGAATGGAGATAGCTCATACCCAGGTTTAACACACTACTTTTATTATTAGCCAAGCTGAACTTGACTTATATTCTCCTCTCCCCTCCAAATAAGCGAAAAGCTTGTGCTAGGCTTTTTATCCCAGAAAAATAAGGGAATTTATTTGTTTTGTTGATGGAGATTTTGATAGGAATTTATTGGTTTATGATGGATTTTTTTAATAAGAGCATTAGCTAAACTGAACTTGACTTATATTCTCCTCTTATTCATATAAGTGGAAAGCTTGTGCTAGGAGTGGGTACGTCAATAACGCAACGGCTGAGGCTCGAACCTGCGACCTTTCAGTTTTCAGTCCGCACCTTAACCGTTGGGCTATTCAAAATTCAAAATTTATTTATTTCATGTAGGCTACCCTGTAGCACTTATGATACGTCACAAATCTACCATATTACTATTGAGGCTTTTTGAGGGATTTCTCAGGAATGTATTCGTTTATGATGGACATTTTGACAAGAATGTATAAGTTTATGATGGGCATATTGACAAGAATTAGTATACGTGTTACGTTTATGACGAATATTTTGACAAGAATGTATACGTTTATGACGAATATTTTGACAAGAATGTATACGTTTATGATATTTTTGGAGACCCTAATGCAACGCTCAACGATCTCAGTAGAATTTCTCAACAGGTGCGCTTTATGCCAGTGTCATACTCATAAGTCTAAGGTAGTCATTTGACGTCAAAGCGCGGATAATTTATTCATCTCTGTTATATTAATGAAGAACATGATTTATTTTGCACCCAAAGTTCAGGATGGACTAATGAGTTGTCAATCCTTAGTACGGTTGACAGAAAAATGTGTTGTAAATATATAGACGACTATCTTTTGCCCCCGCGACTTCGTCCGTGTGGAATTAAGTATTGGGGTGGAATTTTCAAAAACTGTGACACACGTACTTCTTTATTTTTAACTGATAGCTCAAATACCAACTTTGATGGAAACGGCTTGAAAAATGACGGACTTTCATATAAAATTCCATCCCCTATTTAAACCCCTTAGGGGTGGAATTTCCAATAATCCTTTCTTAGTGTACGCCTACGTCATAAAAGGAACCAACTGTAAAAATTTCAAGTTTCTAACTTCAATAGTTTAGGCTGTGCGTTGATATCTCAGTCAGTCAGTCAGTCAGTCAGTCAGTCAGTCAGACAGGATTTTGAATTTTATATATATAGATAAATTAAAATAAGAACATAGATGTCTATTTTCGCATTTTTATTTTTGCATTGCAATTGATAGCTAAGTGCGCATCGTCCACAGTTTTGGGAGGTCCGGGCTTCGAATCCTAAATACGTCTAACCTTTCGGAGTCATGTGCGTTGTAAGCAATTAAATATCACTTGCTTTATCAGTGAAGAAAAAGCCGAAACTTGCTTGCCTGAGGGTTTTCTTTAGAATAGAATAGAATAGAATTTTACAATAGTTAATGAAAGCTATGCTATGTATACAGTGCTTCCACAATAAAGCTTCAAAAATGCAAAAATGCATACGTAGGTAAACCAATCCAACGCATGTCAAGACGGGCAGTCAGAGCAGACCCATTCCCGTTGGTGGCACCCGTTCACGAGCATGACGCATGATCCAGCCATTGTTTCGCTCAACCATTGTTTCGTTTTATTGTTATCAAAGGCTTGCGAAGTCTGCCAATCCGCATTTGGCCAACTTTGATATGGCAAATAGCATTTCCCTTAAAAAACAAGTTAATATTACATTGTAATATGAGCTATACAGTAATATTGTAATATTTTGTTATGAAAAGAGCAACTGCTGAGTTTTTTGCCGGCTCTTCTCAGCAGAATCTGCATTCCGAACCGGTGGTAGAGTCTCGACGTGTCATAAGAGCCACAGGTTGGCCTAAATGGAATAAATAAATTTGAATTTTGATTCTTTTGAATTTTCAGATTGCCATAATTTCAAGCATTATTCCCAACACTACTCCCCTCTCCTCCAAAGAAATGCTTATCAACAATCTACATCCCCTGAAGATGTTCTAGTGTGAAACGTACGTAGAGTGAATTTTGAAAGGTTTATTTGGTGTTGCGTTGTTCCTGCGCTTCCTCTACTACTGGATGCGGGGCAGTGTACAGCACGAGCGGTGCGTTTCACACACACACACTCTTTTCCTGACACACGCTTTTCCTGGTTTGGCGGCAATAGAATTTTATTCCTATTTAATTTTATACCTTGTTTATTCTCATTTGTAGGCCATTCTCCAAATGTTGAGAATATACTCAGCATATAGGTCAATATTGGCAAGTTTTCAATATTTTTTTTCTTGTCTCTACATCATCATTAAGTACACCGCGGCCTCGAGACCGCTGCAACTGGGTTACACTCTATTCGTAAAATGTGTTATTTTATTGAACTAAAAAAAGTAAATTTTCAAAATTATCCCCTCTATATACTGGTCTGGTCTGCTCTGGTGGAGGCTTTGGCTAGTTACCACCCTACCGTGAAAGGCTAATATTCTTATAAAAAAACTAGCTGTTGCCCGTGACTTCGTCCGCGTGGATTTAGTTTTTAATAATCCCGTGGGAATGCTTTGATCTTCCGGATTAATAAATAGCCTTCGGTTCGGTTCTTGTTCGGTTCTCGTCGGGTGACCGCCCTCGACCACCGACTCACCGCATCGCATTGTTCGCCCGCGCTATTTTTTCCTTTTGCTCGGCTTCTAAGAGTCGTACCAAGATATTGAATAGCCTATAACCTTCATCAAGAATTGGGCTATCAGATACAAAAATAATTTTTCAAATCCGTCTGATAGTTCCAGAGATTAGCGCGTTCAAACAAACAAACTCTTCCACTTTATCATATTAAGTACAGATTTAGATACTCGTATCTACTGTCGACTTAAAGATGTTAGTTAAAACATAATTAATAAGTTTATTTACTTGTAGCTTACTTGTAGGCGTTCAAAACACACATAAATATGTCGCTCGCGAATGATGCATTGGCGAGACCTTTTATGTCAATAGGCTTGGAATATGTTGATTCAGGAACGTGGCTAGATGTTAATTAATTAATTGTAAACTTGCTTTTACCCGCGTCTTCGTCCTTCTTCTTCTTCTTCAACTTATAGACGTCCACTGCTGGACATAAATCTCTTGCATGGACCTCCACAGACTTCGGTCTTGCGCCGCCTGAATCCAGTGACTCCCTGCGACTCGTTTGATGTCGTGGGTCCACCTAGTGGGGGTCTGCCAACACTGCGCTTCCCGGTGCGGGGTCGCCACTCCAGCACCTTGGGACTCCACCGACCATCAGCTCTTCGAACTATGTGCCCCGCCCATTTCCACTTCAGTTTCGCGACTCGCTGAGCTATGTCGGTGACTTTGGTTCTCCTACGGATCTCCTCATTTTTGATTTGATCTCACAGGGACACTCCGAGCATAGCTCTCTCCATCGCCCGCTGAGTGATCCTGTGCCTTTGTAGTCTTCGTCCACGTCAGTTAATTTTTTTTGTTTATTACTATACTTATAAATATTTTGAGTCACCAAAAAAAGGGCGATTTAAACGATAAGCAATTATGAAATCCAAATATGCTCGTGATTCCTCCACTACGCCTCAAGAAAGTCTGGAAGTCGTTTGTGGGAATGGGCGTGACGTTCTATAATAAAATTCCACAGTTGATATTAGACTTGCCTTTACACAAGTTTAAGAAATCAATTACGGGCTATTGAAGAAGGCATATTATAGGCAACTTAAGATTACATAAATAATAAAAAGCGTGAATATAACTCGCTCCAGTAATACATAAGCATGTAATGTGAATATTAATTGTAAATGGTACACAACATGATATCGTTATTACAATATATGTATTTTTTTTAAAGAGCTACCGTCGAGTTTCTAGCTGATTCTTCTCGGTTGGAAGGCATTCCGAACCAGGGGCAGATTCATTTGACGATTCGAAAGCACTTAAGTAAAAGTTTATTTGAATTAAAAATTATTCTATTCTATACGTATAACCATAGATAACCATAACGGGCCTTGAGCGTGGAGACCGAATCCAGAAATTCCGTAACGAAAGTAACTTGACACGGGACTCCTCTCACCGCTAGATGGCGTTGATAAAAAATGCTATGCAATAGCTTTACCGCGGCAGTCCCCGAGTGCCACACGTCTTTTTTTTTAAAGAACAACCGCTGAGTTTCTTGCTGGTTCTTCTCGGTTGGAACGGCATTCCGAAACAGTGGTAGATTCATTTGACGATTCGAAAGCATTTAGTAAAAGTTTATTTGAATAAAAAATTATTCTATTCTATACTTATGTCATAAACATTTGTTACTAAACTCGTTAAATTATGTTATTTCAAATGATGTATGATACTCAGATGATACCCGTATGAAATCGTAAAATAACAAAAATTGCTTATAAATAGCAAATTACACAGGTTTAGATCTCTTTGCGATGTATTACTTATGTCCAGTGTTGGCCCAAAGTTAATCTGATTAACGATTAAAAATTAATGATTAAAATCATAATCAAAAATTTGATTAACGATTAATTTAATCATTAATCAAAAATTTGATTAACGATTAATTAATCATAATCATTAATCGTTAATCTGATTAATTATTTTTGATTAACTATCTATTAACTACTTATTTATTTATTTTCCGATTTTGCAGTAATTTATTGTTAATTTTGACCACTCACTACTCACCACCACTCACCAGCACTCAGCACACTAAGCAGTCAGCACACTCACCACCACTGACCACCACTCACCACCACTGACCACCACTCATCACCACTCATCGCCACTCATCACCACCCACTCATCACCACCCACTCATCACCATCCATCACCCCCCATCATCACCACCACTCACCACCACTCATTACCACTCATCACCACACATCACCACTCATCACCACCCACTCATCACCACTCATCACCACTCATCACCACCCACTCATCACCACTCATCACCACTCGTCACCACCCAATATACTCAATATCATATTGGTATTGTCTTCGAATTATAAAGGATTTTTCTCTGCCTGTGGTCATTGCTTGTTCGCGCCATTTCTTTTTCGTCGAAATTAAACAGCTATTTGCAAACACAATTTTTGACGACCTCCCTGGCGCAGTGGTGAGCGCTGTGGTCTTATAACTGGGAGGTCTCGGGTTCGATTCCCGGCGGGGGCAATTTAGTAATTTATTATTTCTAAATTGTCTCTGGTCTGGTCTGGTGGGAGGCTTTGGCCGTGGCTAGTTACCACCCTACCGTCAAAAACGTGCCGCCAAGCGCTTTAGCGTTCCGGCACGATGGCGTGTTGAAACCGATTAGGGGATTAACCCTTCCAATTTAGCCCGCTACCATCTTAGACTGCATCGTCACTTACCATCAGGTGAGATCGCAGTCAAGGGCTATCTTGTCAACGAATAAAAAAAAACACAAGAAAAAAATAGTACAAATAGTATAAAAAATAAAATATAGCATCGCGTGTACTTTTTGACATATTTTGGTTTAAACTGAATCTTAAAATAGTGTACAATAAGGGTTATTTTAATTTTACTCGGTCAATGGTTTGATTTCATTTCAAAATTCAAATTTCAAATAAAATCAAATATCAATCAGTCGGCGTTTGACCGCCTTTATGAGTGGAAGCTGCTCCGGTTGCAAACAAATTCTGTCGTCAAAAAAGATCGTAGGAACACGAAATAGTTGAGCAAACGAAATTAATACTTTATATAACAGAATCTGCATTTCGAACTGGTGGTAGATTTATGACGTGTCATAAGACCTACAAGGTTGCCTACATGAAATAAATAAAATTTGAATTTGAATATATTTTGATGAAAAGAAACTAAGTACTTCAATATAACCAGTAAGTATAACTACTAGACGACTGCCCGCGACTTCGTCCGCGTGGATCAAGGGTTTTCAATTCCCATGGGAACTGTAATTTTCCGGGATAAAATGGAGCCTATGTTTTATTTCTAGGTATGAGCTATCTCCATGCCAAATTTCAGCGAAATCGGTTCATTCGTTGCGGCGTGAAGAAGTAACAAACACACAAACACACACACACACACACACACACAAACAAACAAACTAACTAACACACACACACAAACTTTCGGCTTTATAATATATAGGAGAGTAGGATTAGAGTGATTATTGTTCAAAGCGCCATCTAGTGACGGTAGTCTTGTAACGTTTCATGACGGTAGTCTTGTAACGTTACAAGACTACCGTCACTAGATGGCGCTTCTTCCGTTTCACTTCTGATGATTGGTGATGCTCGCGTTCCTACAAATATTAGTGTGACTAGCTGATGCCCGCGACTTCGTCGGCGTGGATTTAGTTTTTAAAATCTCGCGGGAACTCTTTGTTTTTCCGGGATAAAAAGTAGCCTATGTCACTCTCCCGGTCCTCAACTATACCCTTGCAAAAATCACGTCAGTCCGTTGCACCGTTGCTACGTGATTGAAGGACAAACCAACAAACAAACACACGTTCGAATTTAAAATATTAGTAAGGATTACTTGGGATAAGGAAGTAAACTAAACTGACAGTCTCTAAATCCTCACAGTTTAGGTAGGCACTACCCTATAGCATCAGGATTGAAGAGCCAGGACCTAGAGCTCCATGACGTAGTCTATGCTTGATACCTACAATATGAATTCTCAAGCGAAATACAAGTCGTAGGTGCAATATAATTATATTCAATTCTAATTGTTTAGGTACATAATATGATACGCGCCGAGCGCGGACTTCGCTTTACATCGATGCGTAGGGATGATGAAATCGCACTGCCCGCCCGTGCCGATGATCGAGCGATAGCGATTTGTTCAAGCGGTTCGGTGCCGTAGAGGGCGCGCGCGCGCGGTGCGAGGCACACCGCCGCGCCACGCCGCGCGCCCGCCCGCTGGCTTCTCTCTTGAATCCACCTTTTGAATTTTTTTTCAACTTCCTACCAATTTGATGAGGTTTCGAATGACTTTTGTTTGAATACTCCCCCTCTATCTTCGATACCCTGGCCGTGCTCCTCACCCGTCTCCGAAATCCTCAATCATCAGCTCTCTACATATTTTTGCACCAAATGAATTCTTGTCCTCCATACGAAACCATGAGTGAAAAATTTTTTTTTCATACAAAATTTTACAGGAGAGGTGATCAATGAGTCAGTCAGCGAATCAGCACGAGTAGCTATAAATATATAGTAAAAACATTGATGGATGTATTAGTTTATAATCAAGTTAATCAAGTTAAAAAAGTTAATCAATTAACGATTAATGATTAATGATTAAATTCATTAATCATGATTAAGATTACTTTTTTAATCATGATTATTTTAATCATGATTAATTTAATCTGATTAAAATTAATCAGATTAATTAATTGATTAAAAAATTAATCGATTAATGCCAACACTGCTTATGTCTTAGTAACTAGGGTTACCAGTTTTTTTTTCCGCCTATAAGGGACAAATGGTTAAATAAGTAAAAAAATACGGGATTTTAGTTTTTTACCCGGGACAAATAAAAAAACAAAATTTTTTAGTGACATTTTTTTGATATTTTTTCGAGGATCAAGTCAGTTTTAATATATTTTTATTCGTTTTAACATATCTGTAAAAATCAATACAATTATAATCGTAATTAAAAATGGTCATCAACTCGCTTTTTTACGAACGTTGCGTGTGTGAATACTTGGATCGATATCATAATGAAAAACGAATTACGGTTCAAATACGGGACAGAGTGAGTCCCGCCGGGACATTTTAAACTATGCCTAAAATACGGGATGTCCCGGGAAATACGGGACGTCTGGCAACCCTATTAGTAAGCTACAACAAGCTTATAGACTAAATTGGTTAGCAATTTAAATCAAATTACCATCTTTTTACGGTTCTGAAAATATCGGAATCCTTACAGAATCGCTTTGTTGTCTGTCTGTCTGTCCTTGTATCGAGGTTCTTTTTCTCAAAAACGGCTTGAGGTACTAAGTTGGTACAGAATTAGCTTTTAAGCCATTGCATAGCATCTATCGCGGGCCAGCGTGTAGACCGAATCCAGAAATTCCGTAACGAAAATAACCTGACACGGGACTCCTCTACGGTGAGCCGCTAGATGGCGCATTTTTTATCAACGACATCTAGATGCCGCTAGATGTCGTTGATAAAAAATGCTATGCAATAGCTTTACCGCGACAGTCCCCGAGTGCCACACATCTTTTTATTCGATGACAAGATAGTCCTTGACTACGATCTCACCTAATGGTAAGTGACGATGCAGTCTAAGATGGTAGCAGGCTAACTTGGAAGGGGTATGGCAGCGTACATTGAAGTTTCAACCCATATCCCTAATCGGTTTCTACACGTCACCGTGCCGGAACGCTAAATCGTTTGGCGGCACGTCTTTGACGGTAGAGTAGTAACTAGCCACGGCCAAAGTCTTCCACCAGACCAGACCAGAGACAATTTAGAAAGTATAAATTCCCAAATTGCCCCGCCTGGAATCGAACCCGAGACCTCCCAGTTATAAGACCACAGCGCTCACCACTGCGTCAGAGAGGTTTTTAAAAATTTACGCGGGAACTCCGTTTTTTCCGGGATAAAAAGTAGCCTGTCACTCTCCCATTACCCATGCAAAAAGTCATGTCGATCCGTAGATCCGTTGCTGCGTGATTGAAGGACAAACCAACAAACAAAGAAACACACTTGCGCGTATCTAATATTAATACCTAAGTTTAATACTAAGGAATTCAGGATTTTTTTAATTTTTTACAAAACAACAACGAGTAACAATAAAACGCACAAACCTCCTAGATGCCAAACGCATCAAACACACCTCTATTCCTTATAGGGTAAAAAAATTCACTGATACATACATTATTATAATTTCATTACTAACTATTGTATGGATAATAATCGGAAGCGCGCGAAAGGTCAATAAAAATGACTACTAACTGTTCGTTAATTATTCGAATACAATGCGAAGTATATCCGTGTAATTATGTACGGGTAATTGCGTATAATCATAGTTCACATCTTAGTTATGGGATGCTGGGAGGCAAAATTCAAATCATTTATTTCATCCATATATTCAAACTTTCGCATTTATAATATTAGTAGGATAGTAGGATCTACATTCCAAAGTAAACTTTTTAATTTAAAAAAATTAAATATTTAATGTATTTGCTATAGTTCTTTCAACTCAGGAGGGCGCGTGGCTCATGGTTGTGTGCGTGTCGTATCTGTATAAGTGTGAGCGTGAGCTTGCTCGCGCCTGACCGCTCCCACCTAGGCTCCTGACAGGCACGCACACTTACGCAATGTGCATGTACACGACGTAACCACAAGTAAAGCTCACGCGCCCTCGTGAATTGCAAGAACTATATCTATATATAAATAAATTCAAAGTCCTGACTGACTGACTGACTGAGATATCAACGCACAGCCTAAACTACTGAAGTTAGAAACTTAAAATTTTTTTTTGAAGTTGGTTCCTTTTATGACGTAGGCGCACACTAAGAAAGGATTATTGGAAATTCCACCCCTAAGGGGTTTAAATAGGGGATGGAAGTTTATATGAAACACCGTCATTTTTCAAGCTGTTTCCATCAAAGTTGGTATTAGAGCTTTCAGTTAAAAATAAAGAAGTACGTGTGTCACAGTTTTTGAAAATTCCACCCCAAAATCTAATTCCACGCGGACGAAGTCGCGGGGGCAAAAGCTAGTAAATCATAAGCTAGGTATTATTATACAAACAAATAATTAATTATGATCTCAATGCTGTACTGTAGTCATCTGTACGCAATTCACTGTAATCGGAATGCGTTGCTCTGATTCACAGTAACATAAACTTTGTAAATTATAGGTGTACTGTATCGAGTTACAGTGCAATAACTTACGCACTCATCTGCAGTAAGTTATTTACTTAGAATAACGAATTATATGTACCTTATTATCTAGTCCATAATTATACGTCTCCGTCACGTCACCTAAGTTATGTAGCCGATTACAATAGAATAGAATAGAAATATTTTTTATTCAAATAAACTTTTACAAGTGCTTTTGAATCGTCGATGAATCTACCACTGGTTCGGAATGCCGTTCCTGCCGAGAAGAGCAAGCAATAAACTCGGCGGTTGCTCTTTTCAAAAAAAAAATTTTTACAATAGGTAACAAAACTATGCTATGTATACAGTGTTTCCACAACGAAGTTTCAAAAATGCATACCTACATACAATCCTTTGTCGACCAAAAGTGTATTGGCGTTTTCACTCCCGTGTATGTATCACCCCCGTACACACACTTACGCAATGTGCATGTACACGACCTAACCACAAGTAAAGCTCACGCGCCCTCGTGAATTGAAAGAACTTATACAGTAACGTATCTACTATGTAAGTAATGCATATTATATTTTTCTTTTTATCGTCTAATGATCTATCAGCGATGATTTAAATGACCGCCAATCAACATAATTTAATGATTAACTCGATAAATCACAGTTTAATCACATAGCAAGTATCTCTCTAAATGATTTATTACATTCTTTTGATCGATGATTTTACAAATGCTTTACAGTCATTCATTAGTTACGTTAGTTATTTCGGGAGCATTAATTAGTCGTAATTTAATCAATTAACACGTACCTTTTATGTCCCAGAATGAAGATTATTAGAATTTTTCACAAAAATACAACTTTTTATCAATATAATTTTTAATATATTTTTTATTTTTAGAGAAAAGATTTTTTTTACGCAATCGTAATATCTGAAGCATATTTAATTATATAAAAAATGTAATTTTATAGGTTTATGTATTTATGTATGTGTGTTTGTCCACGCTTTTCTCTGAAACTATAAATCGGATTGTGATCATTCTTTTATCATTTACTTCGATTTAGAGAACAGTGACGCTTTCATCAAAATCGGTCCAGTAGTTTTCAAAATATGGACACTTTTCCTTTTTCAATTATTCTTTTTTCGGTATATTGAAGTCTGTTTAAGTTTTCTTAAATTATCAAGCTATAATTAACCCCCGACGCAATACGACGGGGTGTAATAATTTTGACGTGTCTGTGTCTATGTGTGTGTCTGTCTGTGTGCGTGTGGGTGTGTGTGTGTGTGTGTGTGTTTGGTTGTTTTTTTTTTGTTTAAAAGGTAAATTAGTCGGGAGTGTTCTTAGCTGTGTTTGATGAAAATCGGTCCAAGATGGCCGCCGCCACAAAATGGCGGATTACTTATTTTCATTTTAACGATTACTGACTAGCGATTAGGATGCTGTAACATGTCAGGGGTGTTTTACATTAATTTACTTGTTTAGTTACAGCTTGTTTTTCATTCTGTTCACCGAATGTTGTCTGAGTCACCGCCTCCCGAATCTCTTTGATCTCATGGCGTGATGACGTCACTACGCTATTATGTTAGCGAGCGTGCACAAGTGTCATTAATAATGCTCATTGCAATTATGACAAGTGCGGTGGGTGGAGATTGTTCTGAGTCTATTGTATGTACCTACACATATTTTGCCCACGTAGAGGAAGAGTGAACGTCCTTGACCTGGAGAAAATTATTTTAAAATGATTTAAAAAGAACAAAGGAATCTGAAACTTTGTGGTTTTTACCAATTTTTTTAACCCTCGACGCAAAAACGATGTATCTGTGTGTGTGTGTATGCGTGTGCGCATGTGCACGCGTGTGTGTGTGTGTGTGTGTGTGTGTGCATACGTGTGCACATGTGCGCGTGTGTGTGTGTGTGTGTGTGAATAAAGGCGAAAAGTCGGGAGTGTTCGGTTGTGTTATGTTTGATGAAAATCGGTCCAAAATGGCGGATTACATATTTTTATTTTAACGATTACTGGCTAGCGATTTTGTAACATGTCAGAGGAGTTTTAAATTTTTAATTACCACTTTTTTTCAATTCTCAGGTTTCTGTAACCAAAGGTTGTAAACGGGACCCTGTTACTAAGTACGGAACGAACCCTTCGTGTCTTTTTTTCTCTCTTCCTTATGACGTCAGGACAAATCCAATATGGCGCATACAACACAGGTGGAGATCAATTCATTAAGCTTATTAAATCTTTTTTATAAATAAATAAATAAATAAACATTTATTCAGCTCACACAAAAAATTCAAATTAGGTACAGAGTTTGAGTAATACCAAGTGAGATCTATAGACTGCACCCCCACTCCGCCCAGACCCAGGACAGAGCCAAAACGCGACAGATTTATGTCAGGGCACATTTCTGTGGCTCGTTTCAACTCTAACCCAAGTCCGAGCCGAGCCGACCGATCAACCGATACGATACCGAAACGATTTGTCAACCGATAGCATTCCTAATGCATTCACAAGATAAGAACCCTAATGCTGAGATCCATAGAGTGTGCTCTGACTTAGCTCGGACTCAAGATAAGAGTTAAAACGAGACACAAATACACTCTGACATAAATCTGTCTCGTTCTATTTTTGTCTTGAGTCTGAGCAGAGTGAGAGTGCGGTCTATAGATTTCAGCCTAAGTAAACTGTACGATTGCTAAACCGTAAGCTACTAGCACTTTGGATCCTTCGGATACATCATACAGTGCGTCTCATATTCCTTGGACGCATTGCAAAATTGTATCGTGTTACTCTTGTATGCTTGATATTGCCACAGTCTAGCAATCCTTTAGTTGGAAAACGACTCGAGAAATTGATGTTTTCAATAATATAAACGTAACAATTTCCTTTCAAACAAAAAAAGAATTTTCCAAATCGTTCCAGGCGTCTTCGAGTAATCAGGGAACTTACATAAAAAAAAGATTCCGACGAATTGAGAACCTCCTCCTTTTTTGGAAGTGGTCAATAAAGACAAAATTCAGGAACTAAAATCCAACTTAATAGTCTTCAAACTGCCACCACGGACAGAGTCTATAAAATCAGAACTTTCACCCTCGCACCCGTAACAAATACATTTTGTCCGTAGATTTAGATAAGTAAAATTGATTAAATAATACTGTAGATATTTTTAATCAATGTATAATAATGTAGACTGCGGTGTCTAATTTCTATGAAATCCTTTATATAGCCTGTTTGACATCTGCATTCCCAAAAAATTTAGACCAAAAAAAAAACATCGATATCCCGTCTGGTTTACAAAAGAGATAATCAAAAGTTGCAGGCCTAAAATACAACTCCATAAAATATGGAAAAGTGACGATGACGATGATTTTCCAACGTAAGATCTATTCCTAACTGTATGATTACCACACTGCGACATCAAGTTAGCAGTTAGCTATAATTTAGCATAATGCGTCGATGTACCAGGAATGTGAGACCTACTGTATCAAAGTACTAGATATTTACTAGATTTATCGTTTTCCTACAAGTCGATGTGACCTTTACCTGTGATATACTCCTATTTGTACTACAATGTAATATAAGTAGGTAACTAATCATTACTATCCTTACTTATATTATAATGCGAAAGTGTTTGTATGTTGGTTTGTTCTTCAATAACGCCGCAACAGAGCTACGAATCAATGTGATTTTTTGCACGATAATTTAGGGCTTGGAAAGTGCCTGAAAAAATAGGCTTCTTTTTATTCCGAAAAATGAAAAGTCGCAAGGGTCATCTAGTACTGAATCGTAGAATTTATTTTTTCTTTATTGCACCACAAACAGAAAAAAAATATCATGTTGTCTGTGGAAAGACGTACAGAAATTCTTTGCAGGGTTGGTAGGTTTGGGTAGACTTCCAAAAAAGGAGGAAGTTCTCAATTCAGCGGAATCTTTTTTTTATGTATGTTCCTCGATTACTTGAAGACGTCTGGACCGATTTGGAAAATTCTTTTTTTGTTTGAAAGGTTATACTTCCCAGGTGGTCCCATTGTTATCAGGTCAGGATCTGATGATGGGATCCTGGAGAAATCGAGGGAACTCTTCAAATTTTATAGGCACAATTGAAATATAGAAATAAGTAGAAATATTTTTTATTCAAATAAACTTTTACAAGCACTTTTGAATCGTCAATGAATCTACCACTGGTTCGGAATGCCTTTCCTGCCGAGAAGAGCCAGCAAGAAACTCGGCGGTTGTATATGTACTAGAAGCCTCAATAGCCCAACCGTTAAAGGTGCGGACTGAAAACTGAAAGTTCGCAGGTTCGAACCCCACCCGTTGCACTATTGTCGTACCCACTCTTAGCACAAGCTTTTCGCTTATTTGGAGGGAGAGGAGAATATAAGTCAAGTTCAGCTTGGCTAATATTCTTTATAAAAAAAAAATGTACTGTGTTTAAAGGTGCGATGTATTGTGTGGTTTTATATCCAACGAGTACAGTCTGTATGTTAATCTCATCAAACAGGACCTGAATATAATACATTCCACCTCTGATGTGGAGCTGTAACAATGGTTTAATTCATCAAACGGATGATTGACAGCCAAAGGTCGCGGATTCATTCCCAGGCGAGCTACTTTGTTAGAAGGACACGGCTTTTAGAGCGTAGGAATGTCGTACTGATCGTTCTGTTACGACAGAACTACTGTGCTCCGCATCACCTGTAAAGATTTTTTTTTTATTCGATGAAAGGTCATTGACTGAGACCTCACCTGATGGTAAGTGACGATGCAGTCTAAGATGGTAGCGGGCCCTTTATCGGTTTTTACACGCCATCGTCCCAGAACGCTAAATCACTTGGCGATACGTCTTTGACGTAGGGTGGTAACTAGCCAAAGCCTCCCAACAGACCAGACCAGAGACAATGCAGAAATTATATATAAATCCCCAAATTGCCCCGGCCGGGAATCCAACCCGAGACCTCTCAGTTATAAGACCATAGCCCTCACTACTGCTACTAGGGAGGTCATCAGTGAAACAGATTAATCTCTGTAAATAAAGAGGCGACACACTTGATCTATTAACTAGACACCGTCATAAATTAGTTATACCATCCTGTTGTCTGCGTAAAGTGCAGAAGTCCTTTGTGGGGTCGAGTACACGCTTTTATAAATTGATTCCGAAGGAATTATTAGATTTTCCATTACACAAAAACAGTGTGTAAAGAAACATTTAAATAAGTAGAGGTTATTACATATACACATTTAATTCCTTAATGACAAAGATGCTTTGAAGCAATCTGCTTTGCTTCAGCTGTCCACAAGATAGATAAGCTACATATTGTTACATTTTTTGTTTTGATAAGAGCAACTGCTGAGTTTCTTGCCGGCTCTTCTCAGCAGGATCAGCATTCCGAACCGGTGGTAGATTTTCGACTTGTCATAAGAGCCACAAGATTGCCTACATGAAATAAATAATTTTTAATTTTTTGACAGGTTCCAATACTTCTTAGCTTCACAAGCTTCAAGCACATCGTTCATCGCAAAAATGAACTATGAACGGTGCACCGTCTAATTTGGCCCTAATGTCATAAACTTGACAATAATGTGTCATAAAAAGCGGCAATGGGCAATGGTGATGGATGACAAATGGCTATTTATATTAATATAATAATTAATTCGTCGTCATTATCGGTCACCAAGTAGGACGGTGTTATGTTGAAGAGAACCAAATTAAATGAAACAAATGAAGAGCCTATTCCGCCACCATCGGTAACTAAACTTGCAACTTGACAGATTGCAACTACAAAAACTGTCAAAATTTTAACTTTATTCGTCGACTAAAAAGCGTCTGAGTATAATATACCGTTGAGACATAAAATTATGGTCCAAAGGCAAACAACATAAAAACAAAAAGTTGAAAAAAAAAATAACATATGTTCGAGGGGAGTGCCAAAAAGCAAATTGGGGAGAAGAAAACTTTTTTCACTTGATATAGGCTGGTGGGGTCAATCAAGTATTTTAATTAGTTTAAAATTATTATATTTAATTTCACATCATTTTTGATGGCTCTAAAACAAAAAACTTGCAATTATTTTTGCGTTATGTTTGGGCTGTTAACAAATACGATATCATAGATGGATCCGAGATCCTTTTTTATGACCAACAACATACTAGTTTAGCATAAGCCTGGATTTTGTATCATCGATTCTCTCTCCGTCGTATTAGTCTCTACCACTCGCTTAAGACTGTTCTTCAAATGATTTGGTCTAGAACTCTACTTCAAAAGCTTCCTAGCTGGCGGAAAATCTGTCTGAACTGTCTAGGTCTACATTACGTATACTTCTCCAAGTTAGCCCTTACATGGAGAGAGGTTTCATGGAGAAATTCTTGGAAGAACTGATGGTCATTGGAGTCTCAAATTGTGAGGACCTCGTCCCGGAAAGCGCAGTGTCAGCACTAGGTAACTAGACATCAGAGGCGGCGCAAGACAAGACTTGTAAACGACCAGGCAAGCGATCTTTGTCCAGCTGTGGACATCAATCGGTTGACACAGAAGAAACTCTTTCGACATTGCATAACACCGTTCTTCAAACGATTTGTCCTAGACCTCTAGTTAGGACAAAAACACTCGAACCTTACATCATTGGTGTCCTAGCTGGCAGAAAATCCGTCTGGAGCGTCAAGGTCTTATTTAAGAAGGTCACCTCACAATATTATTAACATTATGTAATTTAGAAATTCGGTGTCGTCTGCTTAGAGTTCAGAAGTCCTTTGTGGGGTCGAGTATACGCTTTTATAACATGATTCTGAAGGAATTGGTTGATTTACCATTACACAAAAAACAGTGTGTAAAGAAACATTTAATAAATGGAGGCTCATTTAATAAGTAGAGGCTATTAAACAGTTAATGTTGCTTGGAAGAAATCTGCTTTGTTTCAGCTGTCCACAAGATAGAATGTAACATTCTGTTTTAAAAAGAGCAGCTGCTGAGTTTTTTGTCGGCTCTTCTCAGCAGAATCTGCATTCCGAACCGGTGGTAGAGTCTCGATCTGTCATAACTACCTCGTTGGTCTAGTGGTTAGCAAGTTCGACTGCAGATGACGAGGTTCCGGGTTCGATTCCCGGGTCGAACCAAAACATGCCTGAACTTATTTTAAGCTCCTCCCTCGACTTGTAAGGCTCCCTGTGGTAATATAACTTTCTAGTTCGTTTTTTGGCTGGGCAGTCGTATTTTTTAATTTTTTTAATTATAGCTTTTTGAATAAATCTACTATATAAAAATAAGTCGGATTTTCCTTCCTGACGCTATAACTCCAGAACGCACGAACCGATTTCCACGGTTTTGCATTCGTTGGAAAGGTCTCGGGCTCCGTGAAGTTTATAGCAAAGAAAATTCAGGAAAAATTGGAATCTAATTCCACGCGGACGAAGTCGCGGGGGCAAAAGCTAGTGAATTCTAAATTTTATATTCTCCGGTTAAACGAGCTCTTAAAAGGTTAACGCATCGTAGCCTATAGGGTTTCAAACTCAAACTCAAAATTATTATTTATTTCATGTAGGCTAACTTGTGGCTCTTATGACAAGTCAAGAATCTACCACCGGTTCGGAATGTTTTGAGAGCATTATTACGAAAAAAGTACTAATTATTACGTTGTCTGCGCAATACGGTAATTTCTGGGTTAAGATTATAAGATGTTGAAAAATTTATAGCCGTTTTTAAATGTATAGTTTTTGAGATGATTATGACTGTGGTACCTGTTAAAGATGATTTATTCAGAAAACACTTGCAAAATTCCCTATTACAATTTTAGAATAATTAACCTTGTTGTGAGATGTATGTAAGTAGTCATTATCTAGTGCCAGTACGAAATCCTTTATTGCTAACTAGCTGATGCCCACGGCTTCGCTCGCGTGGATTTAGTTTTTTAAATCTCATTGATTTTCCGTGATAAAAAGTAGCCTGTGATAATATCTAATGGGTCGTTCTACTTTTCTACCGACAATGAAACGACGTTTTTCTGTTTTTTTGGTTTTTGAACTATCTATAATTGTGTTTTATGTGTGGGATTTAAAAAAAACTGCATCTGTGTTTTCATTAGTACTAATTAAAGTTTCCTTCCTAGCTAATATTGATTCTTTTTTAATGTTGGTTTTTGAAAAAATAATGTGACAAAGTGGCCTTTTTCTGTAGAGACCACATTTCAGTTTACCACTCTGTCACGGCATTATACGGAAAACGAACGTATAAAATATGCTGGTTAGAGAACATGAAAAATGACATAATATTAATAGATAAGAAAAATATGGACGTTTATTCAAACCGAATAAAAAACCGTTTATATTAATACTCCAACGAGATGCCATAATAAGAAGAAAGACAGACTATTGTCGGTAGAAAAGTAGAACGACCATAGATAAAAAGTGAAAAAAAAATGTAGACCTCCCATACAAAATTGACGATCAGCTGATTGATTTTTCTATGAGAGGTAAACATTTTTTTTCATATTTCGACCTATGTTCCTTGGGAAAGTTGTTCAGTTTCATGAGCACATTCACCTCCTTCAGTATTATTTCGGAGTTTCATTACACGTTGTATAGTTAAGTTATAGTATTAAGTTAAGGCTCTATTGACTGGAATAAAATTGTTTATCCGAATGCGACTTACACAATAATCTTCCTTAATCACCTCTTTAAGATAAGATAAATACCTAATAAAATATGCATAATTAATATAAAGATATAATAACAGAAGATGATATTATTAATAATTATATTAACATTTAATGTCGGATACGTATACAATTACCTGTATAAATAATTACATTTAATTATTATTAATGATGATATTTATTGCGTTATGCGTTTAAGCGTAGATTTAATTTGATCATTTATAATAATAATAAATAATTAAACTAGACGGTATTAGTGACTTTGTCCGTCTAGTTTTTAAATTGATATTTCTTCAAACTATTTTTATTAAAAATGAAATATTCAACTATATCGCACGAATTATTAAATTATCTGGAATAAAAAGTTAACTATGTCACTCACTTATACTTCAACTAAGTATAAAAAACTAAAACTCGTACTAAAAATAACATCGATTAGTAGCTCTGTTGTGTGATTGAAGGACAAACCAACAAACCATTAAACCAAAATTCAAATACACTTTCTATTTAATACATTATTGAGTTTACAAACTTATTTTTTACTAGCTGATGCCCGCGACTTCGTTCGTCGTTTAGTTTTTAAAATCCCACGGGAACTCTTTGATTTTGCGGGATAAAAAGTAGCCCATATCACTCTCCCGATCCTCAAGCACTTATAACCTTGCAAAAAATCACGTCGACCCGTTGCTTTGTTGCGGCATGATTGAAGGACAAACCAACAAACAAACAAACTTTTGCATTTATAATATTAGTAAGGATTAATTGCAAGTTGTATGAACATATTCTGAATATACAGAAGGAGAGCTGATTGCGATCGTCAATTATTTTAAGACAATCGCACAACAGTTGTAAAACCTATTTCCTATTTTCGTGATCCTCTTAAACGAGAAAAGCGATCGAAAAACCCCGGAAGCGATCCCCCCTGAACATCCTTGTGATGCCGCAGGACTATTGTATAAAAGATCAGACAGCCTTTCACGCCGCCAGTCGCGCGAATATACCCCCGTAGTGTGTGTGTGTTTAGTGTAGCTAGTGTTTAGTGTCGCACTTGTGTCGAGGTGATTGTTTTTCATATTTTCTCTGGTGAAAGAAAGGAAAATTTTGCGCGCGAGAGGTAAAAATGTTAGAGCGAAATTAAGTATGAAAGAAAATCAAGCTAAATCACATAATTCAGTACAATTTATTCTAACTTTAAAGCGTGAAATTCAATGAACGGCATTCATCCCCTAATTTTTAGAATTTGAATGTTTTTTTCAAGTTTAAACTATTTTTAATAAAAAATAAAATATTCAATTTTTTTTTTTTTTTTTTCAAATTATTGGTTTTTTCGTAATGAAAAGTTAACTAACTCACTCTTCAGGTTTCAGCTAAGTACACACATGCTAAAAATTACGTTCGTAGTGTAATGTATGTGTGTCTAGTGTAACTAGTGTTTAGTGTCGCACTTGTGTTGAGGTGATCGTTTTTCGTATTCCCTTTCGTGTGTTTAGTGAAAGAAAGAAAGATTTTGTGCGTGAAATGTGGAAATGTGAGAGCGGAAAAATGTATGAAAGAAAAAGTTCAAACCGACCAACTTTTTTTATAATTTATTTCTGTTATATCAACACATTTAATTAAATAACTATTATCTACTTAATAAATAATTATATAGCACATTGTAAATTGTATAAAAGTTCTTAAATTAGGAATTCTTTTAGTTATTGAGGGCGTGAAATTTCAGTAAACAGGATTCATCCTCTAAATATGCGACCTAATAACTTATCTTAACTTTAAATGGGTTAGAAAAATATTAAAATCCGTTTACCATTAACGATATTGTTTGCCATGGTTTGAAAATGGTTATATACTCAAAGGAAAAACTAACTTAGAATTAAGAACTTATAAGTAGTACTTTTTTTAATCATTTACTGGCTTTAACACTATTGGCTTTTTCTTCTTAAATCAGGACGCGTTTAGAACCCTTGTAATTTAAGTTTAAAGTTAATTTAAATAATTACCTGTCTCCAACATACTATTAAAACAGTTGTCAGGCTTTTTATTCAATTGAGTCTTGGAGTTTCTACTCCGCATTCAACCCACGCCCCTAAACGGTTTCTACATACCATCGTGCCGGAACGTTAAATCGCTTGGCGGCACGTGTTTGACGGTAGGGTGGTAACTAGCCACGGCCAAAGCCTTCCACCAGACCAGAGACAATTCAGAAATTACAAAATTACCAAATTGCCCCTGCCGGGAATCGACCTCGGGACCTTCCAGTTATAAAACTACAGCGCTCACCACGGCGACAGCTAAAGTAAAAGTTTTTAAAGTTTGTAAACTTTTTTTCGAGTCGGATTGAAGTTTTCAAACTTATTTTTTTCTTGTTAACATAGGCCAGGACATTTCAATTACCCGACTAGTAAAGAGGTATACATTTCAATCAAATTTCAACAAACAGTTCGTATGTAAACTGCTTAGCGTGGGAGTATTTCGAAACGAGATAATTTGCAAAATTACGCTTTGTTTAGTCGACTTTAAAAGATAGAACGGCGTACATAAATATGCAAAATATTAAAATTCGCATGCGAATTCCCACGTGTTTTACTCATGAACTTTGAACGCGAGAACACTTTTGATAGTCTCTTAAATTTTGGGAAACACCTAATAAAAACGAAAGGATGTTTTTTTATATGAATAGCGGGCAAACGAGCTGGCGGGTCACCTGATGTAAAGTGATTACCGCCGCCCATGAACACTTGTAGTACCAGAGGCACCACCAATGCGTTGCCGGCTTTTCAGGAATTTATCGGTCCGCCCCTTGAATAACCCCATATTGTAATTAAGTGGGAACACTGTCTGAAACATATCTATTGTTTAGCTAAAAACCAGGCAAATGTAGGTCAATCAACGAAAACGCGTCCCACTATTTTTCGTGATGGTTACTTACATACATTTTCAGCTGAGTTTAGTCTTTAACTTCATAACACTTAGGTGCGTAACCACAGAACACACAGATAAACAGATAAGCAGATAACACCCCTCTTTTTGCGTCAGAGCTTAAAAATATAAAGATAGATAAAACATTCTTCGTAACGGAATTGACAGGTCTACCTAGTCAAAGAATAGCTGCTAATAGATAACAGAAAGATATTAGATAACTTTCTCGCCCAAATTGGTATAACAAAGATAGAAGATTGAAGATTCTTTCGACAACAATAAACCAATTAAGAATTACGTATTTGTTATAGGAATGTTTGTTATAATATAAATCGTGACTTAATAAATTGAGCGTCGAAATTGATAGATTAGTTAGTTATGTTAATTGTAGGATTGTTTGTTTTTCTATCGATGTATAGTGGTTTAAAAACTGTAATCCGACCACGGAAAACTTGATGTAACACTCGTCATATCGAATTAGTTCGGATATTGAAATACACATTCTATGAAAATTTCAAGTATCACGTTTAGCTCACGAAGTTACGGGCGCTTTACTTGTGGTTACGTCGTGTACATGCACATTGCGTAAGTGTGCGTGCCGCATGCTCTCGCGCATACTTATACAGATACGACACGCACACAACCATGACCCACGTGCCCTCGTGAACTGAAAGAACTATGCGTTCCTACCTATTACAGTTCATGAGATACAGTCTCTTAAGACAGACGGACGGACGTACAGCGCAGGCCATTCCCCATCATGTCCCATTGAGTAAGAAACTCTTAAAATGAATGACACGTTGACTGCATCAAGCAGACAGTTCGTGTTTGACCTTGAACTTACATGTCAAAGACCTTGCAAAAACCGTAGCTACAAGGTCTTTGCAACTGTCGAGTTTTTTGCTGGTTCTTCTCGGTTGCGAGGATCCCTTCGCGAGAAGTTTAGAGATATTGGTAGGGTAAGGATGCCGAATATGAGATAGTTGCCAAATATGAGATAGTTAGGTTTTGGCGAAACTAATCGCCGCAGCTATTTGGCGATGCTGTCACCAGAAGCCGCGTGGCAACAGACCGAAACATGTATTGGTGCTTCCCAGTTCGAGGCGAAGTCAAGTTGAATACGTGCGGATTTTTACGAAACCACAAAACCCGATTTTTGACACCAAATATTAACGAGGTATGTTACAACTTTATAGACACACTAAATGATTTAAATTTACAGTCATTGTATCAGTTATATGATTAATTTTACAATGCATTTGCAGTTTAGTTGTATTTTCTTCGTCAAAAAATAATAGGCAGCCTTGTTTTTAAATTTAGGTGTTTTCCTAATATGAGACACGTGGGGGCTCCTTAAATGAGATATCTCATATTAGGATGTATAGAAATATGACTATTTAAAAACCTCTTTTTCTAGATGCCGACGATCAAAGAAGTCCTAGGACCACGATGCCATAATACGGGCCGTGAGTGCAGTGCGAAGCAAAAAATATGTTACCTAATAGCGTCAAAACTTTCGATGTTCCTAAGAGTATACTAGAACGTTATGTCAAAAAAAAAGCTAATGCAGAAGTATTTGTCAAGGTTCATGGGAAGTCCTCCAGCTTTTTCAGACTATTTAGAAGCAAAAATAGAAAAATATTGTAAAGTTGGACTAACGATTTTATGGGTTACATCTACATCTGAAGAAAATCAAGCACTTAACACAAGCACATGATAATATATTATTAAGTTGTTACTTAAACCTTTTTATTTAGTAGTACAATGCTGTAGATTAATAAATATCGCCAATAAAAAGTTTTTTGAATTGATTTCTTTCCTTTTTCTCTAAATCTATACTATCTCATATTAAAAACCCTTGGTATCTCATAATAGGAGACCCTTTCCCTGAGACGTAATTTCTGACTTTTCTAATATTATCTGATATAACAAAAAATCTATTATACCTAGCACTAAACGGTCTTTCAAGGATAAACTTCATTAAATACTTATTGAATATAAATAATTTTCATAGTCATTAGTGCAATAATTTATTTTCTATGGCCGAATATGTAAATGGTATCTCATATTCGGCATCTTTACCCTATACTTACGGTGGCTTCACAGTATATTTATAATAATGTAGTCTTTGTGAAAATAAAAAATACTAGCTGTTGCGCGCGACTTCGTCCGCGTCAATTTCTGTTATTATGATCGCGATTAAGAAGTTTCAATAAAGAATATATTTTAAATATAACGGGGATAATTTTCCCCGTTTTTGCAACATTTTTCACTGATGCTTCGCTGCTATTGGTCGCAGCGTGATGTTATATAGCCTAAAGCCTTCCTCGATAAATGGACTATTCAACACAAAAAGAATTTTTCAATTCGAACGAGTAGTTCCTGAGATTAGCGCGTTCAAACAAACAAACTCTTCAGCTTTATATATTAGTTTATAGATTCATCTCTACAAACAAAGAGGTGACACACATGAAGTATTTACTAGACACCGTCATAAACTAGTAACACCATAGTATCGTTTGTGTATAGCGCAAAAGTCCTTTGTGGCGTCGAGTATACGCTTTTATAACTTGATTTCAAAAGAATTGGTTTTACCATTACATAAATTTAAACAGTGTGTAAAGAACACATTTAATAAGTAGAAGTTATTACACAGTTAATGAATTCCCTAATGACAAAGTTGCTTGGAACCAAACTGCTTTGCTTCAGCTGTCCACAAGATAGATAAACTACATATTGTACTTTTTGTTTTGAAAAGAGCAACTGCTGAGTTTTTTACCGGCTCTTCTCAGCAGAATCAGCATTCCGAACCGGTGGTAGATTTTCGACTTGTCATAAGAACCACAAGTTGGCCTAGATGAAATAAATAATTTTGAATTTGAATTTGCTGGAACGGCATTCCGAACCAGCACTGGTAGCATGGGCAGGAGATAAAAGTTTTATCCCCCGATTTTATCTACTGACATTGGATAAAATTATCTTTTCCCTATGCTAAAGCATGGCGACAGAGGAGAAGGCGATGTATATTTCTATAAGTATATCCACTGAGTGTTATTTCCACCGCTGTGCCCATGCTCGACGGGTGGATAAAGCTAAGCGAGGGGATAAACGTTTTATCCTTTTCCCGGGGATAAAATTTCTCCCGCCCGTGCTACCAGGGCTGTGGTAGATTCATTGACGATTTAAAAGCACTTTGTAAAACTATTCTAAAATAAAAAAACTATTTTTTTTTCTATTCCATTTACAACCGTTCCGATTTGAAACCTAGGTAAGGTCTAAATCCCAGACTAGCCTAGACTCTAGACTCTAGAGTCTAGAGCAATTAACCGGCGCATGCCTTCACACGGCCTTCTCTCGCATCACGAGTTTGACATATCAAATGTATGCAACTAATGCACAGTTTAGGGAGAGGGCACACTGGCTACTTTAGCGGCAACGGTCGTCGTTTTTATAGAAAGAAGGAAAGAAAGAAAGAAAATACATTTATTCTTGTTAACTGACTACCAAAAAAGGAGGAGGTTCTCAATTCGTCGGAATCTTTTTTTTTATGTATGTTCCCCGATTACTCGAAAACGCCTGAACTGATTCGTAAAATTCTTTTTCTGGGATTCTTTTGATTGAAAGGGTATACTTCCCAGGTGGTCCCATGGTCATCTGGAGAAATCGAGGAAACTCTTCATTAATTGATATAGATACTTTGTAGTGGCGTTTGAAGTCGATTTTGTGAAAAGAATTGTTACGTTTATATTATTTTGAAAATAAATTCGCTGAGCCATAGCGCTGAGTTATGTCTGTAACCTTGTTACCGCATCTTGGGATCCCATCGACCATCAGCTCTACGAACTTTGTGCCCCGCCCATTTCCACTTCAGTTTCGCGACTCGCTGAGCTATGTGGGTGACTTTAGTTCCCCTACGGATCTCCTCATTCCTGATTTGATCTCGCAGGGATACTCCGAGCATAGCTCTCCCCATCGCCCGCTGAATGACGTTTTATTCTTTCCTTGATTTCAAATTAAAAACCTTAACGGCAAACTTATTACGTGTAATCTGTCCTTACTCTGTGCTACAACCAGAGACAACAGGAGTTCTATAACCGTCTGAAATGGAACCCTTGTAGAGTTCGTTTACTCAAAATCTTACTTTCGCAATGTATTTTTTTTTTTATTTAATGGTCAAAATCTATTAAAAATACATTTTTAACTATTTTATCCGCCATCCTCTAAGAATCTTTACGTTTATGTTCTGTATTTAATTTACGTAGTCATTTCCAAACGGATATTTTAATTAAAAAGGAAATAAACCACAGACGTGTTACATAGATACAAAGGAATTTACATCCGAAAACGTGAAAATCCTCGTTTTCGTAAGCGCATTAACTTTACGAGCGAATTATCGTAAAGTTAAAGCCGTTTAAGTTGAATTAAGTGCACTTTGCCCTTTATTTTAGTGCAAAACTATAAATAAATGATAAAATTGACCGATCGAACAGGCCTCTTGGGCTATTTAGTTGAATTTGCACTTGTTTGTCTGCCTTTCTGAGTATTTGTCAGGGCCACTGACATCTTTAATCTATGATTAATACTGGATTGGCTGTCCCTAAGTATACAAAAGAGAGTAAAACTATGATTCAATTTGAAGCGCCACATTTGACATACGAGTTTCTCTGGAACTAATAATATTGCAAATGGCGCACAAACATCTATAATTAAATAAAGAAGTTGGTTATGAAATCATAGATTAATTATAGACTTTGGTGCGCCATTTCCAATATCATTAGTTTCAGAAACACTCGTGTCTCTGGAACTAATAATAAAACTCGTACATATTTTTTAATCTATTATACCCTCTATAATTAATCTATGATTTCATATGAAATCATCTTTCAGCCAAATCTTTTCACTCGTTGTGGCGCCAAGGAGTTACAAACATCCATACATTCATACAAATCCATCCTCACAAACTTTCGACTTTTGAAAAAAAAATAACTTGAAATATTGACGATAAGTATGGGGGGGGGCTAACAGTCGCATTTTTACATAATATCAGGATTAAATTCCTACATTTGTATAACTTGCTTACTAATTTCTTCCTTTATTGCAGACCCAAAAGAAACCCTTACTATTATCAGAAAGGGTCACGCCCTCAATAATGAGCATTGGGTATTTTACTGCTGTCTAAATGTGGATATTCATTGATTACAATAGAAAATGTGACATGTAAGAATAACATTTGTAAAAACAGAAAATAAAAAAACAAATAAGTTATACGCTGTTTTACTGAGACTGTATCCGTCTCATTCTAAAACGATATTTTGTATGGAGAGTATATGGAGCTACTGAATTTGTGACGCCACATGTCAGTAAAGCTCTCTCTGTCTAACAGGATACTTTAAAGCTCTATATTTTCGAAACTAATTAAGATATTAAAAAAAACAAAAATGACATTGTGTTTTAATATTAAAAAACTTTATTTAAGTATATAAAAAAAATTTAGTCAAATACCCGATTGCGACAGAGATAAGGCCGATGAAAATCGAAATTGGCAAAAAACTATTTAAAAAATTGCCAGATAAAAGTTACTCAAAAATATTTGTTGCGTGGGTGTTATTTATGTAAACTACTAAACTATTAAAATTTTAACCATTAAATTTTAGATGTTAGAAATATATAACAGGCATAAAGACGTCTAGAACGATTTTTATTATTGAATGTTCATAGTTTTATCGTCTGCCAATTTGTTAATATGATTTATTGTATCAATAATTGAACTGTTACAAATATTTCAGTCAATATTAAGTAATCGGTAAGTGCTAGAGCTAGAAAGAATACATTTTTGGATAATTTTCGTGAACTTTCACTTTTATAATATTGTAGGATTATTTTTCTATTTATCTTTTTCTTATATTTAATACATACTGAATGAAATTTTATTCGTTTCGTTTTATTCGTAACATAGGTCAAAATATGAAAAAAAAAAATTGGACCCTCCGTACAAAATTGACGATTAGCTGATTGATTTACTATGGGAGGTCCAAATTTTTTTTTCATATTTCGACCTAGGTTCCTTGGGGAAAGTTGTTCAGTTTCATGAGCACATTCACCTCTTTCAGGGAGTACAACAAATGAAATTTCACCGTGTATACTGATGATTGAAGGACAAACCAACAAAGAAAAACTCTATCATATTATTTTATAATATGTATCAGCAAAAGTCACTTGGTTAAAATAAATAAGTAACAATTTAAGTAAGTGATTAATATTTATTAAAATACTGGTTTTAATTTTCAGGTCTAGCATAGAAGAATATGAGCTACTCATCAAAAAAGGTATGTGTTTGTGTAACTCTATTTTTTTTAACCGACAAAAAAGGAGAAGGTTCTCAATTCTTCGGAATCTTTTTTTTATGTAGGTATGTTCCCCGATTACTCGAAGACGCCCTGTACCGATTTGGAAAATTCTTTTTTTGTCATATTAGCTATCTGTGTCCGATCTGTCCAGTGGTTTGAGCTGTGCGTTGACAGATCAGTCAGTCAGTCAGTCACCTTTTCATTTTATATATTGAGAAGAAGATTTAAAGATTGAAAGATTTTAAGAAAGAATTAATTGGTCATTATTTGAAGATTTTGTTTTATTTAAACATGATTTTAATTTGATAGCGCGAAGGAGTCGCAAGTCACAAGAATTTAATTTAACTTTTTGACTTTTTCGTGGTTCGTTCGTGAGACATATTTACCTACCTCTTTTTTGAAGGGTTGGCAGTTTAAATATCAGAAACGCACACAATCGGGAGAAAAATCTAGTTTTATTTAAAACGAGAATAAGTAATTATTTTTTGCAAAATATAAAAAAAAAACACAGCTACTAAAAAGTTCATTTCACTTGATTTAATATTTTTACGATACTTTGCACTTTCTTCACCGAATCGTTTGGTGAGTTTTTATGTGATTCTTAAGCGTTATTGTTGAATTAAGGCTGAATTATGGCGGATTAACTTTTGTTGGTATGTGGAGCGAAGGTGATTACAAAAATTTATTGTGAAAGGTAAAGTAAGACGGGTATTCGCTTAGAGCCATGCTCTATACAAACAAAGTTTTTTATTTATTTATTTATAAGTAATCAACAGTATTTATACAACTTAATATCACAATGTTATTTTTAAATCACATCACACTAATATTATAAAGGTGAAACTTTGTATGTTTATGTGTGTGTGTGTGTATGTGTGTGTTTGTTATTCCTTCACACCACAACAAATGCACCTATTTGGCTGTTTGGAATGGAGATAGCTCATACCCAGGATTAACTCATAGGCTACTGCACATAGGTGCATACCCGAGATCGAACCCGCGAACCCCGCATCGGAGAACGTAGCTCTAACCACCAAGCTATCACTGCTCTAAAAGAAAAAAAAAAGACGTGTGGCACTCGGAGACTGCCGCGGTAAAGCTATTGCATAGTATTTTTTATCAACGCCATCTAGCGGCTCACCGTAGAGGAGTCCCGTGTCAGGTTATTTTCGTTACGGAATTTCTGGATTCGGTCTCCACGCTGGCCCGCGATAGAAGCTATGCAATAGCTTTAAAGCTTAAAAATACACGCAGACGGCTAGTTAAGTTACGTAAGCGTTTCCTGTTTGCAATTGTTAGTATTATTTAGCCGGTTATGTAAGCCGGTAATACACAAACAAATCGGCTAATGTCGGTCAGTCAGGACTCGGGGCGCAATTACGGTAATGGCCGGTCACTGTGTCGGAATAGCCCGCGGTCGTCGCGAACGCATCTCGACTGTGTACGGTCAGCAAAAAAACAAAACAAGAACAAGTGTAAGTTAAAAATCAAATTAAATCATTTATTTGCATAAAAAACACCCCCGACATGTTACAACTTACATCCTAATCGCTAGTCAGTAATCGTTGAAATAAAAATATGTAATCCACCATTTTGTGGCCGCGGCCATCTTGGACCGATTTTCATCAAACATAGCTAAGAACACTCCCGACTAATTCACCTTTCGAACATAAAAAAAAACAAAATCAAAATCGGTTCTTCCGTTCGAGAGCTACGATACCACAGGCAGACACACATACACGTCAAAATTATAACACCAACACACTACCAAAAAGACGTGCCACAAAGAGATTTATCATTTAACGTTGCAGTACGTTGTTATATAGAAATGTTTACCTATTGAAATGAAATGAAATTTAATGAAATAAGGTCATTAGTACAATGATCCATCTGTTGTTAGGTTGAGACACTGCTGCCCAAGATAAGTTCAGAACTTGTAATATAGGCACCAGTTTTCTCACCTTACATTATCCTTATGTGCTAACAGTATAATTAGATTATTATTAGAGGGTATTAGTTTAATTATTGAACTGTATACAATCTTAGATAGCATCGACACTTACCACGTAAGATCGTACCTACTTCGCAGTCATCAAAAAAAAAAACTGGTGCTCAGTTAAATATTGGTATTTAACATCTTAAATGATTATATTTTTTTGTTAACCTTACTCAACAACCTTACCTTAGTAACGTATATAGAACTTAACATTTTCCTACATTTTTATACACATTTTTCTTATGGAATTTTGTAGGCAAACTAGGTGTTATCTCGTACTACATATTAATTGATATTACTAGTTTCCTATTAACGTACCTATGCTGTCAATTATTCTATTTTATTACCTACCTACCTGGAATTTTCCGGGATAAAAAGTATCCTTTGTTCTTCCTATTTGGTCCCTAATTTGGCCGAAATCGGTAGCGCGTGAAAGGGCGGACATGGATTATATATTATTTTACCATTGTTTATATGTAATCCGACACAATGCATTGGCTGTACAATGTTACACGTTGTATACAATGTTACCTTGACCCGTGTTTTTGTTCTATCCATTATAATTATTGGTATGTAGGTTATGATAATTTTATGTAATCAATTTTGACTTACAGTTCACATTATATGCTAACAGATTAAGGTCTTATACGAACTTGACGTTGATAAAATGACCCATTTAAAAAAAGTTTTATAGGCTTCACGTAAAGTGATCTCTGCCTAATAAAAACTCATGAAAAAAAACAAAAGAAAGGAAAAAATACCATGATTGAAAAATGCAATAAATGCCCAATATTGAGTAGATAAGGGGGTAATATTGGACCTAAATGTGGGTAAAAAGCTAGTTAATTATATTAAAATTATAGAAAAATAGCAAAAATGTTAAAAATCTCTAATTACTAGGCTAGGTACACACAGTAGATACACACCTACGGAAGATCGAAAAGATAAAATTAATACCTAAATTACATAGCAAATACACAAAACATTATTCAAATTTTTAACTACTCACTAATTAAAATTACATAATTATGTCACATAATAGGTATCACGCAGTAAAACAAAAAACAAAGCACAGATAATAATCATTTCAAAGCCCAAAGGTCAACCTACTAAATAAATCGTTTTGAAAATAGGTAGGTAATTCACCGTGAGAGTTTCGTTGCGTTGGTTATAAAAAGTAATGATTATTTAATTATAGTTTGCAGGCTGAATGACTGCATGCATTTGCCTGTGGACGCCATCTTGAATTATGTGTCAAAATTAAAGCGCGAATCTTTTTATTGTAAAGTTAGATGCACACTACATAAAAGTAAAACAGCAACTTGGGGTAACTTTGCATTAAATTAATTATATTGTATTACTGATGACCAACGGAATATTGTTAGGTATTTTATAAGTATGTAATTATTAACAAACTCAATTTATCTGTACTAATACTATAAATGTTACTGTGTCCTTGTTTGTTGGATGATGATGATATTTTTGCATATCCTCATTCATTTTTTTTTTCATTTTTATATAAATTTTTTTACAAGAAAAAGTAGATGGGCTAAGATTACATCAGAAAGAGTATTTTTATTGCAAAAGTTTGTTAATCTATAAATAATGGGTGAGCCTCTATTACAGTTTCTCTCATAATATTATAATGATCATTACATACTTAGGAGTACATGAAATATGAACTCTTCCTAGTCATTAGGTAGCAAAGTAGGTCTTTAGGTTATTTTTGTTTACGAGATACATAAACTTGCGCTATACTTACTGCTATTTCTCTTTTAATTTAAAAGTAGATATTTCAAGCCACTAAACCCATAAAATTTAAAAAAAAACTATTGCGACAAGCAATAGCCTCAATAGCCCAACGGTTACAAGTGCGGACTAAAAACTTAAAGGTTGCAGGTTCGATTCCCACAAGTTTTCACTTATTTGGAGGGGAGAGGAGAACATCAGCCAAGTTCTTGGCTGATATATTAAAAAAATAGCAGGGTACTCATCCTCGAACTATTAACTAAAAGTTATGTGAGCAAATGGCGTGTTAAAATCGATTAGGAGTTTTACTAAGACTGCCATACCATTTTCCAAGTTGTAATCTTAGACTGCAGTCACTTACCATCAGGTAAGATCTCAAGATAGCTCTTGGCTAAGCCATTATGCCAAGATCTCATAAGAATATAAAGTTAGTATTTTTTTCGTTCTGATCTGATGAGAGACGAAGCCTACCTACCTACAAAGATTAAAGATAACTTTTTTTTTCATAACTTGAATTTTGTAATAATAAATTGTACAGGATTTAAAGTTTCTCTTGTTTTTACAAGCTTTAATAGGTACCTTTTCTCTCATTAAAATAAAATTTTGACACAATAAATTTTAATTATCAAAATTTTGCTCAGAATAAATAATCTCTTATATGGCAATATGGTCCGCAAAAATAAAAAGTTTTTTATGAATTTTATAACACCTCGAACTCTGTGCCCATAAATTGTTTGCAATATCTCGGTTCTTTCACTTTTTTATCAAATATGTTGCTTTTAAGAATTAAAATGTATTTATCTCTGAAAACATCCCATAGGTTTGACGACCTCCCTGGCGCAGTGGTGAGCGCTGTGGTCTTATAACTGGGAGTTCTCGAGTTCGATTCCCGGCGGAACAATTTGGGAATTTATAATTTCTGAATTGTCTCTGGTCAGGTCTGGTGAGAGGTTTTGACCGTATCAGGTGAGATCGCCATCAAGGACTATCTTGTCATTGGATAAAAAAAAGGTGCATACTCACTTCTTTTCATTTTTGTACAAAATATTTTTGGGCATATAAGTTTTGTTTGCTACATTATCAATATAATAAAAAGGCGTCATTACACGCTCTATGTATGAATGTTCAATAAATATCATGCTAAAAAACTCCAGATCTATTGCTGCGTGATTGAAGGACAACCCAACAAAAAACATATATTCACATTTACAACTAAGTTTTGCCATTGTTTGATTTTTTATACAGTTTTGATAAGAATATATTGGTAACTAGATTTTGCTAGCGACCCCTGTTTTCAAAAATCCTTTCTCACCGGATGTCTACATCAGCCCATCTGTTCAGTGTCCAGTGGTTTGAGCTGTGCATTAATAGATCAGTCAGTGAGTCAGTCACCTTTTCCTTCTATAGATTTACAAAAGGATATATCATAAAAAGGGTGAAGACGGAACCCTCTTTCTGTGAGTTGGATTCGCTCTTGGCCGGTTTTATTTTTTAACAAAATTCATATAGTATATATGTACGCCTCAGTCACTTTCCACAACTACCATATAAAGTGTAATCAACATACAGAGATACCATTCAGTACATTTGAATCCGGTTTGTTTTAAATTAAGATTATCCTTCCGACTTGTTTGAGTACCGGACTTTCGTAAACTCGCATAAACGATAATCTACGAAATAGGGGAACCGGTATAGTTATTGGCCAGTTAATTTTATTTATTTATTTTTATTATTCATGTGCAAATAAATAGTTACATAAAAATATTATTAGAAGTGGACACAGATGAAGCTTATCTCTAAGAAAGGAATTTCTTCCAGCTTCCCTTGAAAGAAATTGTAGAGTGGTATAGATTTACAGTGTATCTACATCACTACAATATATACTAAAATATTGCTTAATACTTATAATGTGCTCATAAAACTGAACAACTTTCCCCAAGGAACATAGGTCGAAATGTGAAAAAAAAATTTGGACCTCCCATACAAAATTGACGATCAGCTGATTGATAAATCTATGGGAGGTAAAAATTTTTTTTTCATAATTCGACCTAGGTTCCTTGGGGAAAGTTGTTCAGTTTTATGAGCACATTCACCTCCTTCAGTATTATTTCGGAGTTTCAATACACGTTTTATAAATACATATACTGTAAAGCTACCATAAGTAGATATACCAATTTCATTAAATTCAAGAAGAGATTGGCGCGATCCGAGATTATAGATTGAACGCATGGCTCTTTTTTGCAATATAAAATTGTTCCGATATTAGCTGCTCCGCCCCACAACAATATTCCATAGGACAATACACTATGGAAGTAGGCGAAGTAGACAAGTCTAGCAGTTTCCTCATCGGTAAACTATCTAATTTTCCTGACAGCATAGGCAGCTGAACTGAGTTTGCCTGTTAGTGTCTCTATGTGAGCTAATCTGATAGTGAAATGTACTGTATAGTGTGCTTCTACCTTAATTCCCTAGTAAAGTAATCAGTTTTAATTAAGTTGTCAAAACAAACGCGTAGGCAATCGCTTAGAGATGATTTGTGCGCCGTTATTTATACACCGTTTTTATTTATATTGCGAAAAAGGAGAATGGCTTTTTGCGTACCTACCGATATTACGCGTTATGAAACTAAACTTTCATAAATCCAATGGCTTGTTAGCTTGAAAAGTTCAAAAATTTTACAGAATTCAATATCTATGGAACAAATGTAAATTAAAAATTTAAAACACCCCCGACATGTTACAACATTCTAATCGCTAGTCAGTAATCGTTCAAATAAAAATATGTAATCCGCCATTTTGTGACGGCGGCCATCTTGGACCGATTTTCATCAAACACAGCTGATAAGAAAACTCCCGACTAATTCACCTTTCAAAAAAAAAAAACAAAATCAAAATCGGTTCGGGAACTACGATGCCACAGATAGACAAAATTATAACACCCCGTCGTTTTTGCTTCAGGGGTTAATAAAAAGAGTGCTGTCTATAATACGCACCACAAAAATTTGGAATGCCTTTCCGGCTTCCGTTTTTCCAAATAACCCGGGTATCTGTAAATCAAGAGGCATCTTCTAGAAGCGCGCTCCATCCTAGGCATAAAGAAGTAGATTTATTTTTAGTGTAGTTTAGACTTTAGACATTGCGTACAACAAAGTTAGCCGCACCTTCAGAGTAAACAAAGTCATGCTGCTTCTATAAATAAAGTAAATACAGTATGCCGTAAAAAATAATGGCAATACTCTATGTCGAAAGACCATAGACCTTAAAAATAAGTGACCCCGTACACAAAATTACCTATCTCAAAATCTGCCCAATTACACGCCAACGAAGATGCATCTTTATAGAGACGAATGTTACAAAAATGGTATATCGTGTTATGTAATACAGGTTAAATATTCAAAGTGTAATACGGGTCAAGTACATTAGATTAGATATTATAAAATTATACCTAATGCGAAACTATGTTGATGTTTTTGTTGATTTTTCTTCAATCACGCAACGACAGAGTAACAGTGACTTGAGTTTTTGCATGAGTTAACGGCAGGATCTCCGAAAACAGCCTGTTATTGATTCAATAGTAAACAATCAAATATTCTTTGTTTTGATAGGTTAAAAATATATGTTGTAGTTTAATACACGTTCTAAATTATTTTACCGTTCAAAAGTCCATATTTTGAAATTCACTCGATAAAATAATATTCCGAAAACAGTGTAGTTTTTAATTGTTTTTCAGGTTTTATTTATAGTATATAAAAGTTAAACTAAAAAAAATAATTCAAAAATTAGGCAAAAGCTTTTAGAAGAATATTTTACCGTTAATTTTTTTCTAAAAAGTTTTCTTTTTTTTTATCATGACTGTTTTACTTTCTTTATAACAAAGTGGCTCGTGAACCTCACTTCAATAGTTCGCAAGGTACTGCGGCCGAAGATCGTGCCCTTAAGTTGAGGGAACACCGGAAGAGTGACATAGGCTACCTTTAATTCCGGAAAAACAGAAAGTTTCCCGCGGGATTTTTAAGAACCTAACGCCACGCGGACGAATTCGCGGGCAAAAGCTAATAAATAAATCTCGGTATCACGATGTGATGTGATGTGATTACCTAATTAGTTAATTAACAACATTTTAAAGTGACCTTATCAGTATTAGATATCTTTGTCTAATACAAATACGGTTAGGTACCTACTCTAAAATATATTTGACTAGATGATACCCGCGACATCGTACGCGTGTTGGAGTCCCGCGGGAACTCTGTTATTTTCCGGGATAAAAAGTAGTATGTGTGCTATTCCAGTCTATAATCTAACCCTGTGCCTTTCAGCCAAATCGGTTCAGTCGTTGTGGCGTGATTGAGTAAGTGGCGAGACTAGTAGACTAGATACTAGACTATATAATTTTTATAGGTTTTGACTTGGCAGATTCTAGAACCATGCAAACGCCCGCATAATGTCACATTCGATAGCTTTATTGAAACGTTCCCAGACGCCTAAGAGCAAATAATTAAATACCAATCTAGATTTCTTAAAGTTTAGCGGACATTTTGACATTTCGCGTCGCTAACCGCGGAATGCGATTCACGATCGTCGCAATCGCATTCCAGTAGGCGTGGCGCCGCACGATGCCAGAGCGAAATGTTATTTGCGCTTTAATAAATAATTACTTCTATTACCAAACCTTATGATAGGATGGGTCAGGGACGGCTCGAAAAAAAAACAAGCTCTAATAAAAAAAATTACGACTGCCCAGCCAAAAAACGAACTAAAAAGTTAAACACTATACAGTCATTACCTTTGAAATCTTATTCACATTTTTAAATGATATTTTTTTGTGAATCGCTGGATATTAAACTATAGTGTTACCTACATATTATTGGAATCTACTCATAATTTTCTAGATGATGATTATCCACGGTGAAATTTTATTCCCCGTAAACCCTGAAGGAGGTGAATGTGCTCATGAAACCGAACAACTTTCCCCAAGGAACATGTCAAACAACAACAGGTCGAAATATGAGAAAAAATTTTGGACCTCCCATAGTAAATCAATCAGCTAATCGTCAATTTTGTATGGAGGGTCCAATTTAAAGTGCAAGAGTTTGTTTGTTTGAACGCGCTAATCTCTGGAGCTACCAGTCGGATTTGCAAAATTCTTTTTGTATCTGATAGCCCAATTTTTCAGGAAGGTTATAGGCTATTCAACACCTCGGTACCGGTCGGTTAGAAGCCGATCAAAAAGAAAAAATAGCGCGGGCGAACAATGCGATGCGGAAAGTCGGTGGTCGAGGGCGGTCACCCGACAAGAACCGAACAAGAACCGAACCGAAGGCTATTTAATAATCCGGAAGATCAAAGCGTTCCCACGGGATTATCTATATATATAAAATTCAAAGTCCTGACTGACTGACTGACTGACTGACTGAGATATCAACGCACAGCCTAAACTACTGAAGTTAGAAACTTGAAATTTTTACAGTTGGTTCCTTTTATGACATAGGCGCACACTAAGAAAGGATTATTGGAAATTCCACCCCTAAGGGGTTTAAATAGGGGATGGAAGTTTATATGAAACTCCATCATTTTTCAAGCTGTTTCCAGCAAAGTTGGTATCTATTTGACCTTTCAGTTAAAAATAAAAAAGTACGTGTGTCACAATTTTTGAAAATTCCACCCCAAAATCTAATTCCACGCGGACGAAGTCGCGGGGGCAAAAGGTAGTTAAAAACTAAATCCACGCGGATGAAGTCGCGGGCAACAGCTAGTCTAATATGTAATGTGAACTCATAAATTGATCGTGATGCAAGTTTACAGCGTAATTACTTTCGTAGCCAGTGGGAATTTACATTATTATGAAAGTTTCACGCCGCTTTATTTCTCGGACGAAATTAGTACCTAATTACCTAATGTACCTACGATCTCTAGATCGGAAATGTTGCAAATATGGTTCACAGAATGAAACAATGGGCTTGGAAACGAAATGTTCTGTACGTAAGTAGGTACCTAGTGGTATATTCTGCAGGATTAAGATCAGCTTTTCTTAGAATAGAATAGAATATCGTTTATTCTTTGACATGTAAAATTAAATACAAATGAAATAGGTACACTTAAGACTTACACATTACAATTTCTTAAAATATAACTCAACTAGTAGGTATCTACTATGTCTCATGCCAATGAAAGGGTCCTAGCTCAGCTCAATGCTGTGGATACAAACATGTAACCACAACGCTGTTATTCTGCTAGGGTCCGACCGAGGGAAATTCATGATTAATTAAATAAATATACGTACATAAAAAGCGAAAGTGTATTATTATTCTAATATACTATTCAAATGTTTTTTACTTTTTTGAACTTTGGAAGGTTTCGTGAGTGCATGTTTTTTAACCGACTTCAAAAAAGGAGGTTTTCACTTCGTCAGAATCGTTTTTTTTTATTTTTTAGGTATGTTCTCCGATTACTCGAAGACGCCAGGATCGATGTGGAAAATTCTTTTTTTAATCAACAATACCGATGCAAAAAATCAATGATCAATTTCTTACACACTGGTGCACTATAATATCTTCTGCCTAGTTGACAAGCTGTAAACCGTAGCTGAATCCGTCATCCGTTCTTGAGAAATTTAATTTTTCGCAACCCATTAAAACCATTGTAGGTTGATTGTAGGGGCTACTGTTGGCCATCTTAATTTCTCACGCAAATTCGTACATCATAATTGAATTTGAATCACATTACAAAGAAGCCCAGATAATAATCGCAAAAACATTGAATATACAATGGTACCATCCCACAGAAATTACCATACAAATATAGTGACACTAGCTTTTGTCGCAGATGTCGCTTACCTAAACAAGAAACAAGGAAAAGTGTTCCTTTTTATTAATTTCAATATGGAGTTATTCAAGGGGCGAACCAATAAGTTCCTGAAAAGCCGGCAACGCATTGGTAGTCCCTCTGGTACTACAAGTGTTCATGGACAGCGGTAATCACTTTACATCAGGTGATTCGCCAGCTCGTTTGCCCGCTATTCATATTTAAAAAAAAGTAAATTCCCAAATTATCCCCGCTGGGAATATGAACCCGAGACCATTTATAAGACCACAGCGCTCACCACTGCGCCCGAGAGGTTGTCTTTGCCAGCTTCTCCGTGTTTTATCTTACTGATCTGTACTTATAAAATGACTTGTCTAAATATATAAAAGGAAAAGTTGACTGACTGACTGATCTATCAACGCACAGTTCAAACCACTGTACGAGTCAGGCTGTTTGGCATACAGATAGCTATTATGACGTGTGAACTACACAGTCATAATACAGGTATATAGGTACACAGCTATTATGGTTCATGAGATACATCTCCCTGACAGACGGACGGGCGGACGGACGGACGGACCGACGATCGGACGGGCGGACGGACGGATAGCGGAGGCTTATACTAAGCTACGTATCTACGTAGACAGGTCCCGTAACCCGTTGGCACCCTTTGGGTACGGAACTCCTAAAAAACTCCGCCATGACATGACATCTTAATTTAAATACACGGGTAAATACTAAATAACTACGTGATATTAAGCGTGAAATATTTGTAATGGCCGAAACGTTAGAGCGCGTTGGACGTATGTTTGCAGGTACCTCGTGTACGTATTTAAGATGTATTTAAACAATTCTTTTGTTTACATTTTCCCATTCAGTAGGCACGGGTGGTGTGACACAGAATGCTGGAATCCCAGAATACAATACTTGTGAAATGTAGCGTCAGCAGATAACATTCATTGTAATCCGTACGACACGCATAGAATTCCATGTTACGCGATCGCACGTAACATATCTTTCTTTCCGTAATTATAAATTAATTTCAACAAACTCCTTAGGATTTAGTTTTAACAACAGCTATCCTCCACTACTTTAGCATGTAATTTTGTTAGTATATAGGCCTAAGCCTTATGTAAATTGTAAATATATTGCCACTTATTATCACTCCACTGTCACATTGACAGTACCTACACAACAAGTCTGTGTTTCTCTACTCTACCCTAAACGTTCCTCTGCAAGATCACGCAGTTATACTGCAGCCGCGGTGTAACGCTTCCCTCCTCTACTTCTGTAATTTGTATAAAATTCAATTGCTGTTCGTCAAAACTCAAAAGCTTCTGGCTAAAACTCAAAAACGGCTTGATCGATTTTAATAATTTTCTTTTTATTTTGTTTATTACACGGGTGGTTTAAAAATTAAAAAAAAAAAGAGAATGGCGAAACTTCAAAAGAACACCTGAAAAATCGAAATGTGTCCCTACTTAATTTTGTATGAGAATTAGGTACATTTCAGATTGCTTTTAATATAAACTGTAAGACGTTATATGCTATATCATATGACGTTTTTACATATTTATTGTACTTAGTATAGATAGAAAATATATAGAAAATAAGATACAGCACATAAAAACTGTTAATATTATAAGATTATCAACGTCATAAAATATATATTAACGCTTTGTATGTGACCTATTTACATTTCAAATAGATTAGTCGTCTGGAGTAGGTGTAAGAACTATATCTTGATAACATACATTTGACACGAAGTGACCACGCCCAAAACCCTTGAACTTTAAATACAAGCTTTATAGTAAAAATAACAAGTTCATTTTATTTGCTGTCGCTACACGAATGCATTATAGTTTGAACAATGCACGATCAATAGTGCAAGGTCGTACGTTCATCCATAGTCCGTACGTCATGTACAGATTTTGTTTATAGCCTCAATTCTTGATATTGGATAGAAGCAACGCCTGCTTTTTTTTTTTTTATTCTATGACAAGATAGCCCTTGACTGCGATCTCACCTGATGGTAAGTGACGATGCAGTCTAAGATGGTAGCGGGCTAACTTGGAAGGGGTATAGCAGTGCAAATTCAACCCATACCCCTAATCGGTTTCTACACGCCATCGTGCCGGAACGCTAAATCGCTTGGCGGCACGTTCTTGACGGTAGGGTGGTAACTAGCCACGGCCAAAGCCTCCCACCAGACCAGACCAGAGACAATTTAGAAATAATAAATTACTAAATTGCCCCCGCCTCCCAGTTATAAGACCACAGCGCTCACCACTGCGCCAGGGAGGTCGTCAAAATATCTATCCAATATCAAGAAAGCAACGGCTTTACGGAATTCCACGATACACAAGGAAAACAAAATTCTTTTGCTATAATCCGCCAAACCAAAAAAATCTGTACGGCACGACGTGCCGCTCGCACTGTAGGTATACTGCCGATGATACCGTCACCATCAAAGATGTGCCGCCAAGCGATTTAGCGTTCCAGCACGATGGCGTATAGAAACAGGTTTGAATGGGTGTGCCCCAGTACCATCCCGGAGTAAGGAAGTCGGTGGTGAGTCACCCCTGTGCCTCGTAAAGCACGTAAAACCATCGGTTCTGCACCTAATCTCTTTCCAGTCGAGTCAGATTTTCCGTCCCATCAGACTATGAGAGAGAGGAGAGAGTGCACCTGTGTTTGCGCACACACTTGTGCACAATAATATCTCCCGCGCAGATGGTTAATCTCTGTGGAGATTGGCTGCCGAGAGGACATTATTATTATTACATATTCCTGCTATAGATTTTCACGTTGGGAGTGTTTTAAATTTTTCAACTTACACTTGTTTCCTCTCAAACCTTTAAGCGTTGGGCTCTTGAGGCCTTCTTCGGACGGTATTTTGGAAGGTTCTAATGATTCGATTTGTCTCTTTTCAGATGTGGGTGTCGTACTGTGTTGCCAGTTGTTTAGTGAGCATAGCGTTAGCAGCAAACGGGTACCTTCCGCCCAGCAAAGGATACAACTACGATGTCCCCAAAATACCCTTTCCTACCAGGGTAAGTTTATACTTTTATCTCGATTTCGACTGAGACTTCGACATCGTATTTAGATTTATTTTAGTTTTATTTGTAGAAGTAGTTAAATATTAATTTTTAATTTAACATATCTATAAAAAACAAAATTTGCTATTCGTTGATAAGAATATTACTTGAAAACGGAAACTTTCTATTCCACGCAAAGTTCTGAAAGAGTAGTGTTTTTTGTATGAAAATCTCAATTTATCCATTAATTAATTGCACCCGTGCGAAGTTGGGGCCTGTCGCTAGTTAATGATATAAGTAGGGTTCTATTCATTAGCATAATATGAGTAATATTCGGTTCACATAAGACACCCAAAATCCAAATTCACGGTCATCATACGAGGGTCTCTTGAAACAGTTTCGACGGTTGAATGTGGTTGACCAAGGCTGCACCAGACAATTGTTCTCTATACAATGTTTTAATGGTCTTATAAGACAATCGGCCCGTTTTTACCATTTAAGCAGGTGTCATGGACCTAACAATGGTTAGTATTCTTGCTAACAAGCGATTGTATTGAGTTATTATTGGCAGAAGTGATTAGGGTGTGAGTATTTGTGCTGACAGGTTTGTGATTTGTAAGTACAGTCATTATCATCATGACAGTAGCCTGTGAATGTTCACGCATTCCTCAATCTTCCATATCCAGTTAGTTTATAGTTTTTTTTCTGAATTAATGCTTTATTCAATACAAAAGCTCGTGGCAAACTTGTCAGAAAGGTGGTCAATATCTTAACATCTAAGCTATCACTGTTAAGCAAAGTAGACTAATATGACGTGTTGTACATTACAGACTCCCGCCCCCCCGCCTATAAGACCAACGCCGCAGCCAACGAGACCCAACACCTATGTACCGCCCCAACCGACACCTACAGACGTAAGTACCGCCTAGGTAGTAGATAGTAGATACCCCTAAAAGTTAAGCCACTAAGGTATAAACGCTAGATTTTTTTAAAATATTGTATAGAAACAGGCGTTACTCTGGGAAATTGCATGATATTTAAACAAAATCAAAATTCTTTTGCCAAATCCGAAAAATTTGTATGGTACATACAACGTGCCGATCGCGTTGTACACTACCTCTCTTCTAGAGAAACTGCTCTCGAATCGTCAATTGAATCTACGGTTCCAAAGGAATAAAACTCAATTAAGTATTTAAATAATTTATTTTTTTACATTATTATTAAATATCGTCTATATAATGGTCGGGCATTTTCCGTGGTATCGGGGTGCTGTACACCTTTGGTACTGGGACTATTTCTGCGAACAAAATTTGGATATAGGCGTTACTTTGCGAAAGAATAAAATAGAATAGTTTTTTTATTCAAATAAACCTTTATAAAGTGCTTTCGATTCGTCAAATGAATCTACCACTGGTTCGGAATGCCGTTCCAACCGAGAAGAATCAGCAAGAAACTCGGTAGTTGCTCTTAAAAAAATATATTTTGTAATAACAAATTCCATGATACCAAGGAAAAACGAATTCTTTTGCTATAATCCGCCAAACCAGAAAAAACTGTATGGTATCGTACCGCTCGAGCTGTATTCTGCCGCTCTTCCAGTAATTATAGGAAAAATAGAAATAACATATTGGATAAATGCAGGCGTCACTTTGCGGAATTCCACGATTCTAGGGAAACCATAATTCTTTTTCTATAATCCGCCAAACATTTACTCCCTTAAGCTTAATTAAGTAATACAGTATCTGCTTATATTGCTTGTGTGCTAGTTGGGGGGCGTCTTAAATCGGGGAACATACATTAAAAAAAAACGTGTGGCACTCGGGGACTGCCGCGGTAAAGCTATTGCATAGCATTTTTTATCAACGCCATCTAGCGGTGAGAGGAGTCCCGTGTCAGGTTATTTTCGTTACGGAATTCCTGGATTCGGTCTCCACGCTCAAGGCCCGCGATAGAAGCTATGCAATAGCTTAAAAAAAAGATTCCGATGAATTGAGAACCTCCTCCTTTTTTGGAAAAAATAATTTAATGTAATGTCCTCATGAATACTGTCATATTTTAATTTAAGAAGGGGTTTTATTACCTTCACTACCAGAAGCTTTCTGTGATAATGGTTCTTTTTGTTCTGAAAATTTTAAATTAAATGCGTAAATTATATTATACACGTAAAAGCAATTATACATAGGTGATGTTTATAAAATTAAATATGAATAAACATTATGGTAATCATACGATTATTTTTTGCACGAAGTTATTATTAAGCTATTGCATAGCTTCTATCGCGGGCCTTGAGCGTGGAGACCGAATCCAGAAATTCCGTAACGAAAATAACCTGACACCCCACGGACACGGACTCCTCTCACCGCTAGATGGCGTTGATAAAAATGCTATGCAATAGCTTTACCGCGGCAGTCCGCGAGTGCCACACGTCTTTTTTTTTTTCATTCGCATGTCTGTCCTCATACTTACTTCCTAATAGTTATCTATAAAATCTGGGTAACTTTGTAACAAGTGTGAATAATGAATATGCATCTTCTAGGTAAACGCGTTCCTTTTTAGGCCACATAATCACTTTCTATCAGGTATGACATTGCTCTAAATTGAGAGCTTTTTCTTGGCTGTGGCTAGTTATAACCCCACTACCAAAATCGTGCCGCTAAGCAATTTAGCGTACTAGTACGATGGGGTGCAGAAACCGATAGGTGTGTGCGTTTAATTTACACTGTCTTACTCTCTCCAAGTTAGCCCGCTACCATCTTAGACTGCATCGTCACTTACCTACCAACAGGTGAGTTCGCAGTCAAGAGTTATCTATAAAAACAGCTGGATACAAGCGGCACAAGATCACGTTCTGTGGCAATACTTGCAAGAGACATGTCCTCGGTAGTAGACGTCTATCGTTTGAGATGAAAATGCCAACAAAAATGCTTGATTACAAACGAAACCACTAACGGGAATGGGTCTACTTTGTCTGCCCGTCTTAACATATGTTGGACTGTATGTACCTACATTTGCATTTTTGAAGCTTCATTGTGGAAGCACTTTATACATAGCATAGGTTTGTTACCTATTGTAAAATTTTTTTTGAAAAGAGCAACCGCCGAGTTTCTTGCCAGCTCTTCTCAGCAGAATCTGCATTCCGAATCGATGGTAGATTTATGACGTGTCATAAGAGCTACAAGTTGGCCTACATGAAATAAATAAATTTTGAATTTTGAAAACTAAAAAAATCATGTTTATTTTCGTTACCCTCATCTTCCTCGTTTTCCTGATCGATGTCATTCTCCACACCATCTTCATCATCCTGGCCTGGATCTCCCTCATTTTCTATATCTGGGCCATCCTCAACACTCTGTTCTTGCTCTTGATCTCCCTCATTTTCTTGGGTTATAGCATTTCCTTCATTGTCATTTTCATCTTTACTGCCATCTGTATCTAAATATTATATCAACAAAACGGGTAAATATTATTTAACGAAAAAATATATATATAAACAACTAGATAATAATACCTACAATATAATCAAATGTTTTCATAGATACAGGATGATATAAAATCAGTACATAAATTATTTTATTCCTTTATATTTAACAATCTGAACAATCTCTGTTTCACTCGGGTGGAATTTCTGAAAATTATTTCTTACGTCATAGCTCATACAGAAAATCAAATTGCAAATATATTTATATGAAGATGAATTGCTACTTGTATGAATATATCATACAAAATTGATAGCTAGCTTTGGTCCACGACTTCCGTTTTTTAAAAACCTGCGGGAACACTTTGTCATAAAAATGGCCTATGTCATTCTTAAAGTCCTGTTCCATGAGAATACTCACGTCAATATTTTACTCTGTTGTTGAGTGATTGAAGGACAAACCAGAAAACAAACACTTTGGCAATTATAGTATTACATAGTTCGAATAAACTTACCAGGAATAAATTGACCCACTGAAATAAAAGTAAAAAAATAAATATATAATATGTACGTACCTTTTAATTTTAACGACTTAAACGTATTGAAAAAATTTCATAAATGAAAGCACAAAAAAGTATCAACCTATGAAAAAAAAAGTCGACTAGGAAAAATTGAATTTAGAATCCGTCATAGTGATTTATTCGTATAAAATGTAGCCTATGTATGTCACCCGGATAATAAAAAATCGATTAACATATCTTATTCATCAAAATAGACCTCCTATGTATACTTCTTCTAATACATGTTCTTTTGTAAATATTTATATGTACATAAAAAATAAAAATAAATAAAATAAAAATAGACTATAATATATAAGAAAAAAATTTCTTATAGACTTAATAAAAAAGGCGCTACAGTAAAACATACATAGAATGCTAAAAGCATAACTCTAATCTATTTAGCTTAGCCGTAATCGGGTAATTAATAGTGTACTGATTTTGATAAAACTCACATTTGATAGGCTCATCGGTGGTACACCTAGTGGAAATTGTGATAGTGTTATCATTTGTGCCGTCATTGTCGTTTTCCTCTGTATTTGGATCCACTTTTCCACCTGAAAAAAATGGATGAGACATATAATGAAAATAAATTGTAAGTAGGTACCTGCCTAACAAAAATATTTTAATCGTCCCTAAACATTTTCAAGAAGATTTTGGAACATACCTTATATTGAAGTCATCTTTTTTAGAACATAAAAGGACTAAGTGTTTAAACGGTACCATAACACAAACATATTTTTAAAATACGTGACTGCCCGAGCTAATTTTCAGAACGGCTGTACCGATTTGGATGGGTGTTTTGCAGGTAATCATTGCTATTTTTCATCTCGGGAAAATAAAGTGTGTTACTTACTATTTTATGGGTTTTTTATAAAACTTTGGACCATATCGTGAAATCAAATACATCCGGTAAAGTACAGTAGGTAGGTACATACTCACTCATTTTCAAAGCTCCAGACAATTCTGTAAACAGGTTGTCTATACAAATATAAAATTGAAGTGTGTTTGTAATATCAAAAGAACAGTTTTTTACTAACTGCAAACGAAAGTAAATACGGTATTTATAACAAGAAAACAATTTTTAAAATTTTTGTCTGTCTGTCTGTCGGAAATATTTTAATGACGACCTCACAAGATACTAGTTGTAGAGTTTAAGTTTTCATTTAAAAGAGAGAATTAAGTTGAGTCATTTAATTTCATAAAAAATTTATTAGTTTTTTGTGATTTCCCAAAAAACAGTTTTTTTTAAATTCGGTCAATTTAATACTAAGTGTGTGACTTATAAAATCTGAATCGTACTTTTGCAGGTAGGTAATAGGTACTTACCGGAATTTTCAATACCTGAAAGGAATTTTTTGTATGTTTTACTCATTGTTGCATTATATAAAAACTAGTTGATGCCCCCGACTTCTCTCCCGTGGATTTAGTTTTTAAAAATCCCGTAGGAAATCTGATTTTCCGGGATAAAAAGTAGCTTATGTCACTCTCCCTGTCCTCAACTACACCCATGCAACAAATCACGTCGATCCGTTGCTTTGTTGCGGCGTGATTGAAGGACAAACCAACATACAAACACACTTTCGCATTTATAATATTAGTAAGAAATATTACTCACTTGATAATCTTTCTCCGTACGCTGAAAATATGCGTGTTGTTAAAATTGGTTTCAGATATATTTTTCTATAATATATCTAATATCAATAGGAAATCATAATATTTTAACCATTTTTTTTTATTTGTATACCCTATAATTAATTTTTTTTTATATATATAGACTAGCGCTTGACTGCGATCTCACCTGATGGTAAGTGAAGATGCAGCCTAAGATGGTGCGCGCTTGCCTAGAAGATGCCTATTCAATCTTGATTTAAGGATATATAATTAATAAAATACCTACCATAATTAGGTATTCTTGATAATACCTACGTAAATATAAATCTTAACATCCATCAGAAATTATTAAGATAATAAAATAATACCTACTTACTTACCAGGATCTAGAAAATGACAATATAAATTAATACCATAATATTGTAAAAAAAAAAGACGTGTAGCACTCGGGGACTGCCGCGGTAAAGCTATTGCATAGCATTTTTTATCTCTCACCGCTAGATGGCGTTGATAAAAAATGCGCCATCTAGCGGCTCACCGTAGACGAGTCCCGTGTCAGGTTATTTTCGTTACGGAATTTCTGGAATCGGTCTCCACGCTGGCCCGCGATAGAAGCTATGCAATAGCTTAAAAATACTGGTTTTTTTTCTATAGTAGAACGTGGAAATATCTTTGTTGCAAGGCTTTGATTCCTTAATTGTACTAATAGTATTTTATGATGTAGGTACAAGCTTTTGCCGCAACTTCGTTCGAGTAAAGTTAGGTTTCAAGTATCCCACGGGAACCCTTCTTATCCAGGATTAAAAGGTAGATTAAAAATCCCAATCCTCAAGTATCCTACTCATGCCAAAAATCACCTCGATCTGTTCTTTCGTTGCTGCGTGATTCAAGGATAAACCAACACAGTTTTGCATGTATAATAGTTAAGATAAATAAATACTTTAACTTCTTTTATACTTACAATTTTTGCGTTGAGTTTCTGTAATTTACAAAGGTACATAAAATTGGTTGATAAAAAATTATACTTGTCTGTAAGTATTTAATTTTAACTACTCTAGTATTTTCATGAAATGAAGTGGAAATGGCACTTAGTTCGAAGAGCTGAATTTTAAGTAGGTACTCTAGTATTTTCATGAAATGAAGTTGAAATGGGCGGGGCACTTAGTTCGAAGAGCTGATGGTCGATGGGGTCCCAAGGTGCTGGAGTGGCGACCCCGCACCGGGAAGCGCAGTGTTGGCAGAACCCCCACTAGGTGGACCGACGACATCAAACGAGTTGCAGGTAGCCGCTGAATACAGGCGACGCAAGACCGAACCTGTGAAAGTCCATACAAGAGACCTTTGTCCAGCAGTGGACATCTATCAGTTGATAAAGAAGAAGAAGGGTTTTCATTGTAATACAAACTAATAATAATCATAAAAACTAACCATTTGGCTTTGTAGTCATGCATTTGTACAACGCTATATTTGTTAAATGTAGCTGGAAATAAAAATTGATTTATAGATTTATTTATTCATTACAATAAATTTCACAGATTTACTCCTTAATTATATTAATATTTTCAAATTGAAAGTAGCATAATTGGAACACAACGTTTTTAAAATTTTGTCTGTGTGTCTGTTTGCAAGGCCTAATCTTCAATGAGCTTTATAGTACTAGCTGATTTCCGTGACTTCTTCCTCCACGCGGAAAAAGTTTAGAGTGACTTGCTAGTTGCTACTATCCGCGAGAAGTAATGTCCTCTATCTCCGATAATATTAAGTAGATCTTCACCAAAATTAGACAAAGTATTTCTAATAGTACACAATTTATAATAAAGAAAGAATTATCACATTCGGTTTAAATTTGACGAAGTTATAGAGCAAAATCAACAAAAACTTTCATTCCCTTTCCCGGATAAACCTTATTGTTTATCAGAATAAAAAGTATTCTATATATTGACCCGAAGTATCAGCTACCGTTGTACCAAATTTCATGCAAATCCGTTCAGTAGTTTTCGCGTGATGCGCGCACAGGCAGAAAGACAGACAGACAAAAATTAAAAAAAAATGTTTTGGGTTCAGTATCGCTATCGATTTTCGAAAATTTTAGTCAGATTAAAATTTTCAAAATATATATTCGTCTCGTTACAGTTTTATTTTAAGTATAGATAGATATAGATATTATTTTCAATACAGAAACTGTCAGAATGCCCAATTTATTCCTCAGTTAAACGTAAAGTTGGAGAAATATGCTTTTTAAATTAAAGAAGTGGAGTGAGGCCCTGCGATGAGATGTTGGGGTATAGATACGTTACCAAAACATAAAGCAAAGCCTTCGTGCGCGTGTTAAATCCATTTTTAACGATACAATTGTCCGGCATGGTTCTCACTCGCACCGCGCACTGTTATAGCTATTGTGTTGTGAAATTAACGACGAAGGTCGCACCGAGCATCAAATTTTATGCTACGATAAAATTGCCTAAGCTAAGCGTTGCATAAAGTCCGCATCACATTTATCCGCTTCGATCCGCACTTATCTGCAAACGTTACTTACGTAAAGTACTTTAAAAATACTGAAAGATATGTATGTGCATCTGATACAGACTCTGTTCTTAACAGAAAAACGCTATACATGTTTTGGTTCGACCCGGGACTTCGTCATCTGCAATCGAAAATGTTAACAAACTAAAACAAACCGATTAAATGGTAGGTGACGTAAAGAAGGGTGATTTTTGTTCTTTATGACCATTATCTCCCAGAAAATACAAAATTAGTGACTTTTTGAATGATATAGTCGCATGGAAGCAATCGGCTTGGCATCCAGCTGCCCACAAAATTGTATAATAACTTATTACATTAATATTGTAATACATATTTTGTTTTAATACGAGCAACTGCTGAGTTTCTTGCCGGCTCTTCTCAGCAGAATCTGCATTCCGCATTGCGATAGGTTATAGCGGACGCATGCTATAGTAGCTGAAAGCATGCGATAACCACCTATCACTGATTTGGAAAGACGATACGTATGAGTGTGTCCAAAAGTTTATTAATATTCAAAGGTCCAAAACCATCCAGCTAAATGCGAATCGCTGCTGACAAATGTGATTTATCCCAAAAATTTTATATTTGCGAATTGAATTCAAGTTTACGATGTACATTTCATGGTACTTACTAAAATCTTTTTCTATGTTAGTATCTGCACTATGGCTGCATTTGAGAGAATGTAAGTACACTCCATTAGATTGAACTATGAAGGTTCTAACTTAGGAGTATAATTTGTGTTCACGTCTTGGCATTTTAATAAATACAGTAAAAGCTCCTTATTCGCGCTTCCTTTATTCGCGTTTTCACTATTCGCGGATTAAAAAAATGCGACCCAATTCCTATATTCGCGGCTAGATTTCTCTATTCGCGGATCTAATCGGTACATCGGTACACACATAAAAAGGATTCCAATAGGTATCAAGCCCAATATCCTCTGTAAACGCGTCGTCAAATGGACAAATATTTGAAAAATCTCAGTGAAGGTTTAAGAATGGCATATGAGCATTGTGATTTTTTTATGAAAACTGATCTGTCTATAGAACAAAACCTTATTTTTAAGAGGCAAATTGCTAATGCCACTGCTGAATATCAGTCTGAATTGAAGGAGCTTTTAATAAAAAGCGTCAAGCAAGAAAAAATTACAAAATTCTTAAAACTATTGCCTAAACCTGAAAATAATAATTAATCAAATATGGTCAAAACTAAAATTAAATTGTTTTTTTTTTATATATTTGTTTTTTATTTTGTCACCTAGGAACGTATCCCCTATAATCCCATACAAATTACCATTCCATATTCACGGTTTCTGTATTCGCGGCATATTTACGGAACGTATCCCCCGCGAATAAAGAGCTTTTACTGTAATGAAGCAAAATAAAACACAACGTACCTAACTACTTATAAGTAAAACGAATAATAAATTATCTCTTAACGGCAGGATCTCCGAAAACAGCCTGTTTTTGATTCAATAGTAAACAATCAAATATTCTTTGTTTTGATAGGTTAAAAATATATGTTGTAGTTTAATACACGTTCTAAATTATTTTACCGTTCAAAAGTCCATATTTTGAACTTCACTCGATCGAATAATATTCCGAAAACAGTGTAGTTTTTAATTGTTTTTCAGGTTGTATTTATAGTATATCAAAGATAAACTAAAAAAAATGTCAAAAAATAGGCAAAAGCTTTTAAAAGAATATTTTACCGTTAATGTTTCTCTAAAAAGTTTTCTTTTTTTTTAATCATGACTGTTTTACTTTCTTTATAACAAAGTGGCTCGTGCACCTCACTTCAATTGCTTGCAAAGTACTGCGGCCGAAGATCGTGCCCTTAACACTTTATAGTCTGATGTTAACATATATATTTTTTTAAGCTATTGCATAGCTTCTATCGCGGGCCAGCGTGGAGACCGAATCCAGAAATTCCGAAACGAAAATAACCTAACACGGGACTCCTCTACGGTGAGCCGCTAGATGGCGTTGATAAAAAATGCTATGCAATAGCTTTACCGCGGCAGTCCCCGAGTGCCACACGTCTTTTTTTTCTATTTATTTGTTTCAATCTTCTAATCTAAATATAAAGGAAAAGGTGACTGACTGACTGACCGATTTATCAAGATAGCTATTATTACGTAGGCATCCGCTAAGAAAGGATTTTTGAAAATCCAGTCCCTAAGGGGGTAAAATAGGAGTTTGAAAAATCGATTCTATTCCTCGTTCCTAATACGCACTGCAAAAATTTAGTTTGGGTTTTCCAACTAATTATAATGTGGGTGTCTTTAAATCAAGAGTGAATTGGCATCTTCTAGGTCGCGCTCCATCTTAGGCTGCATCTTCACTTACCATCAGGTGTGATCGCAGTCGAGCGCTAGTCTATATATTAAAAAAAAATTAGCATTGTGGTACGATGTGTATACGTAGAAAACAACTACCTAGCGGTACCCTTCACTACCCTTCCAATAAGTTCGCTATTAGATTTTGGACTTTTGAATATTAATAAAACTTTTCCTTTTACCTCTCCTTTTACTTATTATACCTTTATTCCTTTTATACAACGTGTAACAACAGTGTGAAATAACCCTGAAGGAGGTGAATGTGCTCATGAAACTGAACAACTTTCCACAAGGAACATAGGTCGAAATGTGAATAAAAAATTGTTACCTCCCATAGAAAATCAATCAGCTGATCGTCAATTTTGTATGGGAGGTCCACATTTTTTTTCACATTTCGACCTATGTTCCTTAGGGGAAGTTGTTTAGTTTCATGAGCACATTCACCTCCTTCAGGGTTATCTCACACTTTTGTTACACGTTGTATATTTCGATTATTTAATTTAAAGTTTAATTTTTTTCATTTATTCGCTTCCAGCACGACCACCACCACCACGAGGAGCACGAGCACCACCACCACCACGAGCCCGGCATGCCCTTCGACTTCGCCTACGCCGTCAACGAGGAGGGCAACGACTATAGCCACAACGCCAAGTCCGACGGTGACGTCACGCGCGGCGAGTACAGGATCGCGCTGCCCGACGGCCGGACGCAGATCGTCAGATATACCGCTGATTGGAAGAACGGGTACAACGCTGAGGTATGGGCAACTCTCCTTCTTTTCTCAACCGATTCATTTCCATTGCTGGACAGGATCTCGCTGCCCGACGGCCGGACGCAGGTCATCAGATATACCGCTGACTGGAAGAACGGGTACAACGCTGAGGTATGGGTAACCCTCCTTCTTTTTATCAACTTTTCTGGACAAAGGCCTCTTGTATAGACAGGATCGCGCTGTCCAACGGGCGGACGCAGATTAGATATACCGCTGACTGGAAGAACGGGTACAATGCTGAGGTATGAGTACCTCTCCTTCTTTTTATCAACCGATTCATTTCCATTGCTGGACAAAGGCCTCTTGTAAGGATAGGACGGCCGGGCGCAGATCGTCAGATATACCGCTGACTGGAAGAACGGGTAGGTACAACGCTAAGGAATGGGTACTTCTCCTTCATTTTATCAACCGATTCACTTCCATTGCTGCACAAAGGCCTCTTGTATAGACAGGATCGCGCTGTCCAACGGCCGGACGCAGATTAGATATACCGCTGATTGGAAGAACGGGTACAATGTTGAAGTATGGATATCTCTTCTTATCGACCGAATCACGTCCACTTTTCCCACTTTAAATCATTCATCAGCAACCCATCAACAACCCACTACTGAGCGCAGGTCTCCTCTCAAAGAAAGGCCATAGTCCACCACCACGCCGATCCCACGCGAATTGGCAGATTTCATTATGGAGAAGTGAGAACTGTCAGGCATGCAGGTTTCCTCACGATATTTCATATTCTGCCACCTATTGGTGAAAAGAAAATAAATAGACAATATTGTTTAAAAGTTTATACCTATTGTCTGCGTCCAGAGAATCTATTTTATGTAGTGGTATGTGGTAGGTACGATAACAGCTTAACAGTCTTTATTTAAACGTATCTTACAGTAGGTTAGTTAATCTAACGAAAGGTAGGTATAATAAAACCTTAATAAAATATTTAGGTAGGTACCTACTTATAATAACGGTATTTTTTCAGGTGATCTACGAGGGCGAGGCGCGGTACCCTGACCAGCCCGCCCAGGGAGGCGGCTATCCTTCTGGACCAGGACAGCCCTACATCCCACCGAACCAGGGCGAAGGCTACCACTATTAAAATCCAAAAATATGACTAAGAAATGCCACTAGAATAATTATTTAAAAAAACTCGGCAAATATAAAATCTTTTGAGAAACCGACAGATGCTGCTAAATCTAAAAAGTTTAATCCTCTCGTTAATAGACAGCGCTAGTAGACCATATTTTTCCTATCACCAACAGATGGCAGTAAATGTAAAGTGTTTAATCCTCTCGTTAATAGATGGCGTTAACGCTGCATATTTCCCAATAGTTTGATCTACTTGTTAATAGATGGCGCTAATAGTACATATTTCTCCTCTCATCAAAAGATGGCGCTAATGTGAAAACCTCTCATTGTACACTAAATCCTCTCGTTAATAGATAGCGCTAATGGCACAATTTCAGTATTTACTAATTACTTGCACCGACAAATGGCGGTAAAATATTTGTGGTCACTTCACTTAATGTGATATTTTGGAAATACCACCGCGCTCTTTTAAAATCTGAGGTTAAAAGTCGAATTTATAAATTTAAGCTTTTCATATTTCATACTAGTTTCATAATCATTATATGATTTTTCATGTACACATCAACCACACCTAGTTTTAAGTTATTTTAATTGGTTAACTGCATACGAGTATTATTTAAATTAAAAACAGCTTAACTACTTTGTAGTTACCAAGAGTTACCATTCAAATTACGATAAAATAAGAATTAGGATTCTATCATCTAAATTCATAACAAAAACGAATAGCTAGTTCTAAGATCTTTATTTGTCACTGATTAAAAATTCTTAATGTTTTAAAATGAGAATGGAAAGCCGCCATTTTCTATTAAAATTGTGAATGGCAGTAAAAAAATGGATATTTTCAGCTTCTTTAAAATAGTTTTTCAATCTGCAGCTTAATTTTAGGGTTCTTTAATATAATAGTTATTATTGTTAAGTAATATGTAAAATACTCAATTTCACTGCCTTAAGTATATTTATTGTATAGTTATAATTGATATAAAAAAAAGTGTAACTACTTATTACTATGGATTATTTATCAGAATGGAGATTCATAAGTTTCCCTTTGTACCTTAACCTTTTTTTACAAATAAAACTTTTTATATAAAATCAAATCTGTATTTAATTTCTTACTCAACAAGTCAACACTCACGTTGCCTTCAATAGTTGCAAATAATTCGCAGCTTATTTTAGGAAGAAATGAATCTGCCAAAACACTCTTCAAAAATGACATAATTAAGTATAAGTTGTTTCATTTCACGAGGGCTCGTGTCTCATGGTTGTGTGTGTGTCGTATCTGTATAAGTGTGAACGAGAGCTTGCTCGCGCCTGACCGCTCCCACCTAGTCTCCTAGCAGGCACGCACACTTACGCAATGTGCATGTACACAACGTAACCACAAGTAAAGCGCCCGTAACTTTGTGAGATAAACATACTATGTACGTATGTCTTTTTGTAATATGGAAAGTTGGTGAAAACAGACATAACTTTTCTAGGAATGAACCATCTTCATATGCCTTTTCAGCTCTTTAATTAAACCAAACTTTTTGTCACAAAGAATGCAACATTCATTCTTTTCACTGTGACACCTCTTTTTATGTTCTAGTCTACGTCCAGACGTTATGAACCTTTTGTCGCAAACTTCACAAGGGTAAGGCTTTTCACCGGAATGCAGCATCAAGTGTTCCAGTAAGTTCTTTTTATGGATAAAGCGGTCTCCGCAAACCTCGCAAACTTCATTCCTAACATTTGAATGCCCTTTCTCATGTTCAACCAAATTTTTTTTATAATAAAATTCTTTGAAGCATACATTACAAACATGCGGTCTAACTTTCAAATGTGTTTTGTTTAGATGACCTTGTAAAGATTGTTTCGATTGACTTCTGTAGTTGCAATGATTGCAACTGTGGCTAACTTTCTTCCGACTTCGCTTATGACTTTTCATATGAGTTTTGTACTTTGTATCATTATCTAACAATTTGTAACATTTGGAACATTGAATTTCTTGGCTAAAACTATCTTCTACTTTATTTGGCAGAATATCATCATAGCTTTCATCGATTGCAGAAGAATCATAATTTTGGAAGTGTTGAGATTCCTGTTTCTTAGCATTTGTGATTTTAGATAAATTAATACTAATATGTAGCTTTTCTAAGCTGCCAGTGCTTGAAATGTTATTATTATTAATTTGTTTATTAAAAGTGTTAATAATGTTAATAATAAACATCTTCATGATAGTATTTGTACGCATTGCAATGTACATCCTGGTTATCAGGTCTGCACAATCATCACATGCTTTAGTTAAAGTCAGCTCCTGTAAAAGATAAATAATAAAGGTAAAGTATTGAACAAAAAAGTAATTATAAAATATATGTGTAGTTCAGACTGTTTCTGGTTTCGGAATAATTGCCTCTTGTCGTTGGTAGAATCACAAAGAGGTGTATCACAAACTCTTGATATCAGCTTCCCACCAGACCAGAGACAATTTAAAAATTGTAGATTTCCAAATTTTCCTCCCAGAAAACGTAAACAGAAAAATAGATAACTTCGGAACTCCTGAAAATCAAAGAATTCCCACGAGATTCATTTTAAAGAGGTAGTTCCAATAACTTGTTTTTAAGTACTTACGAATGAAGGGAATAATTGAATAATCATATCAGCCAAACTTAATTTTTCCTTGAAAAGTTTACTCCTAATTTCTAGGTTAGAGCGAATATTTTGCGTGTTCAAACTTTCTTTGTAACATAAAAAGCACATTTCACCATCCACTGAATTCAATATAAGATGTATTAATTCCATTTTTATAAAAAATTAAGAGGTAAATTACTGAAATTACAGCCAATTTGATTAATTTTTGTTACCTTTAAGTTTTGTTTACAAACCGTAAATAATAATATGTCAAATTCAAACTGTGTTGCCAGATGACTGTCTGGTGTTCTTCCCAGATCTTCTCAGAAATACCCCCAAAATTCAGGTTTTGAAAGAAAAAAGCCCTGACTTATTATTTTTGCAATAGCGTCCATTACTGGATCAGTGTCTTCACAAGCTTCATCAACAGCTCCGTACCGTAAGGGCGGGTTACTTTGGCTTTTTTTTCCGTGTATTATTAGAAATCCCTCTGGTGTAAGGACTGTGATTGGCGCCTAAGGGTTATTATGATTTTATTTGGTAAATAAGGATAGTAGCTAATCATTAATAAATTATTTTATATCAAAAATATAACAGTTCAGTTTTTTTTAATTCTTTTTTATTTGAGTCAAAGTTATTCCTTGAAGAGGGTTACTTTAGCTCGCCAATTTTTTTGGCGCAGAATCTATACAGAACCAAGCAAAAGACCAAAATAAACCTTTAAAATGAAAGATAATAAAATAATACACGTTTTGATATATAAAATTCTTTAATTCTTAAATTAATTAAAAAAATAAACATTCCAACAGCCTTGTTTCTGAAATTTAACAAAAACTTAAAAACTCTTTTTATTTATTATTAAATTACTAAGTTTTAATTCCTATCTAAAGTAAAAACTTTGAAATGTTGCAATAAATAGGCATATATGTCTACAAAATAATCTTACAGCTTCTCTATTATTGAGATTCATCGTATTAAGGCTCATTTATCTTACTAATCAATATATGCTTAATTCTAAAACCAAATATGATTTTAAGGAACACTCTTTTGTTTCATTGGTATTTGGCAATCTAACTCAGGTACTGAGAAACAGCCTTTTTTTCAAATTTGGGGGGTCTATCTTGCAGCCAATATAGTCCCAACTATAAAGCTGCTCGTCTTTGCAGACTAGCTACCGCCAATAGTTTTCCTCTTTTCATACAGCTCACAAGGGCTCCCTCTTCACTTACTGCAGCAGTCACTTGCCTAGGATATTGTCGTAAGTTCCACTTGATCTTGAGCTAATGTTACCCGAATTTATGAGTCAAAGTATACCCATACTTAGTATTTAAAATTTTGCTATCTAAACTTGTAAAAAAGCAATTTTTTATAGCATCATTCTAGTCTTAAATAAATTTCTGAACCTATCTAATGTAATATTAAACAATACTTACCTTAAAAACTCCGTTACAATATAAAGTTCGCAGACCTACACAAAACACGTTCATACATGCGATAAGTTCGAAACACAAATGGCGCCTTTTTACCTTGAAATAGTTCGGGCAACCAAACAAAACGAGTGCCAGTTATGTCTTCTAACAATTCCAGCTTAATCTAAATCGATAGCTGCGATGGCTGCAAAGAGGTGGGAATTTTAATCTTTTTTTTATTTTGAGCCAAAGTTACCCCTTAGAGCTAAAGTAACCCGACCTTACGGTACATTTTTTCAGCAGCATTTTTGTAGTTACTAGGTTTAAATTAAAATGAACACATCCATCCACCAACGTATACTTACTTACTTTATCCTCATTATCAGCTTTTCCCAAAATTAAAGTTTTGTTAGGTAATCCAAAATCCACGAATTCCCTCCAAACCTAGATTTTTCTCTCCAGCTATCCTCCATCGCTTAAAAACCCCCAAAATTGAGGGGTTCCCCCCACCTGACATCACTGAATTCAAACACCAAACCATAGACTAGACCATGTACGATGACAGTTCGGTGGCAAACAAAAATGTTGAATAAGCTTAGCAAGGAATACTTTTTTAGCTTTTAATGCTTTTAGCTCTCTTATTCGACTGAAATAGTAAGCTGTCGTGGTCGTTTCAACATTATCAGTCGTTCATCGAACTAGTGGGCGGTGAGTGGCAATAGAGCATCCAAAAGGTGGCCTTGTAGGACATACGTAGTACCTATTTATAATAATCTGTGGGTAGGACAGATTAGTTGGTAGTTAAAAGTAACGTTATACAGTTTATTATCCTTATACGACAAGTATTTTTTATCCTGTTAAGTCAAATAGTTCCCGTGGGATTTATCCCGGGCATCAGCTAGTAGGAAATAAAAATAAAACAATCAGAATAGCTACAGATGATAAAGTTTATTACCTATATTTTTGCACATTTTTCAATCTATTGAAAATTGTGCTCTAAATGTTATGAAAGATACCTAGGTAACTATATAATTTATTTGTTTGTAAGTTCTACAATAAGCTAAATTCAAAGTAATCTATTTTTGTTTAGCCAAGCTTGCAATTTTTGAAATTTGCACAGACCCTTACAGTCATATTGGTGCTTGTATTGTATTGGTGCCATAATTCGATTGAAAACATAGCTCAAATAGGTCTAAATTAATGCTGAGCTTTTTTACAAGTTTAGCTAATTCTATAAACACACTTACTCTGTACACAACTAAATTGACAGGTCAAATCAGTGCTTTCCCTTTCATAAACGCTCCTTGTGGAAAAGGATAACACTAGAATTTACCTAGATGTAGACCTGTCAGTTTAGTTTACATTATAAGATAATCTAATTGTGAAATGTGTGTTAGCCAGATTGTGAAAAGGAGCACATTTAGTTTGGATTAGATTTTTTTTAAGTTAAACATCAGCTTTAAGATCAATATTATGCATGTTAATAAATAACAAATTGGGAAAGTGAGGGTACTTATAAAAAAAAGGAGACGAAACAAAATCTGGAGCCAAGCTGATTGTAACAGAACTTTCATAAACTACATTTGTATGGACTCAAGCTTGAGAGTTTCTTAAGACTTAGCTTAAGAAACTCTCAAGCTTGAGTCAATGTGTCTACAAATAAAAATACAACTAGTGTATGTACTTAAAACGTGTAGTTTTTTTTTATGCAATTAACTATTAATATTATGAAACTTAAATATACATTTTACATTGTAACAATTTCATATATTCAGGTTAGCTTATATTAATAATAGTATAAATCATATGTTACATCTTAGTTTATCAAGATTGGTTGCTACATAGCACAGTTAAGATAAATAATCACCCACATTCAAAAAATACATAGAAAAAAAAACCACATTTAAATACCAATTAACACAAAAAACAAAAATTAGCTTTTCTTTTCATAAATATACCTAAGCCAAACACTAGAACAAAAGTTGTGAATATCAAATTGCTACAATCCCCCAATAATAGATCTTTGCCGTACTTTAGTTGATATATTTTAGGGCCCATAACCTGGAGAAATTATAGTAAATGCTACATAGAGCTGTGCATTAGATTAATATGTGACTTGAGTTCAAGTTGACTAGGCAGCACCGATCTACAGAGCCTGCAAGAATATATTCCACCATGGAAAACCTTCATATGTTTCTTCATATGCGAGTCAGAATAAAATGATTGTTTGCAAACAGGACAAACATGAGGTTTTATACCTATATGCTTTCTAACGTGGACGACAAGACTCTTACGGCATTTGAAAGATTTACTACAAAATGCGCAGGATTCTTTTGAAAACAAACTGTGTAGCTTTTTATGACTTAACAGATTGGTTTCAGTGTAAAATTGCTTGTCGCACATGTCACATCCGTAAGGCTTTATTTGAAGATGCGTCTTATTTACATGTAGGGAGAGCTCGTTTTCGTTCGAACACGCCTTCTCGCAGAAACTACAAGTTTGAACATGTCTGTTCTTGTAAGACTTGAATTTAACAGCATGTCGCTGCATATGGACGTCATAATGTTTTTGGGACATGAACAATTTGTCACACAGTTGACATTCTTTTATTGTGTGACTTTTCAGATGCGATTTAATCTTTTTCATACCGACAAATGTTCTACCACAAACTTTGCAGGTAATGAATTTGTTTAGTTTCAGTACATGGTTCACTTTCTTATGTTCAAAAAGATAGAATTTCGATTTAAAATTACTTAGACATATATTGCATTGTACTTTTCTTTGAACGTGTTTTAAAATGTGTTTTTTAAGGAAGTAATCCGAAATGAAATGTTTATTGCAAAACGGGCATGTATATCTACATTTGGGTGTGCTTGTTGGTCTATGGACCTTCTTTCTAAATGTTAAGAATTCGCTACAAACGTCTCTAAATATGTTGTCCTCACAGTCCTTTTGATAACCGTTAAATAACTTCTTCTTACTATAAGTTTTCGTTATATTTTTAGCCAGGTTATATAAAGGTTTATCATCGTAATCATTTGTAATATCACTTTCAGCACCATCGGAGTCAGATATTCTAAATTCATCTTCTAAAATCTCAACTTTTAAATCATCATCATCATCGTCAAGTTTTATTTCATTAATTTCATCTAGTTGAAACATCGGTAGTATGGTATCCTGCGATATTTCTACCATTAAATTATTATTAGTAACATCTGTAGTACTGAGTCTATCTAGCATACCGCTAACACAAGAATTTAACCGACTACGAACGTGGTGTATTTTGGCTATGAATATGTAAGAAGATATAGCGTGGTTGTAACATTTATCGCATATTTTTGTTCCCGTGTACGTGTCAAATTGAATCTGCAACAAAACAAAATGGCCGTTAAAATAAATAAGAAAAAAGCGGTTAACGAATGATGTGTAATAAATAGATACATATGATTTCAAGTATTCTAATATTTGGATTAAACGCTAAGTTACGTGTATAATACAATAATAAATACATATACAACAGATAATACAGTATAATACGTTATTAAGTCTGATACTATAACATTTTGAAGGGGCACAAATTTAAAAAAAAGTTGCGAAAAATAAAATTGTAATTGTGTTACAGTTAGTTTGTTCAAGGCTTGAAAACATTTTCAAGTTTTCTTTTATTAATAACAGATTAAAAAATGAATATTTTTGATTATTTACCATTTAATTAATTGAAGAAAAAAACTTGCGATTTGCCCGAAATTTCTAGACTTCCTAGATTTTTTACGGTTTCCAAGCCCTGGTTATGGTTCTACTAATACTAATTTATATTTCATACTTTCAATTAGGTTATTTGAAAATTGTGTTTTTGAATTTGATTGAAATCATTTCTTACAATAATATTATTTTTAGTAAATCCCTAGTCTTATCATTACTCAAAACAATTTGCTTACATTATAAAATAATCTTATTTATACGAAGTCGTAGCGATCCTTCTCAAAGCTCTTTTGGTGCGTCTATTTTTATGATCCTTAGGACCACCTGTGCCTGGATTAAATGTATATGTTTGCAAAATATTTAGATTAGTTCCCATTGAAGCGTTATTGTTAGCTGTTGTTGCTATGTGTGAAAAATCTGTGGCCAAAAAACTCTTTATTGGTGGATTATTATCAAAAGCTATATCCATTTCTTCAATATTTGTGTCCATAGTATATTTTTTCATATTAATTATACTGTTATTACTGTCTATGGCATGTTTTTTAAAGTTATTATCAATAAAAGGTGTTGTTTCTACATCCATTTTCAAATCCTCACTTACTTCAGTAGTATCTGATAAATGCAGACTATATTCTGTATTTGAGGTATGTATTTCTATGTTTTTCTTGTTAATGTCTATTTTAAAATCATTTTTTACAGTATCTTTTATGTTTTGCAAGAAAGTATAGTTTTCTGTACTGCAAGAAAGTATCTCTTTGCTCTTGTTAAGAGTTTCTGTTAAATTTTCATTCACATCTGCTGGAGAAGTAAATTCTTTTGTGTATTTTTTAGTGTTATCGAGAAATTTCAATTTATCATTGGCAATTACATAATCTACTTGATTATTTACTTCAGAATGAAAATTGTGCTTACTGTCAGATATTACATGATTGTTTATATCAGAACAGAAGAAAGAATTCCCATTTCCAAAAACGATATTTGCATTTTCTTTGGAAACGTTTTCTTCATCGCAACAAATACATGTTAATCTATTATTAGAGTTATTTGATAGGCAAATTTTACATTCCCATACTTCTTGTTCTTTACCATCAAAAGTAGATTCTTTAATCCCAACAGTCTCATTTAAATCAATTTCTTTGATAGGTTCATTTGTTATGATTGTACATATTTTGTTATTGCGATCATAATTTCTGTTGCAATAATCACATTTTCCTGTATTCCCGAAAATCCAACAAAATTTACAATCGTCTTTTATAATAACATCAGACTCTGTATGGTTCAAATCTGAAGTTTTATTATTTAAGCAATTCTTACAGTTTGGATATTTAAAAATCCAACATATTTTACAAGTTGTTTCTTGTGCTGAATCATCAATTTTAACAACTTGTTCCTCTTCTAAGCACATTTCTTTTGATGATGAAGATGAATTTTTGCCCATATTAAAAACATCAAACTGTGATCTATTTTTATCAAAAGTATATTCCAGAACTTGAAGTTCATTAGAATTTTTAATTGGATTAAGCAAATAAGGTTTTGTAAATGAGAATGTAATGGAACTTGTGAATTCAAAATTAGTTTTTAGCTCTAAATCTGGAGCAGCGAAGACAAATTTCTTGTTAGATTCTTGACCAACTAAACCTTTGTCCTCACTATCTAATTTTCTCTTTCTCAGTTTTAGGATTTTAGCCTGATGTGGGACCAGTAGTTCTTCATATTTGTATTGGTTTGGCTAAAACATCCAACATATTCAGTCTTAAACACTGAGCAATAAAAAACTTGTCATATATTTCATTTAACAAAATTTTACAAGACAGCTAACAATTAGGTTACAATAAAATATCAAAATACAAGAAATCAAAAGTTCAGCTTAATGTCCCACAGGCATCTTCTCTCTTTCTCTCAAAGGAAAAGAATAAAGATACAGAGCTTACTACACCATAAGGCCTACTAAATACAACAGCTGATAATTTTACACTTAAAGCTTAGGAAAGGGATATTCAGCTGATATTGGCGACAAAAAACAAGGTAGTAACAGCACAAGTATGAATGACAACAACACTACAAAGCAGAGGCTTTTTTTATTATTATTGCATGGTAAGCTGCCAACTTCATGCCAGATGGAAAGTAATACATTGGAGACTCAATCATCCAGACTTCAGTCATACAGAATTGTAATTGTCTGGACTGCAACCACACGGAATTGTGATTGTCTGGACTGCAACCACACTTAATATGTTTGTAGTTTAATCCAGGCATGCAAAACATAGTGATTATATACCTACTCAGTGGGCTTGCTATAAGATTGACGTGAGTATCTGTGTATCTGTCTGTTCCCTCATAGCTCCCTAGCTAATGGACCAATTTTAATGCGGTTTTTAAAGCTTTTGCATAGCTTCTATCGCGGGCCAGCGTGGAGACCGAATCCAGAAAATAATCTGACACGGGACTCTTCCACGGTGAGCCGCTAGATGGCGCATTTTTATCGACGCCATCTAGCGGTGAGCCGCTAGATGGCGTTGATAAAAAATGCTATGCAATAGCTTTACCGCGGCAGTCCCCGAGTGCCACACGTCTTTTTTATGTTTGAAAGCTACTGACATCAAGGTGGGTCTAAGCTTTAATTAATGAGGACCTGCGGGTTTGAAAATTATCAGCTTATTTCCTACATGATAAAAGGATCTAATAAAATTTCCCTGTGTACTTCAGCAGCAAGTAGTATAAGCAACTTACAGCAGATATTGTGTATTTGGGCTCATTAGAATGGTCTCAATAAGTAGGTGTAAGATAGATAGGAGGATCCAAAGTTGGAGCAAACTGGGTAACAGTATATCATACACAGTCCGGACATAGATTTAGATAGCAGGGGGTGTTTTAAATTTTTAATTTACACTTGTTCTAGAATTATTATCAAATCTTCATACATTCAATTATGTGGATTTTCGATTATTCGAATGACTTACAAATACAATTAGTCCAGTTGATTGAGTCTCCAATGTATAATGGTTAGTATGTTGTACAATAAATTAAAAAAAAAAAGCAAAATTAGAATTTTAAATTTTTACTGATAGACATCCACTATTGAACAAAGGTCTCTTGCATGAACTTGCACAGCTCTCCAACTTGCACTGCCTGCATTCAGCGGCTCCGTGCAACTTATCAGATGTTGTCTGTCCACCTATGGGGGGGGGGGGTGGGGGGGGCTACCAATCCTTACCACTTTTCGGTGCAGGGCCACCACTCCAGCACCTTGGGACCCCCAAAGACCATCAGCTTTTCGAACCATGTGTCCCATCCATTTTCACTTAAGTTTTGTGAGTCGACGACCTAGTATTATATCTAACTAGCTTTAACCCGCAGCTTCGCTCACGTTAGGTTCGATTTTTTAACCCCCTATTTAACCCTCTTGGGGTTGAAATTTTCCAAAATCCTTTCTTAGAGGATGTCTACGTCCTAACAGCTACCTGTATGCCAAATTTCAGCTCAATCAGTCCAGTGGTTAGAGCTGTGCGTTGATAGATCAGTCAGTCAGTCAGTCACCTTTGCCTTTTATATATTTAGATTTGATCTCTGAGGGATACTCTGAGCATAGATCATAGAAGTAAGTTACTATAAACAAAAATATACTCACGCCTGGCATAGTAGCAGTTAAAATATTGTTCATTCTCTTAGTCCCAGTCAATCCAGAATAACCTCCATGAAGATGAACAACATCATCCAAACTCATCAAACGGGAACTTTTATCCAAGCAAACCGTACACAACGAACTAACTTTCCGTTCAACCAAGCATTCCAACAATGACTTGAATTTATGCTTTTCGTTATGCTGCAAATGTTCTCCCAGAGTTTTATTGGTTGAGCCACATTCGTTGCATCTGAAATCATCTATTTTAATTTCTTCCGAATTCTCTTGCATGTACATGTGTGTTTCTTTGGTATGTTTTCGTAATTGGGAACGTTTAACAAACGATTTGCCACATAATCTACAATGAAACCACATGCTTTTTGGATGGGAACTCTCGTGATTAACTAATGATTCTACGTTAGGTAGGATCTGCCAGCATTTTTGGCACTCAAGTTCACTCATTTTGTTGTTGCTGCACTCAACTGAATAATTATTTGTTACATTAACAATATTTATGACTGGCTCAGCATAATCAATAACATTGTCGTGTTCGACATAAATAAAGTTATGATTTGGACAAAGTTTTCGTTTTCCTCTTTTCTTAACTGGTTCTACAGGATCTAGTTTTGCATGTTTTTCATATATATCATCAAAACAGTTTCGTAAAGCTCTTTCTGCTCTATCACATTGTTGAGTGAATAAATAGCAACTTATTGCTCTGTTTACACATTCGTTACATATTTTATTTGGAAAGTTTGGGTCTTCTGCAATCTGAAATCAGTAAGAATGATATTTAAACAATAGATATACATATATATGTAAAAATTGGTTCCAAATAGTTTGTACATAACCTCTTAACAAAACTAAATTGACAAATCTAAAAGTATGTACATAATATAAAAATAGATACTAAAAAGTAGACAACCTGCAAGCAGTACTCGGTGATTCCTGATATGGGGGATTGGAGGTAAAGAAGAATTTTTTTAACCTAACTAACAGTAGATAATGAATTCTGGGTCAAAGTTTTTCTGTGTGTTCAATAAATAATTCTAAATTGATAGTAAGGATTTTTGCATACAAGAATCCAAGTGGTAATAAAAATGCCTGTAAAAAAAGTACCTACCAAGGACTTTGTCCTATAAAATTAAGGTGATTTACATGTTGCATTAATATATCGACAGAAATATCCAAGTTGAAATTTTTTATGACAAAATGTAACATTTTCTTTGCTACACAATGATATTGTAAAGTTTTGTTCTGAAAAGAACAACTGCCGAGTTTCTTGCTAGCTTTTCTCAGCAGCATCTGCTCTCTGAACCGGCGTTGGTCTTGACTTGTCGTAAGAGCCATAGGCCTACATTAAATAAATCATTTTGAATCATGAAAATTAGTAAAAATACCTTATAAGGGTGAAAGCTTGCAACTATATCACGTATAGTAACCTCGTGCAAGGCGCCGCTAACCGCCAATGTTAGTATCTCGTCAAATTCAGACAATTTATTCGTGACGTTCAAGCAGTACCTACAAACTCTTAGCCTCAGAGTCCCTTGTAGAAGATATTCAACAGCGTTCTTGGTACTTAAAGGCACTTTTAAATCGTCTTGCTTCTTTTCGTGATCACTAACTTTATTCGTTGTGTTAACAAGCCTCGAGAATGTTTTAGACTCTTTTATTTTTTCGGGTTTGTGGTTCATCTTCTCAATCACAATGCAAGTTATTTTATAGCTTAATGCATTGCTTAACAACAATTAAGAATAAATATTAGTTCTTATTCTTACACTGATTCATAGTTAAAGAAATTAGGAAATAAAATAAAATAGCAGAAAATAGCGGATTAACTATGGTTTCGTTTCGTTTAGTGACAGCACGAATCACGAATCACGATTACTATCAAAGATACAGATTACTATAGAGTATAAAAATATATCTACCCGTCCACGTCAAGTTGGCCGTCGTCAACCGTTACAAAATGACGTCATACCGTACCGTTAACAAAAAAAAAATAATTGTATTTTTTACTGTAACCGCAGCTAAGACGAAAATTTTCTTCTCTGGCAACGTTTTTCATGGCAATGACATCTTGAAAGTCTAAAGGCGTAATTTTTAATTCCTTATTTTTTTCCGCTTGAGAAAAAGTCATTAATTAGAGTAATAAATAGTCTGCGCTACGCATAACTTTTTTTATTTTACTCCTCGTAGAAGACGATACGCGAACAAAAATAAATAACTAATTTAAAGTTAACCAAAAACCACTAAAAATGAGACAATAGGTAACAAAATTTGAAAAAATTTGGTAGTGACAATCGCGAGCTATACGTTGCTATCTGTACTTAGCTGGACTTATGGTGCGGTGCGGGAAGCAAGGGGTAAAGTAGGTAGCGGCCAACTTGACTGGACGGGTAATAAGTGGATAGACGGTAGATGTAGATACCTACCTACTAGGTGATGTATACTCTATGATCACTGTGACCATTTGATTTGTTTTGACATTTGCATTTCATATTTGAAGTTTTGAAGCTACCTATTGAATGCCAACTAGACAAAGTCCTGTCAATTGCAAAAAATGCGATTTATTTACTGTTTACATCGGTATTTTCATAATATTTTGATGAAAAACGTTTGCCTGTAATATGTGAACTTAATTTCGCGTATTAAAAATGTCGTGGCTTAATCTGAACCAGAGTTTAAGCAGCTTGAAAGGGCAGATTACGAACTTTGCTACAGAAGTGTTATCTGAAGGATCCGCGCAGGATAACGAAGCAGAATCTTCTGGAACAGAATCCTCGGTAAAGGAGCTTGAAGAGAAATGCCGTAACCAAGAGCTTGAGGTGGGTTTTCGATGTAAAAACTTGCTTTATAGTTGAAATCTTATTTCGTTTGACAGCTAGCTTGAAGGTTATGTTTTTCTCATTATTCAATCAATTTTGTGACATCGGCTGATTCTTAAACTACCAATTACCACTTTAATACGCCTTAATATCTATTCTATTGTGGCTAGAAATCTTCAATGCAGTCGTCCTGAGTTCATAATATAAAAAATTCGCCTATAAGTAACTTTGTTTATGAGATTTGAATGCAACCTTTTTCATTTCTGAATTTCTTCATTGACCTATAATTCTAAGCAATATTTAAGCATCCAAATTACAAACTACAACAATAATTAACAGATTACTAATAAATGTTTTAATTCAGAAATGTTCATGATAAGATAAAAACAAGATGTCTAAATATGCAATTAATGATCTATCATATTACTATACAAAGTTGTATGAAAATGCATAGTTCCTGTCACACATTAACACAATTCGATGGTTAACAACCAAGAACTTCTATCTGACTATATTTTTCTTTTAATCATACCTGCAATCAAACCAAAAATATATAAAGTTTTTTTACGATTTGTGTAAACTTTTGACATTTTGAGTTAGGAAATCTTGGCTGCTAACCATAGGGTCCACAAAGCAACACAACCTTACGACAATCTCATGTCTTCTCGTTTTAATCTTTAGAAGTCCACTGCTGGACATACTAATGCCCTCCCGACCAAATCCGGCCATGAGCCAATCTCCACAGAGATAAGCCATCTGTGCGGGAGATATTATAGTGCTCAAGTGTGTGTGCAAATATAGGTATTTGTTAACCACTAGACCCACTGGACTTCTGTGGACAAGCTTGATAAGCTTGTATCCAGCGAAAACCTACAACTTGTCTCAGCAGAACTTGACTTGGTGGGAGGGTTTTCCGCTCCAGCACCTTGGGACCCCAACGACCATCGGTTCATAGAACTATGTGACTTTCCCATTGCCACTTCAGCTTTACGACTGGCTGAGCTATGGTTTTGAAATATTACGAATCACTCATTTGATGCGATTTTGTTTTATCCTCATTTACTACCCTATTAAAACTTAGACACATTTTTTAAACCTTTAGACTTTAAAACTCCAAAACTCCAACCCGACTATGGAGAATTGGATATAGCATCCTTTATATTGGTTTTGTTCATATAAAACCTCACCTGGACTATAATAACAAATCGATTGTCACCTCAGTCGTCAGTCATCACAATCGTCAGTCAGTCATTGCAATTGTCTCAGTAATTTAGGCGCTACAGTGGAAAATACGTAAATAGTCACACACATAGTACATAGACTGCTATAAAAAATTTTGTGGCATTTGAAGTCGGTTTTTTAAAAAGGATTTTTACTTTTAGCTTTTTAGTGTAGATTCTTGAGATCAATCAACGTATTCTCTGATCGCAAGCAATTTGCTCATATTCATTGAGGAGTTCCATCCTCCATCACCGAAGATCTTTTTCAGATCTTCACCAAAAAACGGAACCATCCTATGTCCTTTCAATTAAAAATGAAAAATATTGATATTGGTTCGGATTTGACAGAGTCATGGAGTAATATCGCTAAAATCTATAGGCGTCGAATAATTGAGAACTGTTATCAATGTAAACCTGCCCTAAAAGTTTTAGTTAGTTACATGTCTGTGGTCTACATCTCTTTCCGTATTATTTAACCACCGTGACTTAACTTGTGTTGTGTACAACAATTACTTGATAATTCTTATTATCTTGTAATCAGTTGCCTACTTTTATTTTTGGCAAAGAACCATCAAGGACCTCCTCCGTTTTTTGAAGTTGGTTAAAAATCCTTTTAGCTTTGGTGTAGTCTGGTAAAAATTGGGATGTTTTAATAAAACAATTTTCTGGGCAGAATGGAGATGTTTGGTTTGCAACCAGCACATAAGTATAGTATATACTAATCATTCCAAGTTAATTAATTAGTATGTAATAATTGTTTTTTCCGTAAATTATATGTTATTCCACCCATTGCACTATTGTCGTATCAACTCCTAGCACAAGCTTTCCGCTTATTTGGAAGGGAGAGGAGAATATAAGTCAAGTTCAGCTTGGCTAATATCCTTTAAAAAAATTTTTTTTTTGAGGCCAGTAAAAATTGGAGCCAAGTATTTTATAGCGTCACTAAAGCGGTTCGCTGCAGGTTTTCAATCCCAAAGCTAATTCTGTTATCTACCTGTTATCAGAGTGCAAACACAGATACCCTATCTACCCTACGTTGTACCAACGGCCATTTCGATCCAAAGGTGGTACACTGCTAACTGTATATTGCATTGCAGGCTTTTCTAGGGATATATTAATTTTTAATAGGGTTCCCTAGTGAAACACACACATTACATCTATACTAATATTATAAAGCTGAAGAGTTTGTTTGTTTGAACGCGCTAATCTCAGGAACTACTGGTTCGAATTGAAAAATTATTTTTGTGTTGGATATTCCATTTATCGAGGAAGGCTTTAGGCTATATAACATCACGCTGCGACCAATAGGAGCGAAGCATCAGTGAAAAATGTTGCAAAAACGGGGAAAATTATCCATATTTAAAATAGATTCTTTTAAAAACTTCTTAATCGTGATCATAATAACAGAAATTGACGCGGACAAAGTCGCGGGCAACAGCTAGTTTATTATAACTTAGTATTTGTGAAACAAAATATTCATCTTTATAAACATTGGCTAACATAGCATAAACCACAATATGCTCTACACTATTATGGGATGGCGCGTCAATGGATGTGCAAAGCCTAACATTCCATTAAAGAATCCTAGATCTGCTCATAGTTCACGGACTGATTGCAGATAGAAGAGAGGACAAAAGAAAAAAAAAAGAAAAGAAAGAGTGCCACACGCACTCGGGGACTGCCGCGGTAAAGCTATTGCATAGCATTGCATTTTATCAACTACATCTAGTGGTGAGCCGCTAGATGGCGTTGATAAAAAATGCGCCATCTAGCTGCTGACCGTAGAGGAGTCCCGTGTCAGGTTATTTTCGTTACGGAATTTCTGGATTCGGTCTCCACGCTGGCCCGCGATAGAAGCTATGCAATAGCTTAACAAAGGGTGACATTCATCATGTATTTAACTAGGCAACGTCGTAAGCTAGTAACACCATCCTGTCGTCTGCTTAGAGTGCAGAAGTCCTTTGTGAGGTAGAATATACGCTTTCATAACTTGATTCCGAAAGAATTGGTTGATTTACCGTTGCACAAATTTAAACAGTGCGTAAAGAAAAATTTAAGAGGCTATTACACAGTTAATCCATTCCCAGCCAAAGCCGTTCTCCAAACAATAAGCTCGATCTTAATAATAAGTGGTGTTAAGTCTTGCACGATGGTACGGAATACTTCGTGTGCGCGTCCGACACACACTTGACCGTTTTTTATTATTTAGGACAGTGCCCTCTACACAACTCACCAATATTACTCAAGATAAAATCTGTGAATCAAATCCACACTCCCATACCCAATGTAAATCGATTGTTTATGCAAAATTATTTTGGCGCCAATTTCTAGCTACCTGATGATTTGGTTCGTGGATTCCTTCGACAGGGTTCTATGTTCGATGTTTTTCTACTCTGACATAGAACCTTGTAATAGTAAAACAAACTATGTTTTAATAAGTTACAAAAAGTAGACAATTCTTTTTTTTATTACATACATGTAAAAGAATTTATTAACAAGTCGGTTGATAGATCGGCCGGTCCGATTTTTGAATATTGTTGGAAAAAACACAATCAACACAAAAATATCGACTGAAACGTGGACGCGGGCTTTTGAATTTCAAATCTGGAATGATTTAAATTTGGAATTGCTTATGCGAACCGCCAATAGGTCAAAGAGGAATGTATTCGCATAATTCTGTCTCTTTTGTTTGTTTGCTTGTCGATATTGTATAATAGGGGTGTTCCTAGGATTTTTTGATTTCTTTGTCTTCTAAATATCTATTAAAAAATCCATCCATCAATCCATCAATCTCCACAGAGATTAGCCATCTGTGCGAGAGATATTATAGTGCACAAGTGTGTGCGCAAACACAGGTAAACTCTATTCCCTCACTCTCATTTTTTTTTTCGATGACAGATAGCCCTTGACTGCGATCTCACCTGATGGTAAGTGACGATGCAGTCTAAGATGGTAGCGGGCTAACTTGGAAGGGGTATAGCAGTGTAAATTCAACCCATACCTCTAATCGGTTTCTACACGCCATCGTGCCGGAACGCTAAATCGCTTGGCGGCACGTCTTTGACAGTAGGGTGGTAACTAGCCACGGCCAAAGCCTCCCACCAGAGAAAAGACTCTCATAGTCTATAGACGGAAAAGCCGACACGAATGGAAAGAGATCAGGCGCAGGACCGACGGCTTTACGTGCTCTCCGAGGCACGGGGGTAACTCACCGCCTACTTCCTAACTCCGGGCTAGTACTGAGAATTTCTTGACAGAAAACCTTAATACATTTTTGTCCCGACCCGGGATCGAACCCGGGACCTCGTCATCCACAGTCGAACTAATCACTAGACCAACGAGGCAGTCCCACTCGTGGACAAACGAGTAGCGTGGTAGACTCTTGGTACAAGGGGCACGAAATCATGTGCTGAACCTTCCAAACGTCCACAGCTGAACATACAAGCCTGTGTCCAATTGTGAACGTCCACATCTGAACATAGCCCAATGTCCAACTGTGGACGTCTGTCGGTTATGACGAAAGCGACGACTCAGTACAAAACGTTATCGAAAGTATTTAGGTAACTCTAAAACCTCGGCAACCCCAATGTATGCGCATAGTTTGCTCAATGAGTGAATAACCTAACAGAGATAAAACTAAGGCTGAAATCTATATACCGCTCTCTCACTCTGCTCAGACAAGACTTTGTAGCTCTTATGACACGTCATAAATCTACCACCGGTTCGGAATGCAGATTCTGCTGAGAAGAGCCGGCAAGAAAATCAGCAGTTGCTCTTTAAAAAAAAAAATTTTACAATAGGTTACAAAACTATGCTATGTATACAGTGCTTCCACAATGAAGTTTCCTAGGTCCTACATACAATCCAATGCATGTTAAGACAGGCAGACAGAAAGTAGACCCATTCCCGTTGGCGGCACCCGTTCACGAGCACGACGCATGATCCAGCCATTGCTTCGCTCAACCATATTTGAGGGAACGTAACAACCCGCACCACACGACACCACCACAGAAATGTTTAAGAGAGCATGACATACTTAGGCTAGATCTCAGGATTAGTCTGGGTTGTTCCTACGAAGCTAAGTCTCTGGTCGGCTATTTACTCATTTGGTTCGGTGACGCGTTTCCTCCTGTATAACTTATTCAAAACCTATTATTATCAGACAATCTCCTTCCTGTACGCAAGTCGCAACTAACCTGACACGGTACGTGACGTACCTACTCCTGAAATAGCACTAATTCTCCGTAACTGATAAGAGAAATAGGTAAGGTAGGTTGTTCGATAAGCAATCACTTCATATAAGATGGCTATTCGCCATTCACACACTTTTTTTTTTTTTTTTTTCTAAAAAAGAATATTAGCTAAGCTGAACTTGACTTATATTCGTCTCTCCCCTCCAAACAAGCGAAAAGCTTGTGCTACGAGTGGGTACGACAATAGTGCAACGGGTGGGGCTCGAACCTGCGACCTTACAGTCCACAGTCTGCACCTTTAACTGTTGTGCTATTGAGGCATTCCCTTTGGAAACATTAAGGAGCATTCTGAGGCATACAGATGTCCTCACGATGAATTCCTTCAACGTCAAAGCAATTGATATTTAGATACTACTGTTCATTTCAAGTTGGCCGTCGTTAACTGTTACAAAATGACGTCATACCGTACCGTCGACAAGAAAATATTAATTGTGTTTTTCACTGTAACCACGACTGTGACGCTCGTTTTCTTCTCTGGCAATGCTTTTCATGGCAATGACATCTTGAATTTCGAAAGGCGTGATTTTAAATATCTTAGTTTTTTCCGCTTGAAAGAAAGTCATTAATTAAATTCTAATAATATAAAGGCGAAGGTTTGTATGTGTATGTGTGTGTGTGTATGTTTGTGACTCCTTCACGCCACAACGAATTAACCAATTTGGCTGTTTGGAATGGAGGCAGGCGCAGCTCACATCCAGGATTAAAACATAAGCTACATTTTATCCCGGAAAATTTAAGAGTCCCTACGGGAATTAAAAAACCTTAATCCACGCGGACGAAGTCGCGGGCATCATTTAGTAAAGTAATAAATAGTCTGCGCTATGCAAAACTTTTCCTTTTTTACTCAAAAACCAAACAAATATAAATAACTGATTTAAAGTTAAAACATTCAAAATGTAACAATAACAAAACTCTGAAAGAATTTGGTAGTAACAATCGCGAGCGGTACGTTGCTATCTGTACTAAGCGGGTCTGACTTGAGGTGCGGTGCGGGGAAGCGCAGGGCGAGGTAGCGGCCAACTGAACATGAACGGTTAGTATTTACTCAAAACACACAAGTAAGTGGTTCCTGGGAGTTGAACCCCGGACTCTCAACAGAGGCTGAAGTTTTTTTTTAAATGTATGTATATCGTATTGAAAATCCATGTGTATCTTTACAGATAGCAGCATTGAAGAAACTCAACGATGAATTGCAAACCACATTGCAATTTGAGGTAAGTTAAATTTTTAATTCCATCAGAGTTGTACCCTTTGTTTTATTTATTTACTAGCGGCCCGCTCCGGCTTCGCACGGGTATAAAATATGTAGCCTATGTCATTCACTGTTATGGATGTTATCATACCTATGATAAATCTCGTAGGGTTCAGCCTGCGTTTGCAATGTAAGCGGAAAAAATGTAATTATTTACGACATCACTTTAGAAACCTCAAAAATAACAGTATTTCTCCACTATTTAAAGGATGTTAGTATACATACAAACCTTCCTCTTCAATCACTCTATCTATTAAAAAAAACCGCATCAAAATCCGTTGTGTAGTTTTAAAGATTTAAGCGTACATAGGGACAGAGAAAGCGACTTTGTTTTATACTATGTAGTGATACAACTTTATTGCATGAATATATATTTTAATGTTATTATATATTTCTTTTAATTGTATCATGTTATACGTGGCCGGAAATACAGGCGCTGAAAGTGCGTTCCATACCTTAGACGTTCGAGGAATAAAAGCAAAGTTATTATAGGTATAACACAAAATCAGAACCTTTTGAAAAAAAAAATCAAGTTTACATCCAAATGCATCGATATTAATCAGTGAATAAGTTTGTTCAACTATTTGACAACAGTGCATTAACATAACATTTAAAAGGCATAAATATTTAGGACTTCCCGAATCCCTTTTTTACGATTAAAATTAGTTATTCTGAATTTTGGAAGCCCACCCTTGTGCTCCACTTAAAATTCAAGCATTTGCAAGCATAATTATGATGAAACTAGATTTCGGCCGCGACTCTGTCCGTGTCGATTCCTTTATCCACCATCCGCCAAATTGGAAAAAATCTGTATGGTACAACTTTTTTTTTATTCGATGACAAGATAGTCCTTGACTGCGATCTCGCCTGATGATGTAGTCTAAGATGGTAGCGGACTAACTTGGAAGGGGTATGGCAGTGTATATTCAACCCAAACCACTAATCTGTTTTTACCATCGTGCCGGAACGCTGAATCACTTGGTGAGACGTTTTTGACTGTAGGGTGGTAACTAGCCACGGCCAAAGCCTCCCATCAGACCGACTAGAGACAATTCAGAAATTATAAATTCCCAAATTGCCCCCGCCGGGAATCGAACCCAAGAGCTCCCAGTTATAAGACCACAGCGCTCACCAATGCGCCAGGGAGATCGTTTAGCCGATATGCTCGATATATAAAGGAAGTCCGAGCTCTAACGTTTTTTTAATTCAGTGACAAGATAGTTCATGACTGCGATCACATCTGATGGTAAGTGACGAAGCAGTCTAAGATGGTAGCGGACTAACTTGGAAGGGGTATAGCAGTGTAAATTCGACCCATACTCCTAAAATGTTTCTACATACCATCGTGCCGGAACGCTAAATCGCTTGACGGCACGTCTTTGACGGTGGGTCTCTAAAAGATGTGAAGCACATGTCATCAGCTTACAGTCTTCCGACTGATTAGAGATTTAAGGGTGGAAAAAAATAATTATAAAGTTTCACCATCGCGATCTTTCTAAACTGTAACCGGTCAAAACAAAGCAGTATCTAGTAGTACCCACTAGGTATGGGGAGATAAATGTATTGATCGATCTCAAACGGGGGGTGATAAGGGGGTATAAAAGCGATTGATAACAGACTCAGGGCTTTGTTTAGTGGACACCAGTTCTGGACGGTGGAGGTAAGTACTTAGCTTTAAGCTTTTGTGTTTTATTCTAGCTCAAACCTCCTTTACCTCACTATCGTCTGCGTAAAGTGCAGAAGTCCTTTGTGGAGTCGAGTATACGCTTTTATAACTTGATTCCGAAAGTTAGATTTACCATTACATTTTAAACAGTGTTTAAAAACACATTTATTAAGTAGAGGTTATTACACAGTTAATGAATTCCTTAATGACAAAGATGCTTGGAAGCAATCTTTCTTGCTGCTTTGCTTCAGCTGTCCACAAGATAGATAAGCTACATATTGTAACATTTTTTTTTGTTTTGAAAAGAGCAACTGCTGAGTATCTTGCGGGCTTTTCTCAGCAGAATCAGCGTTCCGAACACAAGTTGGCCTGCATGAAGTAAACAATTTTGAGTTTGAATTTGAGTTTAGGCCTTTATCAGCGATGATAGTCGCGTCTTGTCTTTTGCCAATGTAGGAGCACTCCATCATCATGAACACTCCATCCCCCCTCAAACATTGCTTCAGTTGGGACAGTCGGCCATGTTGTCTTGTCATACTATCATACTAATATTCCCTTCCGGCTTCCGTTTTTCCCTATAACTACAATTTGGATACTTTACATCAAGAGTGAATAGGCATTTTCTTGGCAAGCGCGTTCCATCTTAGGCTGCATCTTCGCAGCCAAGCGATTTTGATGAATGAGGTACCTATCATTAGAATCTTTAGCTTATTCCGGGTGGCATAGGGTAAAAAAAATGAATAGGGTGACCATGGTTCCGCATTAAAGACTGTTAGAGACACATAATATAATCTATGGCATTTTGTTATCTGTGACAGTCAATTTGTATTAAATGTCATTTTATTGAGTTTGACAACTGTCACTGTGTACTTCTCTTGATTTAAAACCTTAAAATGTAAAAGATGTCCCCTCGGTGCAAATAAATAAATAATCATGTAATTCAGTAATCTTTGTTTAATTTTAACATCATAATAATATCAACTTCAACATTTGGTGCCGAAAATATAGAAATTCAGTTTAATTAGTGCAAAATTAGTATTTTTATAAACTTTCGAGTCTTAAAAGCACGTGCCGCCATTATTGCGCAACATTAAATTTTGTTCACAAGCGCCGAGGGGACCCACAACATAAAAAATACAACCTGCACCGGAGGACATCTTACAGCCGGGGGGCCAATATTAAAGGATTTACTAATAATTCACGCAAAGGAGGTATTTAAAGGCGTAGTTGTACGCTGGCAGCCACGCGGTTATAGCCAAGCAGTTCTTCGTCACAACTTCCATATTTCGTTCGCCGCAGACGCGAACAGGTCTCCACGATGCCTTTAGAAGATATTAAACGTCTCCGAAGTGCAAGAGGGCAGTGTAAAGGAGCAATCACACGTTTAGAAGCCTATTTCAACCAAGATAAGGACTTTGACCTCAGCGATATTGAGGTGCGCGAGTCAAGCCTCACTAGTAATTACCAGAAATTTCAGCAAATTCAACTTGACATACTCTGCCAAGGCGGGGGAGAAGAGGATGACGAGACATGCATCATCGAAGAGCGATACCTCGCACTCTGCTCCAAGCTCAGGAAGCTCAAGCGTGCAGCGGAGCAGGAAGGACAGAGTGGTAATTCATGTGTCAAACAGCGAGTTCATCTTCCTCCTATTAATATTAAGCCATATGACGGAAAGGACATAAGTGGATACAAGCAGTTCATGGACTTGTTCAGTGCAGTGATTGACAAAGACAGTAAATTATCAAGTGTTGAAAAGTTTTATTACCTAAAGAGTTTATTAGTTGCTGAACCACTTCAACTCATCGAAGGTTTGCCGGTGTGTAATGATTCTTATAAATCTGCAATTAACCTACTTAATAAAAGGTATGACAACCTTTCATTGTTAATAAATAGTCATATAAACACTTTGTTGGATCTGCCTATTGTTCAAAAGGGTACAGCTTCCAATTTGCGCGATATTGTGAGCCGTATAAGGCAGCATACATCAGCTTTAGAGAACTTGAAGCAACCCGTTGAGCAATGGGGACCTCTTCTAGTATGCATTCTTATAAGGAAACTTGATCCGTTAACAATTAGATTGTTTCATGCTGAGCGAGACACCTCAAAAATAGCAACGTTAGATAATTTATTAGATTTTATTTCAAAGAGGGCTGCTTCAATGGAAGCTACCTCCTCGCATAATGTTGATAAAACTAAATCAAAATCGGTCAACCTTGCAGGTGTTCATCAGTCAGTCAATCAAAACAAAACATGCCAGCTATGTGGCAGAGGTCAAGTCCACAAATTATTTAAATGTCCTAAGTTTAATTTACTGTCAGTTGATAATAGAGTAGAGTATGTTAATAAAAATAATTATTGTAAAATTTGTTTATCTAATCATAAACAGAAATGTCGTTTCTATATGCGCTTTCGTTGCAGTGAGTGCAAGGATTATTTGCATAATTCCTTACTGTGTCAAAAGGGATTAAAGGTCAGGGTTCCAGAGTCAGACAATTCAGATTGTAGTCCGGAGGTAAACTTACATTCACATAAGTCATTGGGTACCAAGGTTCTACTGCCAACTGTTAAGGTGCTGATTAGCAATTCCACCGGAGGCAGGATTATTGCCCGGGGGATACTTGACTCAGGGAGTCAGAGTTCATTCTGCACGTCTAGTCTTGCTTACAAGTTAGGATTAAGGCAGTTCAATCTTCAAAATAATGTTGCCACTATAGGTAATAATATAAATACAACCCATAAGGCAATCAATCTTACCATCCATTCTATGACTCAAAATTATAAATGTAATATAACTTGCTCCATCATTGATAAAATATCTCAACCACTGCCCCACAGAAAATTCGACTTAAATAATATTTTAATACCAAAGTCAGTGCCTTTAGCTGATCCTGAGTTTAACATTCCAGGTCAAATAGATCTACTGCTTGGAGCTGACATCTTCTTTCAAGTTATACAAAATGGGAAAATTGAAGGAGGACCTTCTGACCCCATACTGCTCAACACAAGGTTTGGATACGTCATCTCAGGTGATTCTTTTCCTTCTTCTCCTTGTTGCAATTTTAATGTCTCCTTGCATACAGCTGTAGATACTGATCTGGATTCCGTAGTGAAAAGGTTCTGGGATACAGAAAAGGTACCTGAGGTATACTCTGAAGCTTTGCCAGAGAATGAGCAAAGTGAGATTATATTCAAAGAATCAGTTCAATTACAAGATAATACATTTTCTGTTAAATATCCCCTTAAGGTGAGTTTAACAGATATAAATACAAATGATTCATTTGCAATCGCATTGCAGCGATTTTATAATTTAGAGAAGCGTTTCTCAAAGGATCCTACATTTTATAATTTATACAAGGATTTTATAAATGAATACATTAGGTTAGGTCATGCCAAGGTAATACCAATTAATATAAATAATGATGTAGACCAACCACTTTATTATCTTTCCCACCATGCAGTAGTACGCATGGATAAAAAGACAAACCCATTGCGCGCCGTATTCGATGGCAGTGCTAGGTGTCATAATAAACATAACAGTAGTCCTAGTTTAAATGACATGTTATGTAATGGACCAGTTGTCCAAAAACAATTATTTGACATATTGTTGCAGTTTCGCACATTTAAGTTTGTACTAATGTGTGATATACGCCATATGTACAGATGTATATTAATTCATCCAGAGCACAGAGTATTGCAAAATATCCTCTGGAGAGAAAGTACAGATTTACCTCTACAATGTTTACAATTGCAGACCATAACATATGGTTTAAAAAGTTCAGCTTATTTAGCCACAAGATGTCTAGTAGAACTAGCTTTAAAATTTGGCAATACATTTCCACTAGCCAGCAAGGCAATATTACAAAATTCATACATTGATGACATTTTATGTGGAGCTCCTACTATACAGGAAGCTCAAATATTAAAAACTCAACTTATTGAACTCTTAAAACTTGGCAATTTTCAGTTGCACAAATGGTGCTCCAATAGTTCAGATTTAATTTCAGATATACCTAACGAAAAGCTCGGCTTCTCACAGCGGGATCTAGATCAGGAATCGCAGGTAGTAAAAACACTAGGTTTGTCTTTTGACACAAGGGATGACGTGTTCAAGGTTAGTGGCAGCCAGGTTGATTCTCCCAAAGTACCTACTAAAAGAAGTGTGTTAAGCTCCATAAGTAGATTTTTTGATCCTTTAGGTTTTGCAGGTCCAATTGTTGTTAAAGCCAAATTAATATTGCAACAGATTTGGCAGCGTAACCTGGACTGGGATGCCTGTTTACCCAATGATTTAGCTGAAATTTGGCATTCATTTCAAAATGAAATCTGTAATATGAAAGAATTGTTGATTCCACGCAATGTGCAATTGTCTGATTGTGATGAATCTGAACTGATAGGATTTTGTGATGCAAGTAACGAAGCTTATGGTTGCTGCATTTATATTAAAGTTAAAGTAGGTGATCAATATCTAATTAATTTACTCTGTTCAAAGTCCAGAATAGCACCGTTGAATTCGAAGTTAACAGTCCCAAAACTTGAGTTAAATGGAGCTCTATTACTCAGTAACCTGATGGTCAAAGTTTCTTCGGTATTTCCAGATATTAAAAACATAAGCTTATTTACAGACTCCAACATTGTCTTGGGATGGTTAAATTCAGTTCCAATAAAGCTCCCAGCCTATATTGGTAATAGAGTAAAAGAGATAGTTAAATTGACATCTGATATGACATGGTTTCATACACCAGGTTTATTAAATCCAGCTGATATTTTGTCAAGAGGTTCAAATGCAAACACCATTCACACAAATCAATTGTGGTGGCATGGCCCAGATTATTTACAAAATCAAAGTCCATATAATTTATATTTGTCTATAATTGAAATTCCATTACAACAAAATTATGAAAGTGTGGATTCAAATGTGTGTTCCAGTAATGTTGACAATATTGATGTTTTACCTCTCTATACAAATTATTCAAATTTATATAAATTACAACGTATTGTGTGTTACATGTTGAGATTTGTAAACAAATGTAAGGGAAATTCCTTTAACACAGATTTCATCTCTGCAATGGAAATGAAGAATTCATTACATATGATTATAAAAGGACTGCAGCATATTTATTTTAGTGATGAAATAAGATGCTTGCAGAAAAATCAAAATGTAGCTTCTCACTTAAAGTCTTTACATCCTTTTTTAGATAAAATTGGTTTGTTGAGAGTGGGTGGGAGGTTGCAAAATTCTTCACTTTCATTTGAAAAAAAGTTCCCTATAATATTACCCAGTAAGGCTCATGTAACAAGGCTTATAATTAGAAATGAACATTTGACTTTACTCCATGCTGGTTTAAAGTTAGTCTCTAGTAGTTTATCACAGAGATATCATTTAATTAATTCAACAAGAGAAATTAAAAGTGTAATTAATAAATGTGTAATTTGTCAAAGATTTAAGGCAGAGAGTGCCAAACAGTTGATGGGCTCCCTACCCAAATATAGAGTCACTCCTGGCAGAGTATTTCAAAATGTTGGTTTAGATTATTGCGGACCATTTAGCATTAAAGTTTCCACTTTAAGAAGGGCTACTTCAACAAAAGGATATGTTGTCGTATTTGTTTGTATGGCCACTAAGGCTGTACACATGGAAGTAGTTTCAGATATGTCTACTGATAGTTTTTTGTCCGCATTTAAGCGCTATATTTCACGAAAATCAGTTCCATCAGTTATTCATAGCGATAACGCCTCAACTCTAAAAGGAGCTAACAACCAACTAAAGTCTTTATATAGTTTACAGAATTCTAATGATTTTCAAGATAAATTTCAAAATATGTTGTCTTCCAAAGGCATAACATTTAAATTCATTCCAAGATACAGCCCCAACCATGGGGGACTTTGGGAACGGGCTATCCGTTCAGCCAAGCACCACTTAAAGAGAGTAACAGGCTCTACCAAGTATACTTTTGAACAGTTTAATACAATAATCTGTCAAATTGAGGCCATATTAAATTCAAGACCTTTGATGCCTCTATCTCAAGACACTAATGATTACTCATATTTAACACCAGGGCATTTTCTAGTAGGGTGTCCATTAAATTCATATCCTGAGGAAAATCTTGAAAATATTCCTACTCATAGGCTCCGGCTATGGAGGTCATGCGAACAAGTACGACAGCATTTCTGGCGGGCCTGGTCAAATGAATATTTATCAACACTAAATAGTAGAACCAAATGGATGAAAGAATATCCCAATTTAAAAGTAGGAATGATTGTGTTATTAAGAGATCAAAACACTTCACCATTATATTGGCCCCTAGGTGTTATATCTAAAGTATATGTTGGCTCTGATTCTAAGGTCAGAGTGGTCCAAGTTAGAACCTGTAATGGCAAGCTCCATGAAAGAGCTATATCCAAGGTGGTAGTGCTTCCAGTTGATGATGATACTACCTTATATAATGTGGCTAGCTTCTCGTAGGACTTCTTCTGAAGTGTAGGTCCAGCTTCACTGGTCTACGATGCCAAGAGAGTTATACCATTTGTTACATTCTTATCCTAAGATTTGGGTTAGATTTATATAATAAAGTTAGTATAAATACATGTAATATTATTGAGCATAATATGTAATTAGGTTACTTATTGTTAATTTTCTAAGAACATTTAACATTTTTAGTGCTACATTAAATTTAACTAATTTCTACAGCTTAAGTACATGTTTGTTTGGGGTTTATTTAATAAGTTATTTACTCATTGGTTATTTTTAGTCATTTAACTTTGATGTGTCATCAAATAAAAGGGCATAACATTGTAATTGTAACTTCCATAATATTTCATAAGTACTTAAATTAATTTGTAAAATTTCAGATATGTTGTATTGTGATATTATAGCAGTAGCTTCAAGTTTGTTCATCAGCGCATTCTGCCCGGCGCAATTTATGTTAGAGACACATAATATAATCTATGGCATTTTGTTATCTGTGACAGTCAATTTGTATTAAATGTCATTTTATTGAGTTTGACAACTGTCACTGTCTACTTCTCTTGATTTAAAACCTTAAAATGTAAAAGATGTCCCCTCGGTGCAAATAAATAAATAATCATGTAATTCAGTAATCTTTGTTTAATTTTAACATCATAATAATATCAACTTCAACAAAGACTAAAGTTCAAAAAAAAATTGGAAAATAAGATTAGGTCATATAATCATCATCTAGAAAATGATGAGTAGATTCCAAAAATATATAACACTATAATGCAATATCCAGTGATTCACAAAAAAATACTATTTGAAAGTGTGAATAAGTTTCCAAAGGTAATTTGGCTGGGCAGTCGTGTTTTTTTTTTTTTAAATTATAGCTTGCGCTATAACCCTGCCCTTGTTCTCAAGTTAGTAACAGGTAACTTGGGTTACTTATTTACCATTCGTATTGCATATAATTATCGGGTTTCCTCTATAAAAATCCCATTAATTTATACGAGAGAGCAAAGGTTACGACGGATTGTATATATATGTATGTTAACATTCTTGTATGTAAATTGTATGCATTGTATGCGCCTTGGCGTAAATTTTTATAATGGACTAGTTAAAAGACTTAGGTTTGCTTGAGTGACAGAGTTGAGTACTTACCCTGGCTCTTGGCACTAATTTGATGCTTAAACTTTGTATGGTATTTTTTAACCGACTTCAAAAAAGGAGAAGGTTCTCAATTAGTCGGAATCTTTTTTTTTATGTATGTACCTCGATTACTCGAAGATGCCTTGGAAAATTCCGACCGATTTGGAAAATTCTTTTTTTGTTTGAAAGGGTATACTGCCCAGGTGATGATGGATCAGATTTGACGATGGGATCCTGGAGAAATCGAGGGAACTCTTCAAATTTTATAGGCAAAATTGATATGCTTTGTAGTGGCGTTTGAAGTCGGTTTTGTTAAAAGAATTTTTACGTTTATATTATTCCATGGATATACGAGGACCTGAAGAGTGACATAACTTTCATTCCAGAAAATCATAGGATTACCGCGGGATTTTAAAAACTAGAATCGACGCGAACGAAGTCGCGGGCATCAGCTAGTTTATCATAAGAGCAATCGATAGATTTACATGAAAACTTAAATTAAATTTCTTTTGTTAAGATGACTACAAATGAGCATAAACATTAAACATATTTTGGTCTGGTGGAAGGCTTTGGCCGTGGTTAGTTACCACCCTACCGTCAAAGACGTGCCACTAAGCGATGTAGCGTTCCGGCACGATGGCGTGTAGAAACCGATTAGGGGTATGCCCGTTCCAAGTGAACCCGCTACTATCTTAGACAGCATCGTCACTCAGCTACCATCAGGTTAGGTACCATCGCAGTCAAGACTCTTGTCATCGAATAAAAAACATAGTTCAAAGAATAGTAGAAGATAGTTGTTGGGGTCCCAAAGTGCTGGAGTGGCCGAAATGCGCGGTTTAGGCAGACCCCACACTAGCTGGATACGGGCGGCGTGAGACCGATGCATGTGGAAGTCCTTACAGGAGACCTGTGAGGACGTCTATCGATTGATAAAGAAGAAGACAACAAATTCAATCAGCAACTACAGAAACGGTGTCCACAACGCAATAACCACAAGTTTTATAACACTAGCTGATACCCGCAACTTCGTTCGCGTGGATTAAGGTTTTTTTGTTCCCGCGGGAACTCTCTTATTTCCCGGGATAAAAAGATAGTAGCCTATGTCCTATTCCAGACTATAATCTATATCTCGGTTCAGTCGTTGCGACGTGATTGAGTAACAAACATACAAACTTTCGCATTTATAATGTTAATAGGAAATAGGATAGCTGAAGTTTGACTGTTCGACATACGGTAACATCTTGTTCTTGCACCTTTGTCAATGCATTTTCATGAAGGCTTCACTACTCTCTACGCACACCGCTGAAAACGTCCTTGTGTGGGTGGAGGCGTGTAAAACCACGCGCGCAGGCGCCGCCTTAACGCTCAGTTGACCCGCAGACGTCACCGGTTGCGGACGCGTCTTTTGTCTACACGATATTTATAAACTTTTTTTTTTTTTGTGTTCAGTTCAAATAAGATTATCGCGTCTCTAGTGTAGGATATCCGCAAGAATTTGGTGAGTCTTCAATTTTTGTTTGCGCATGCCATTTTTGTTCTTTTTTTTATAGCAACAGTGCGAGGTTGCACAGTTTAACTTAGGGATTCTTTTTTTTTTGTTTATTCACTTATTTTATTTTAAGTCACGGTGTTCTGTCAGTTTGTCGTGACAACATCATTTTTTACGGTTTGTTCCGTAAAAAATATGTCTTTCTTCAAGTTAAAAAATTATTTTTTTTGAAAATCACGTTTCTTGCTATGCCGTATCATTACTTTTTACCCAGTCAAGGATCAAGGTTTTTTGGTAATTATATTTTTGAAGATTTTTTATATGGTGGCAAATACCTTGCAGCAATCTCACCTGATGGTACGTGACGATGCAGTCTAAGGTGGAAATGGGTTAATCTGGAAGGGGCATGGCAGTTTAGCTAAATCTATACCCCTAATCGGTTTTTATGCGACATCGGAGCGTTAAGTTGCTTGAAATAGGTACGTTTTTATTTATAGGGTGGTAACTAGCTACGGCCGAAGCTTCCCACCAAACCACCAGGTATTAGATACTAAAAGGGTTTCAAAAATCATGAAATTGAGTTAGTTCAGACTAATTGTTGCCAAAACATTCACACTAAGAATTTACCTATTTTACGAACGTCAAGTGAACTTTAATTGACGAATATATTCGATGTTTTGACAGATTGCCAATTTAAAAACTGTCAAATTGTCAATTTATTCAGTGAGTGTATTACCCTTACTAGTGTAATACCCTTTAGGCTTTAATTTTTTTTGACAGGAATTTTTTACCTACCTATGCTTCTATTTTTTTAATCTCGTAAATATTTTGTTTTGTAATTTTCAGTCTTTCTATTAAGTTCTTATAAGTTACTTTAATCTATGGATCCCCTTAATTGAAAATTAATAATTTTTATTTTGAATTAAGTAAGTAATATATTTTGTATTACTATAACTAATTAACTCATTAGCCTTTTAATTATTTCTGCCTGCCAACCAATAAAGTCTGATTCGGTAGGATTTGAGGAATTTTTTAATTTTTTCTCTTTGTCGGCAGGAATAAAGACTTTCATGGTCACCCTTTCAATTACCCACTTTAGGAAATAATTTGTTGTGCGAAATTAGGAGATATTTTTTAAATGCTTTCCGAGGATATTTTTTGGCGACATGGCGATAAAGTCATCCAACCAGACACCGACGTTGTAGAATACAAGCTTTTGCCCGGCTTCGCTCACATGAAGTTCGATTTTCAAGTTTATTTTATTTATTTACCAAAATACAGGTAAAATGTGATGTGAATAGGGAAAATCGAGCCTTATACATTTTACCAGGATTGGTGTGTGAATATTATGCAATAATCCTTATATAAACCCTCATTGGGGTTGAATTTTCAAAAGTCCTTTCTTAGCGGATTTCTATATCACGCCGCAACGACTGAACCGATTCGGCTGAAATTTGGCACAGAGATAGATTTTGTTTTATTCAATGACAAGATAGTCCTTGACTGCGATCTCACCTTATGGTAAGTGACGATGCAGTCTAAGATGGTAGCGGGCTAACTTGGAAGGGGTATGGCTGTGTAGATTCAACCCATAACCCTAATCGGTTTCTACACGTCATCGTGCCGGAACGCTGTTTCGCTTGGCGGCATGTCTGTGACTGTAAGGTGGTAACTAGCCACGGCCAAAACTTCCCACCAAACGATTATAGTCTAAATACACGGGCTACTTTTCATTCTGGAAAATGAGAGTTCCCGCGGGAATAAAAAACCTCAATCGCGAACGAAATCGCGGGCATCAGCTAGTACTAAAATAAACTTTCTCTGTGCATTCGTGAAAGCTTGGATAAAGTCCATTCAGCACTTTATCAGACACGTGCTTTCGACGCTCCGTTGAAACAGTTGTGGAGCGAACACCCTCCCTTGCGCGACACCACGTCCGCGTACATGATGCACTGTAAATATGAGGTGCAGTTAAAATAACAATGCATATTTACAGAGAGCTATCGCGCCTTGACACCATTGTACAACCTATCACATAGGTACTTACTCGAATAGTAGTAGTAGTAGGTAGGTAGTAGGTACCTACTCGATCGAAATGCTTTAATCCAACGTTTCTGATAAGAACCGCTAAGGCGTGGAACACTCTTCCAGCATCCGTGTTTCCTGCCACTTATTATTTGAGTACCTTCAAGGCATGAGTGAATAGGCGTCTTCTAGGCAAGCGCGCTCCAACCTAGACCTCATCAGTGCTATCCAGTATTGATTGCAAAACTAAAAGTTCCCTCGCAAAGTCCGAAGTCTTCTGCAGAAGACCGCTTAAGTTTCTAACATCACATAGCAAACTCTTTTTTATTCGATGACAAGATAGTCCTTGACTGCGATCTCACCTGATGGTAAGTGACGATGAAGTCTAAGATGGTAGCGGGCTAATTTGGAAGAGGTATGACAGTATAGATTCAACCCATACCCCTAATTGGTTCCCCTAATTGGTTAGTGGTCTCTTTCATAAAACGATTTTTTTATCCAACTACGACAAAGTCAAAAGGAAGGGTTATGAGTTATGACTTTAGCGGTCTATGCATGTATGTATAAATGTTTGCCTGAACACATCTTAACAAATTATAGCTAAGATCCACCTCAATCACGTCAGTTTTCAAACAGAGAAAACCGCATCAAAATCGGTCCGTTCGTTAAGGAGCTACAAGGGAACATACATACACACAGATACACACTTCAAACTTATTACACCCCTCTTTTTCCGTCTAGGGCTGAAAAGACGTATTTTCCTAGCGTTTGTCATACATCATACGTGATTTACGGCGTTTCTGCCGATGAACCCATCGTATGTAAGACCCTTACGATACTTAACAAAGGTTTATTTACTCGTTAAAGATATTTATAACTTTACTAAACATTAAATTTTAATAAAGTAACGTGGTTCGCGTCAAATGAAGGTTAATACTGTGTTATCTATATGTATAACTAGCTTTAACCCGCGGCTTCGCTCACGTTAGGTACGATTTTTTAAACCCCTATTTAACCCTCTTGGGGTTGAAATTTTCCAAAATCCTTTCTTAGCGGATGTCTACGTCCTAACAGCTACCTGTATACCAAATTTCAGCTCGATCGGTCCAGTGGTTAGAGCTGTGCGTTGATAGATCAGTCAGTCAGTCAGTCAGTCAGTCAGTCAGTCAGTCAGTCAGTCAGTCAGTCACCTTTGCCTTTTATATATTTAGATACTTATAATAAGTCTCAAAACTGTCCTAATTTTAATACACCAAATAATAGCCATGATGTGATCTCTAAAAATGATTTAACAATTTGATTATTGTTATCCTTATCCTTACTAATATTATAAATGCGGAGGTGTGTTTGTTTGTTGGTTTGTCCGTCAATCACGCCGCAACAAGCAACGGATCGACGTGATTTTTTGCATGGGCATAGTTGAGGACCGGGAGAGTGACATAGGCTACTTTTTATCCCGGAAAATCAAAGAGTTTCCGCGAGATTTTAGAAACTAATTCCATGCGAGCAAAGCCGCGGGCATCAACTAGTTATGAAATAATAGGTAATATCATTTACTCAGCCAGCATACATTTTACAAATAAAATAAGAAACAAAAATTTTGAATATATACTTGAATATGAAAAACACAGTAGGTACGCCCCCTAAAGATTTGAAAGGTTTTTAAAGAACCGTAGAGGAGATAACAAAATCTAACAAATAATAGTTCTCTGGAAAACTAGGTGCCTACAAACAACATCCTAGGTATATTACTTAATAGTGTGCAGAATGCCAGAAAAAAATCTCTGCGATAGATGAAATAAAACATACCCTGCGAGAAGTCGTCTGCTTTGGCATCTTTTTGTGGTAGAAATCCAACCTACTCGAACGAAACGCTTTAATTCAACATTTCTGATAAGAGCCGCTAAGGTGTGGAACACTCTTCCAGCAACTGTATCCTGCCAACTACAATTTAAGTACCTTCAAGGCAAGAGTGAATAGGCATCTTCTAGGCAAGGGCGCTCCGACCTAGATCTCATCAGTGCTATCCAATACTGATTGTCGTCAAGCGAAAGCCTATTTCGGAAAAAAAATACCCGAAACCTCGTGTGAAACGCAATGCTAGGCGACAGATGCTAGCGTCGCGAAGCGACAAATACATCATGTATTCTAATAACTCGTAAGATATTAAATTTTTTTTTTAGTCATTGTTCCATGCTTTAGTACCTACTTAAACTTAAAATATAAATCCCGCGGGATTTTTAAAAATCTGGCCTTACATCTGACGCCTGATGACCTCTCTTTTAAACTACCAACTATAAGCTGTGATCCATCCATAGACCAATATGAAATATTTGAACAAAACATAGCAACAGCTCGCATTTACAATTCAAGCTATTTACTACCCTCAGCTGGTTGACATAAGGTTTATGTTTGAGTACCCTGCACTGGTAATAGTTTGATCAGCTGGTCAGATGTAGGTATAATGCCACCACCTGGTACAACATTGCACGTATTCTAGCATGTTATTAATTCTCTAGACATAAGGTAGGCTTAGTACGAGTTAGTATACCTCGATTCTCGATATCGTTGAATATTAATAATACTTCAACGGTCCAGGAAAACATTGTGAGAATACCTGCATGTATGAGAGTTCTCCAAAAAATTCTCGAAGGTGTGTGAAGTCTGCCCATTTGCCAATGCAAATGGCAAATGGGCAGCGTGGTGGCCTGTGACCGTTCTCTGACCGTGAAATCTATAGAAATAGAAATATTTTTTTATTCAAATAAACTTTTACAAGCACTTTTGAATCGTCAATGAATCTACCACTGGTTCGGAATGCCGTTCCCGCCGAGAAGAGCCAGCATTAAACTCGGCGGTTGCTCTTTTCAAAAAAAAATTTTTTTACAATAGGTAACAAAACTATGTATACGGTGTTTCCAAAATAAAGTTTCAAAAATGCAAAACAATTCAATGCATGTTAAGACAGGCAGGCAAAAGCAGACCCATTCGCGTTGGTGGCACCCGTTCACGAGTACGACGCATGATCCAGCCGTTGCTTCGCTCAACCATATTTGAGGGAACGTAACAACCCGCACCGCACGACACCACCACAGAAATTTTAAAGAGAGCATGACATACTTAGGCAGCCATACTTATAGACTGCACTCTCATTCTGCTCAAACTCAAGTCAGAGTTAAAACGAGGCAAATTCATGTCAGAGAATATTTGTCTTGTTTTAACTCCGTCTTAAGTCTGAGCTAACTAACTTGCGCTTAATGGATGTTATTATACATATAAACCTTCCTTTTCAATCACTCTATCTATTAAAAAAAACCGCATCAAAATCCGTTGCGTAGTTTTAAAGATTTAAGCGTACATAGGGACAGAGAAAGCGACTTTGTTTTATACTATGCAGTGATTAGATCTTGCCCGCGACTTTTTCTGCGTGGTGATATTAGTAAATCCTGCGGAAATTATTGTCTTTTTCGTTTTTCCGAAACGAAAAGTACCCAGCTTATGTCACTCTCCAAGTCCTCAACTTGCCCATGCAAAAATCACGTCGAACCGTGTCTCGTAGCGTGGTTGAAGGACAAACCAACGAATAAAAAAACTATTGCATTCATATTTCATAATATTAGTAATGATGCAGCCATACAATATAATAAAATAAAAATTAAATTATGATTCTCCAAGCCCCGCCATCTTTACCATAGACAATTAAATGTGTCCCTCTTTTTTTTTCACAAATAGTATCTAGACAATGGGATCGCGTGTTTGCAGACAGTTGGCTATAATTCAAAACAACATAACCGTTCTCGAGGTTTATACCTACTTAATTGAATTGTTTTACCTTGTTCAATGTCAATTTGTAGGTACTAGTCTTGACTCTTGAGTCTTGAGATGGGGAGTTGATAATAATGAACTTACATTAATAACCGGTCAAGTGCGAGTCGGACTCGCATACGAAGGATTCCGAAACAACAACGTCGAAAAAAACACGTTTCTAGTAGGTTTTTAATTTTTTGTTGTTAGAGCGGCAACAGAAATACACATTCTCTGAAAATTTCAACTATCTACCTATTGCGGATCATGAGATACAGCCCGACAGACAGACAGACGGACGGACGGACAGCGGAGGCTTAGTAATAGGGTCCTGTTAGTTACCTTTCAGATGCGGAACCTTAAAAAAGTTTTATATATTTTTTTTGAAGCCACTAAAGCCTAGCGCTTAAACATGGGAACTGAAAAACTGAAAGGTCAACAGCTCCCACCCTACGCATTATTGTCGTACCTACCCACTAATAACTTTGCGCTTATTTGGAAGGGAAAGGAAGAAGTTCAGCTTGGCTACTAAAAATTGTAGGTACAAATGGTACCTACATAGATTGTTCATCAAGGAGCTAAACGATCCTATTATACTAGATGTAAAGGGATGTTTATCTATAGAATTCAACCCCTAAGATAGTTTACCATCTTAGGGGTTGAATTTGCAAAATCGAACTTAACATGAGCGAAGCAGCGGGCAAAAGCTATTAAGAATATTACATACTTAAGTACTTATTTCTGTAAAACACGTATCACAATTCTGTAGGTGTTTCGCGGCTGCAGTATTTTAAAGTATAACTTTGTCAAACTTAACAATCGCAAGTGAAACCTTCATGCATATTCAGCAAGTAGTTAACGATTCGAACCTATTTATCGCAACAGTGCCGACAGTGTTGTACCCCGCACTCGATTTTGTCTTTATCGATACTCGATATCGACCTCACTTAACAGTACAGACAAATATTATGTATCTTAGTAGAATTGTTTTAACAGTCCATAAGACTCTTTTATGGAGACGCGGCGCGTTGCGTAGTGCGTTGCGTTGCGCGGTACGTCATGCGATTCTCCGTTCATGAAGAGGCGTTGCAAGAATCGTAGCGACACCAGCGACTGGGCTCGCGTCGCTGGCCGCGGTTTCTCACGCGAAAATACAATCATATGGCGATATGTTTTCACGTCTATTATGACGCGTAGCGTAGCGCGGCGCGAGGTGCGGCGCGTGGTGCGATAGATGGTGACGCCGCGTTTTACGCCAGTTAACAAGCAAACGCTTCTAGAAAAAACGCCCTCATTCTTGACCATGTGTTTACGACGTCACGCAAAACGCTACGCGCAACGCGCCTCGTCTCCATAATAGAACCCTTAGTTATGCTACTAAGCCGTTTAACTCGAGAAAACTGCAGCCTAGAGTTAAGAAGTTGATACACCCCTGTGCTTCGGAGAGCACTAAAAGCTACATTTTTTTATATGAATAGCGGGCAAACGATCAGGCGGGTCACGTGATGTTAAGTGATTACCGTCGCCCATGAACACTTGTAGTACCACCAATGCGTTGCCGGCTTTGCAGAAAATTGGTCCGCTCCTTGAATAACCCTATATTGTAATTAAGTGGGAACACCGTCGAAGGGAGATGATTCCACAATTATAAGGTTCATAGTTTAACCAAATAATAAAAAAGAAACGTATAGGTCGCTGAATTTCAGTCCTACCACACCTCGATAATTTCATTTCGACACAAACACGTCACATCACTACGACCTCGGCGCCATTTAAAAAGTACTTCAAACCATTATCACTTGTCGGCTCACGCTTCACGAATTCCGAGTGCAATTAGAAAGAACAAATAGAGCATAGAGTTTACACTTACCACAGATAATATAGATAACAGGTGACGGTAAAAAAGGCGGGAAACTAATGCGTTGTGTTGTGACCCGTTATATTCTATCTGTTATCTCTGAGGTCACATACGGTATAGATAACTTTTTTTTTTCAATCTTTAAAAAGTTAACGCCTGACTACGTCAGTAAGAAGTGTAAGATGTCATCAAAATTCAAAATTATTTATTAACTTATTGCTCTTGTCTATGCAATGACAAGTCAAGACTACCACCGATCCATAAAGCATTGCTTATGTACTTTCCTCTGGACTAATAAACAACGGAAAAAATCAATAACATTAGCTGCCTTTACACTAGACGCTCATTCGCTCGCGATTGGAGTGTGTTGGGATCGTGCACGATGGAACGCGCGAAAGCTTGCACGCACAATCACGAGTGATTGTTAATAACCAATTTTTGGCTGTCGAATCATTCGCGCGCGATTGTCTGCGTGATTTTCATCCGAGAGGAAAGAGTGCTCGTGTAAAAGCTAATCGCGCGCGATTCATTGCGGGATACTTTCGTGTCCTGGAGTGTGTGAAATTCACGCAGTTTTGTTAAGTCGCGTATGTTTTTAACCGATTTCCAAAAAAGGACGTTCTCGATTCGTCGAAATCTAGGCACTATGATATAGTTCATATTGGTGTTTTTGTAAACAATAAAAGTTCATAATAAAGCTTGCACGCGCATAATTTAGGTTTGTAAATATCATTTGAACTTCTTCCACTATGCTGACTCTCTGATACTTTTTTTAACTCCTTACGAAATGACCCTTTTAAGCTTTGAATTTTCTTTACCACAAAATCTCTGTTGGCATGAGGGATTCCGTTATCATTACAAAACTTAATATAAATAATAAAATTTCTGGTAAGCTAGTTCCTTTAAATTTTTATTTTTATAGTCATCAGATTTAATTTTCCACAAACATGTATGAGATTTATAAATTTCCAAAAATTCTGAAATGAGATCCCTGTTCCATAATCTTACGTCTGTCATTTTTATCAGACTGAACAAAAACGGGCATCTAAAGGCGAACTGTCACGCAGACTTGCATGATGGATGAAGCACGGTGGTAGTTGCGAGAGCGGGCGGCGCGGCAGCGCATTCCTTTTTCCTTTGCTTGTCTTTACATGTGCGCTCTTTCTCGCACGAAAGCCGATTCACGCGTTAAAGAGTGCGTGTATAAAGGCAGCTATTAAGAGGAAATGAGGTCTTTTCTCGATAGAAACGCTCTCGCCTGTTTTCTTTATGGTTTATGACCTTAAAGCAATGATTTTTTACAGTTGATTAAATAATCAACCTCTTCTACGTCCCCATGTTTTCCTTTTTGATGAGACATTATCTTTATAAGCTCTAGAACACTTACAAAATGCTCAAAATTGCCTTACGGCGCTGTCAACGGCTATTGTATTTCGACTACTATTAACGAAAAAGAAAAATAATGGGACACAGTATATTATATCTTCATTATTCAGTTTATGAAATATCTTTTAAATTGGCTCAATATTGGAGGAGAAAATAGTAAAGAATCAAACCTCGAATTATGACTTTTTAAACTCAAGCTCAAAATTATTTATTTCATGTAGGCCAACTTGTGGCTCTTATGACAAGTCGAGAATCTACCACCGGTTCGGAATGCTGAGAAAAGCCGGCAAGAAACTCAGCAGTTGCTTTTTTCAAAGCAAACAATGTTACAATATTATGTAGCTTGTGGACAGCTGAAGCAAAGCAGATTGCTTCCAAGCAACTTTGTCATTAAGGAATTAACTGTGTAATAACCTCTACTTATTAAATTTGTAGTTGTTCTTATCGTACGAATATGCTATATGAACAATTGCAGAGCGACAGCGATAATTTCTTCAAATATCTAATTTTCAAAAGTCTCTTAATGAGTTAGGTACGTAACAATAAAATATACTACTCAATGAAGCGTCTCTATCAATTTAATTAACTGAAAATTATGCCGCCATTAGTATTCGCCATTTTGTTTTTTTTTTTACAGCTATACCGCCATTTTATCAGTGCGTCAGGCGTCACGTTTGAATAGAAGGGTAGATAATGTTAAGTGTCTGTTTTTATGTATTTTTATGTATTCATGAAAAGTATCGTGACTACTATTAAATGTATGTAGGTAAATAATGTAAATACATAATATATGTACATGTAAATGAAACTTTTACTGCGGAAAATTTTTGCTAGTTGATACTTAACCTGTTTCTTTTTAGATTAAAGAATATACTTACCAAATTAATATGCAAATTTTAGCCTAATTTGAAGTAATTGCCTAACTTAGGTTTTTAAAAATTCCGTGGGAACCCTTCATTAACCGATTTCCAAAAAGGAGTTATTAATTCGATCGGATTTATTCCTTGGTTAAAAGTGACTCGACGTTGGAAAAATCGGAGAATAAATTGGGCATTGGGCAGTTTTTTTACCTATTAAAAATCTGCCAAAATGTATTTACGCTTGGATAAGACTTATTTTTAACCGACTTCACAAAAGGAGGAAGTATCAATTCGTGGGAATCTTAATTTTATGTGTATTCCCCGATTACTCGAAGACGCCTGGACCAATTTGGAAATTTCTTTTTTGTTTGAAAGGGTATACTTCCCAGGTAGTCCCATGGTCCTAGGTCAGGATCTTATGATGGGGTCCTGGAGAAATCGAGGGAATTCTTCAAATTTTATAGGCACAATTGATATACTTTGTAGTGGCGTTTGAAGTCGGTTTTGTAAAAAGAATTTTTACGTTTAAATTATACTTTGGTGAAATCGGCCCTTAGCAGTAAAAGTAGGTTTAATCCATTACTAAGCACGAGTAAGGGATCAACAAACAAACATTCTCGGAAACCCGCGGTATCTTTGAAGTTACTTTACAAGCAATCTAACTTTTTACCTAAAACTTACCTTAACTCTATATCATTAAGGTCTCGAATTAAACACCGACTGGTTTACATATGTATGAAATGGAAATATTCGAAAATATACTTTAACATTTTGTAATAAGGTGGAAAGTTAAATGGTGCATGTATAGGATAGTTGAGTCAGCGGTGTTGTATGTCTGTATAATTCTCACACCTCGGTTTTTGCTGTTTATGGGATTTTGTGAATTCCATATTTTCCGCGTTACCAGAGCAGCCTTCATAAAGCCATGGGCATATCAAGGGACATTCCGCGAACTAATTTTCTTTGACGCGCTCTCACTAGAAACAATTCGGTGGTCTTTATAATAATGATTTTCTGCCACAAGCATAATATTATACCTAATACTTTAAGGTAGAAAACGATGAAATTACTTATTTTTTAAAATAAATAGACTAGCGCTTGGCTGCGATCACACCTGATGGTAATTGAAGATGCAGCATAAGATGGAACGCGCTTGCCTAGATCATGCCTATTCACTCTTGATTTGAAGGTACCCAAATTGTAGTTATAAGGAAAAATGGAAGCCGGAAGGGCATTCCAAATTTTAGCGGTTCGTATCAGGAACGAGGATTAAGGAAGCAAAGCGCTGAGTCCTTGGGATTTCAACCACGTAGGGGTGCAGATCTATTCTGTGCCTTGCGTTTCGATGGTAGAATGGTGACGGTGGAACCAAGTTGAAAAGACTTTGAAGTTTTTAAACTTTTGTTGTTTGAAGCTGGTTAATTAACTGAACGTTTACCATACCTAATACCTGTACCTAAAAGTTTAATAATAACTCAGACGCAATGTAGGTACCGGGGGGTCAAAAAACATCGGTCTGACCCGTATTATATGTTAATACCGCCACTTGGAAATTCGATTATAATTTCAAAGTGTCCATTTTGTATTCAAAACTCAAAACTGTTTTACGATACGTTGACCAAGATTTTTTCAGAACTTTTTTTTTTCAGTTTTTGTTACAATCCTTTCTGTAGGGTGCCCACTGCCCACTGCTCAGAAGAAAGCACGATAGTAATGTATGGGCATGATAATCAATTTTGAAAAATTGTTGGATAATTTTCAGAAGTATCTACTATTTCAAAAAATATCTTATTTCAGAAAAAAAAAAGTTTGGTAAATAGAATTGCCATTTCAATTATAAGTTTTAAAATTCACGCCAAGACGCTCGACGGTGTCATGGCGTCGCGTCCTTCGTGACGTCACTGCTATGTTTTTTCATAGGAGTTTGTCAAAGTTGGAAGATAGATGTGACGTATCACTCATGAAAATCGGTCCAAGATGGCCGCCGCCACAAAATGACATTGATTACATATTTTTATTTTAACGATTTCTTACTAGCGATTAGGATGTTGTAACATGTAGGGGGCGTTTTAAATTCTTAATTTACACTTGTTTCAAAATAAACATCAATCTCACTCTTATCTATACTTCTATACTAATATATAAAGCTGAAGAGTTTGTTTGTTTGAACGCGCTAGTCTCAGGAACTACTGGTCCGAATTGAAAAATTATTTTTGTGTTGGATAGTCCATTTATCGAGGAAGGCTTTAGGCTATATAACATCACGCTGCGACCAATAGGGGCGAAGCATCAGTGAAAAATGTTGCAAAAACGGGGAAAATTATCCATATTTAAAATATATTCTTTTAAAAACTTCTTAATCGGGATCATAATAACAGAAATTGATGCGGACGAAGTCGCGGGCGTCCGCTAGTAGTTAATAAATCTCTAAACTTATAGGTACTTTTGTTAGCTTTGAATCACCAAAATCAAATCCGAGACAGTTTACAGATTCATTGACCAAGTTTTTTCAGATCTTTTTTTTCTTTGCGTTTTCATCGTTACAAAGTGTTTGTTGCTCGTTTGCAATTCATCTCGATTTGGTATTTTGATTTTTTTATTTCTGTATCGAGATTGCAAAATCTTGTGTAATATCGTTTTGTTTTGCTGTTTACACGTTTATGCAGCGATTATATTATGGTAGATAACTGATTTGTTGGTCTAGTGGTTAGCAAGTTCGGCTGCGGATGACGAGGTCCCGGGTTCGATTCCCGGGTTGGTTCAAAAAATGTATTGGGTTTTTCTGTCAAGAAATTTTCAGTATGTTTCAGCAGTGGCGTGCCTATAGTAGAAGCATAAAAGCTCTGCCTATCTTTAACAAAAACAAAATAAAGCACTTAATTAAAGACACTAAAATTAAAGACTTGAAATAGGCTAATTCAAATACAGTGAAACCTGGTTAATTGGGGTCTTAAGGGACCAAGACATGTGTACCAATTATTGAGGGTTTCCAATAATCCAGTTTTCCAATTAAGTCTCATAACTAGCTTCTGCCCGCGACTTCGTCTGCGTGAGGGGGGTTTTTAAAACTCCTGTGGGAACCTAGATAAATAAAAAGAAATATCTTGACTCACGCTCCAACTGACTCATTAACTAACATCCAGCTCAAATCGTGGACCTAGGTATGTGACTTGACTCAACTTTTCATTTTACTTAGTATATCTATATACGTGCGTGCCCTAATGCCTACCCTAAGGTCAAACCCTGTGCACGCCACTGGGTTTCAGTCTCAGGCTGGAATCTATAGACTTCTATCTCATTCAGCTCAGACTCAAGACAGAGTTAAAACGAGACAGATTTATGTCGGAGCATATTTGAGTCTCGATTTAACCTCTATCTCAAGTCTGAGCTGAGTCAGAGCACGCTCTATAGATCTGAGCATGAGTGTACCTACGCCTCGTTATTGACTCAGTTGAGTCAACGCAGGACGCATTGAGTTCGTGAGGGTCATTGGAATTCTACATCGAGCCAATATGTCCTATTCTTTTGCTTGGTACCCGGCAGAGGCTGTAGATCTATAATCTAAATAGATTTATAAATACACTAGCTTTTGCTCCCGCGACTTCGTCCGCGTGGAATTAGATTTTGGGGTGGAATTTTCAAAAAGTGTGGCACACGTACTTTTTTATTTTTAACTGGAAGCTCAAATACCAACTTTGATGGAAACAGCTTGAAAAATGACGGAGTTTCATATAAACTTCCATCCCCTATTTAAACCCCTTAGGGGTGGAATTTCCAATAATCCTTTCTTAGTGTGCGCCTACGTCATAAAAGGAACCAACTGTAAAAATTTCAAGTTTCTAACTTCAGTAGTTTAGGCTGTGCGTTGATATCTCAGTCAATCAGTCAGTCAGGACTTTGAATTTTATATATATAGATATCAAAAATACCTTTTCTTCTTGTCTTGTTGTTGTTCTTGGGTCTAGGAACAAGTAGATCGACAACTGTAATGTGTCGCTACTAGATATCGCTATAAAACTGATTAAAAAAGTAGATACATATCACTAATTTCGTGGCTGACGTGTGGTTCAATTTGGCCGTAGTGTAACGGTTAGTACACTCAGGGCGCGATTTTTGAGAGATGTGGCTTCGAATCCATATCTAGAATCCATATTTAGAATAAATAGACTATTTTAAAGAATATCCACTGAAAATAAGTATAATCTAAGTTTCACTTGGTATGATGTAAGGATTCTAACGATACCCCTTACATCCAAATATGTGGATATATTACTACTAACTACTGTTCAGGCATTTAGAAGTTATGGTGGGTTAAAGAAACTCACACACATACATGAACCTTGAAAACATTACGCTCCTTTTTTCGGGCAGTCAGTTAAAAAAACTTTTTTTTTAAAAGAATATTAGCCAAGCTGAAATTGACTGATATTCTCCTCTCCCCTCCAAATAAGCGAAGAACTTTTGCTAGGAGTGGATACGACAATAGTGCAACGGATGGGGCTCGAACCTGTGACCTTTCAGTTTTCAGTTGTTACCTTTAACCGTTGGGCTATTGAGGCTATAGCAAATTGTGATTCAATTAAAACTGGTTGGCAAGTGAAACTGAGCGGTTAAATCCAACAACAAATTAACTAGATGCGGGCAAGCTGGCGCAATGTGTTCTAGGATGTTTAGATGAAAGATTGTGAATCTTTACATACGCGGATTGAATTTCAACGAGTGTTTCTTTCGACACGTGCGATCGTATCGTAAACGAGAAATGAAATTTGGGTGAAATTGTTACGTTTACGTTCTACATATTACAAGTAGACGTCGTTTGATTAGTAATGAATTACGTTCTGTACAATGTTGATGTGTGTGTCTCGAGTAGTCATGCTCTCTTTAAACATTTCTGTGGTGGTGTCGTGTGGTGCGGGTTGTTACTTTCCCTCAAATATGGTTGAGCGAAGCAATGACTGGATCATGCGTCATGCTCGTGAACGGGTGCCACCAACGGGAATGGGTCTGCTTTGGCTGCCCATCTTGACATGTGTTGGATTGGTGTACCTACGTATACATTTTTGCATTTTTGAAGCTTTATTGTGGAAGCACTGTATACATAGCATAGCTTTGTAAAAAAAATTTTTTTTTTGAAAAGAGCAACTGTTGAGTTTCTTACCGCCTCTTCTCAGCAGAATCTGCATTCCGAACCGGTGGTAGATTTATGACGTGTCATAAGAGCTACAAGTTAGCCTACATGAAATAAATAAATTTTGAATTTGAAAAAATTTGAATTCGATAGTGGTGGACTATAGCCTATCCTCTTTTCTGAGAGACCTTTTTTTTATTCGATGACAAGATATTCCTTGACTGCGATCTCACCTGATGGTAAGTGACGATACAGTCTAAAATGGCGGGCTAACTTGGAAGGGGTATAGCAGTGTAAATTCAACCCATTTAACCTAACGCTAAATCGCTTGGCGGCACGTCTTTGACGGTAGGGTGGTAACTAGCCACGGCCAAAGCCTCCCACCAGAAACATTTTTGAGAGAGGAGGCTTTTAAATATCAGCCAAGTTCAGCTTGACTGATATTAAAAAATAAAAAAAAAATCCTCGAAATTTTCTTCCGGGCCACAGCTGTTGTTTTTTAGTTCACTCTCCAATACTTGCTTGTTCTTGCCGGTCGGAAAGAGGGCTGTGGGGTTAGTATAAGATTTACACGATTGATCGTATTCGTATACTATAACATTAGCGTCAAAGTAAAATGAACTTTAAAATATTGATTTAAAGTCACAAATTCAGTACAACCGATTATTATAGTTTGGAGCGTATCCGTATACGTAAAAGTATAAGAAAGCATGCACGAGATTGAGCTCTAATTCAATGTTGTTATGGTTCATTTTACTTTGACGCGAATGTCATAGTATACGATTACGATCAATCGAACTAAATCTTATACTAAGGCCACTGTTATTTTTTAGTTCACTCTGCAGTACTTGTTTGACTTTGCCGGTCGGAAAGAGGGCTGTTTGCTTTGAGGTGTACCTTTTTTGTGGCATTGTTACGTGCCATCTCTTTAATGGGAGTTCCTCGCCCTACGTGCTTGGCATGCGACGCCATTGATCGTTTCGAGATGCGGGCTTTTCTAACAGCTGTCAAGTGTCACATGGACCCACTGTAGGATTCCGTACATAAAATTATCAAACTATAATTAAAAAAATTAAAAACCACGATTGCCCAGCCAAAAAATGAACTAAAAAGTTAAATACTCTTACTACAGTCATAACCTTTGAAATCTTATTCACATTTTTAAATTATATTTTTTTTTTGAATCATTGAATATTGAACTATAGTGTTATTATATTTTTGGAATCTACTCACCATTTTCTAGACGATGATTATATACCTACATAATCTTATTTTCGATTTTTTTTTTCAACTTTAATCTTTAATGCGGGACCATGGTCACCCCATCAATTTTTTTTTTAAATTTTGCTAGCCTGTGTCACCCGAAATCAGCTAAGAATTCTAACGATACCTCTTTCATCAAAAGCGGTTCAGGCGTATAGAAGTTATGGTGGAATATAGAAACACAAATATATAAGTCAAACATCCATACATACATGGATCCTGAAAACAATATACTCCTTTTTTCAGGCAGTCGTATAAAAAGTGCTTTTTAAATGATGTCAAATTTTTTAAATATTAGTCCACAAGACGAATTCGTAGATATATCAGCTAGTTAAGGAGGGCCGGAACAAAAACCGATAAATCACATCAGAATTTTTGTTGGGAAATTGAAAAAATGTGTCCAAGTCTATGGCGTTTTAATTTAAAGATGAACAATATTTATTATATTAATATATTGGTGTTGGCAGTACTGTTTCGAAACCTTAATATCACAGTAGTGAGTTCGGTATCTGTTGAGATAAAAAAAAAAACAAAATGGATTTATCGGTTTTTGATCAGACTTATTGGGAAATATACTGGATATATCGGTGTTCGATAAAACCTGTATTAAAAAATCATTACTGGAGAACAACATTTGGGCAAGAAGTCGGCAACAAAAAGCCGATGCTTTTGGAGAACACTTGGCAATTTTTTTTACGCCAAATGAACCTGATCACTGTAATGATACAGAACTAGAAAAATGGATTTATCGGTTTATGTTCAGATTACTGTATTTCGAGAACGATTTTGAAGCCGATTTAAAGGTTTTTTGTCAGGTTTGATTAACGATGGTCATAGATATATATGAGAACAACAGCTTACCATCATTAATAGAAAAAAAGTCAAAATGGGATTTATCGGTTTTTGTTCCGACGCTCCTCAGTTGAAGTAGGTAAACGTTCGTCCTATTTAACTCCTACATTACTAGTCATCCATTCATCTGCTTACCGCTTTCCGTATTTTGTCTGTGTCATCTCGGCTATTGTAATATTTCGGTGGCTTTTTGTTCTCCAACAGTTTCTTCGTTATGATAATTCGTGTGCCAGCTCGTGACCTTATAGATTTATTTTAGTTTCTAATAATGTAAACGTAAAAATTCTTTTTACAAGAATTTAAACGCCACTACAAAGTATATCAATTGTGCCTGTAAAATTTGAAGAGTTCCCTCGACTTCTCCAGGATTCCATCATCAGATCCTGATGTGGAGTCCAGTGTAATTTTTTTTGCCGATTTTACTCCATAACTCCGTGAAATCTGGACCGATCACAATATTTTTTTTAATTTGAAGGGACGTAAGGAGCAAAACAAATGATCTAGTGAATTCATAAAATGAAGCTACACAGACTACACTAAAAAGCTTAAATTATAGTATAAAAGAATTATTTAAAAAAAACCGACAGCAAACGCCACTTATTGTTTACTAGCTGTTGCCTGCGACCTCGTCCGCGTCAATTTCTGTTATCATGATCGCGATTAAGAAGTTTTAAAAAAAATATTTTAAATATGGATAATTTCCCTCGTTTTTGCAACATTTTCACTGATGCTTCGCTCCTATTAGTTGAAGCGTGCTTTATAGCCTTCCTCGATAAATGGACTATCCTACACAAAGAGAATTTTTCAATTCGAACCAGTAGTTCCTGAGATTAGCGCGTTCAAACAAACACACTCTTCAGCTTTATATATTAGTATAGATATAGATATTATTGTCTATAATGTTCTCAAACGTGTGGAAAGTCTGTTCATCCACTCTTGGCCAAGCGAGGTGGTCATACAAGCATAGACTGCAAGAATCATAACTCTTCCTTTTTAAGCTATTGCATAGCTTCTATCGCGGGCCAGCGTGGAGACCGAATCCAGAAATTCCGTAACGAAAATAACCTGACACGGGACTCCTCTACGGTGAGCCGCTAGATGGCGTTGATAAAAAATGCTATGCAATAGCTTTATCGCGGCAGTCCCCGAGTGCCACACGTCTTTTTTGTTATAAGTCTGGTAAAAATTCACCCGCGCATTTATTTGACGGCATCCTCAACAAATAAGTATACAGACCTACCGCAATTATGTAACCATCACAAAAGATGAGAAAACGATGGCGGGTAGATAAACAACAAAAGTGAAAGATTACATCACGCTAGTACAGAATATTCTAGAATAGTGTGCGTTACTTGCGACAGTTGAGGTGATTTGAATTCATTTAAATCACAATAACACGCCATTAACTTGGTAATACGCTTCGGGTTACGTAGGGTTAAGTCACAAAATAGAACTTTGGTCTAGAATGGAAGTCTCTATAAACCCAACGTTACTGGGAGAAGTTGAAAAAAATTATATTCATTTATTTTTGAGCGCACAAAGACATAGGTTGGACGTTGGAATCAAACAGTTTGATAATTTACATGAAAACAAACAATTAAAAGAGATTACTACTACTACTTTAAAGGAAATCAACTGAAACTTTACAACTTTAAATTGTCATGGATCGTAAATGTTCATTCAAAATGAAAAATGATCCAATGATCAAAGAAACCTAGCAATGATTTTCAAATACCCATTCAATGATACCCCACTTAACATAGTTAGTCGACTTTAATTTTTTTCTTTTTCACAATATACCGTCTACTGGTCGCCATATTGAATTTTGATTGCTGTCATGTCTTTAGTGACACATAGATTAACACAAATCGATTGACGAACATAAGTAACCAACTCTAATCCACATCATCTTCAAAAATAAAGCTTGAACTTTTAAAAGGTAAATATCAAAAGGATTTTTATAACGTTCTTAGAATCGAAATGAGTACATATTTATTATCAAGTCCAAAATGCTCAAAGCATTATTTTTTTTTTTGAGTGCAAAAATGCGGTTGGGAAAATTACCCAACACATTACGTCACTTCCATTGTGAAATTGTTAAAAATTTGAGCAAAATTATACAATAATTAATGTTATTTAAAAATTTAAAATTATTTATTTTATGTAGACCAAGTTGTGGCTTTTGATGAAAATACAAGACTATACCACTGATTCTTAAAGCAGATTTTGCTAGAAACTCTGCAGTTCCTCTTTTTAACTGACTTCAAAAAGGAGGAGGTTCTCAATTCGTCGGAATCTTTTTTTTATTATTTTTTATCTATGTTCCCCGATTACTCTAAGACGTCTGGACTGATTTGGAAAATTTTTTTTGTTTAAAAGGGTATACTCCCCAGGTGGTCCCATAGTCATCAGGTCAGGATTTGATGATGGGATCCTGGAGAAATCGAGGGAACTCTTCAAATTTTGAATGATATGCTGTGTAGTGGCAGATGGTGGTAGATTCATTTGACGATTCGAAAGCACTTTATTAAGCTCTTTGTGTCTGTTCTTATAATATGCGTGGTGTACAATAAAAGTATATTCATTCATTCACTAATTCATTCATTCATTCATTCATTCATTCATTCATTTACTTTGTAAAAGCTTATTCGAATAAAAATTATTCAATTCTATTCTATATATTTAGATCTTATATATTCAGGATTTGAAAAAAGATCAATATCGCTCGGATGTAAGAGCACCGCCAAGGCTTATCATTCGCAAACACGCTCGAAAAGTAAACACGCCAAGTGGAGAAGGTATAAAAAAAAACGGGGCAAAGGCCCACCCACCCGCATGGTTCGCACTTCCGAACACATCTCACGACCTCGCACTAATGTTAAACAAACGATGCATGCGAAATTTTTTGTGTCGATACCAGACTGTGATCCTACCTGATGCTACCTTGCTTTAATGCTTTTTGCTGAGATCTATAGCTCTGACTCAGCTCGGACTTAAGTTAAAGTACACCCAAGGTATTCATCAGATCTTCACCAAAGGGATCTAGCCGTGTTTCCATAGGCAAACTGCCCTCGATAGGAACCTCTATAGTCTATGCCATATTATAGAGGAGGCTAATAGTAGTTGTCACAGTAGATATTAGCTCTCTATCTTGGATAATCGAGAAGATATTAAGAAAAAAGTGTCAGGCGTTGATTTTTTTTCAAATCGGTATAACTAAGTAACTTTTAAAGATAAAGAAATAAAACAAAATCGTGATCATTTGGGTCGCTCTAAAGTTTATTCAACAAATATTTTTGATGGGTCAAGCTTCACTAAAACTATTAGAAAAATGCAAACAAAAAATGTATTTATCGATTTCTATCAGATCTAATTGAGGTTCCACTGTGAGGTCAAGTCAGAAATGAGCAGATCCGTAGGAGAACCAAAGCCACCGACTTACCTCAGCGTCGCAAATCTAAAGTGGATACGGGCAGGGGAAAGCAAATAGTTCAAAGCGCTGATGATCGTTGGGTTCCTAAGGTGCTGGAGTGGCGACCGCGCACCGGGAAACGCAGGTTGGCAGACCCTCCACTAGGTGGGCCGACGACATCAATCGAACATAATATAAAACAATTCGCTAATCAAACTGAAGCAAAAACAATATCAAATTTTACACTCCACTTTTGCATACAACATCGATCATTCAACTCTGGCGCACTATGTAAACAAGCGCGTTGCCTAGCAACCGATCCAACATGGCTGCTGCGAATGAGACCGACATTGTTATACAGGATGCGCGAATTCCTGAAGCACAGATAACGAATTTCCAACTGTTTGAGCTTTATATGAGCTTTCCACTTTTATCAGATTACGGCAAAACCAAATGAAGAAAAGGTTTTAGCGGTCTTTGTTTGTATGTATGTTTGTATTTATGTATATTTCATCGTAACCCCTAAATAACTCAGCTGATTTTGACTAATGAGGTGTCAATTGATGATAAGTGGCTTTTTTATAAAATATTACGAGTACGTACCACGGTAATTCTTTTAATTGGGATTGTCGATATTCCGATACTATTGCATGGACCGTGGTCACGACGAGACTGCGGTGTTGCGAGACGTAAAGTTGAAGCTGTCATGGGCAGAATCTATCTACCCGCCTTCTTGGTCTTTTCGGAGGAAAGACAGTTCTCAAACTTTTTTTCGTTACTATTAAATTAATAATTGCTCCTTTTTTGCTTAACTTGTTGCATACTCTTTTCTTTGAAATCGGTGTAGAGAGCATCCTGTAAAGTGCGAGTGCGAACGTGAGTGAGAGAGAGGCAAAAGTTTGTTGAACGATAAAGGTAGTGCGCGGGCGCATAGTTCACGGTTTATTTGGTGTTAGGTTTTTATTGGACCGAGTTATTACTTATTACTTCCTTATAAATAGGTATGGAACCCTTAGCCATGGAGTCTAAAGAGAAGCTGACAATTTTCTTTAACAGTTTTACAAAACTTGGCTAAACATCATCAAGCAGATTGGTGCAAGACGGCCTCCTCCCTCCTCGCATCGTCATCCTCATTACTGAGGGTCGCGATCCTTGGCACGGATCACCTTCTCCCACACGATGTTCTTCCACTTCGTCCTATTTTCCGCGTTATGTAGAGCGGCGTGGAAAGATGTTCCGAGTGCAGTGCTGATCTGGTCAGACCAACGCATAGGGCTACGTCCTCTTGGCCTTTTTCCTTCTACCTTGCCGGTTACCAGTAACTTTAGCAAGACGGCCTAAATCAGTGTTAAATAGAAAATACTTTATTATGTACCTAATTTTGTAAAGTCGAAGAGGGGCATTGTTCAAGACCGCAATGTAACATTGTCGGTGCCGCAAACTGCAAGTAGGTTATGCCCTGACATGAGGTATATAATATTTATGTAGATTGTAGTTACGTGTCATAGTTATTACTTATTAGCTAGTTATGTTTCACCTTCGGAGTTATGAAGACCTTAGGTTTTCTTAGACGTTCCAACTTTGTTACTGACACATTCTGACTACTTACTGACTGGCTGCCATAAGCCTTATTATATATATTTTTATGAATAGCGAGCTAGAAATGAGGGTCACCTGGTCTTAAGTGATTACCGCCACCCAGGAACACTTGTAATACCAGAGGCACCACCATTGCGTTGCCGGTTTTTCAGGAATTTGTTGGTCCGCCCCTTGAATAACCCCATGTTGAAATTAAGTAGGAACACCGTCCAAGGGAGATGATTCCACAATTTGGAAAAAATCTTTTTTTACGCTTACTCGAAGACGCCTGGATCGATTTTGAAAATTCTTTTTTGTTTGAAGGGGTATACTCCCCAGGTGGCCCCATAGTCATCAGATCAGAATCTAATGGCTCTTGAATCTAACTCTTCAAATTTTATAGGCACAATTGATATTTTTCGGTTTTTAACCGACTTCAAGCGCCACAAGCGACTTGAAATGCTCTTCCAAGATCTGTTTTTCCTAACACGTACAAAACAAGAGTGAATAGGCATCTTCTAGGTAAACGCGTTACACCTTAAACCACATCATCACTTTCCATCAGGTGTGATAGTGGTCAAGCGTGTGCCTATAATGTATGAAAAAAACTTCCAAAAAGGAGGAAGTTATCAATCAAATCAAATCAAAATCAAAATTTATTTATTTCATGTAGGCTACCCTGTAGCACTTATGATATGTCACAAATCTACCACCGGTTCGGAATGCAGATTCTGCTGAGAAGAACCGGCAAGAAACTCAGCAGTTGCTCTTTTCAAAAAATAAAATAAACTAATTTTACAATAAGTAATAAAAGTAAGCTAAGTATACAGTGCTTCTACAGTGAAGCTTCAAAAATAAAATACATCTAACACATGTCAGCATGGGAAGTCAAAGCAGACCCATTCCCGTTGGCGGCACCCGTTCACGAGCACGACGCATGATCCAGCCATTGCTTCGCTCAACCATATTTGAGGGAACGTAACAACCCGCACCACACGACACCACCACAGAAATGTTTAAGTGAGCAATTCGGCCGGTATCTTTTTTTTGTAAAAAGAATTTCTACGTTTAAATTATTAAGCATGCGGTTAGATACCAGGTCAGTTGGCTTGTAACATTAGCGTCTGAGGTGTTCACTGTCTCTTCAGTGAGACACCAGATATGGTCCAGTGACCACATGATGATGATGCTGTGGTCCAGTCGAACTGACGTCCCATCGCCCGGTGACCCGAGGGCTCCACCGTATTGGGTTAACGCGTCGGCTAAATAGACAAGCAAATTATTAAAATACTAGATGATGCCCGCGATTTCGCCCGCGTGGATTAAGGTTTTACATTCCCGCGGAAAATCTTTAATTTTCCTGGGTAAATGTAGGCTATGTGTTAATCCTGGTTAGAAACTAATTCATTTTAAATTTCAGGCAATGTCACCATAACTTCTAATAAACGAAAAATTCTTTTTAGAAAACCGACTTCAAACGCCACTACAAAGTACATATATCAATTGTGCCTATTAAATTTGAAGGGTTCCCTCGATTTCTCCAGGATCTCATCATCAGATCCTGACAATGGGACCACTTGGGAAGTATACCCTTTTAAACAAAAAAACGAATTTTCCAAATCGGTCCAGGCGTCTTCGAGTAATCGGGGAACATAGGTACATTAAAAAATATAAAAAAAGATTCCGACGAATTGAGAACCTCCTTTTTTGGAAATCGGTTAAAACATTACACTCTTTTCTTTAACTTAAACCACGCATGTGCTATTTAATTGCGGTTGTATTAAATGAAAAGGTCGTATTAAAAGCACGAGATCGAACCTGCACCCGCCCAAACAGAGGACACGGCAGTCCTAACCACTAGTTTATCACAGCTCTTTAAACTCATTAACAACTGTCGTTAATAGTAATTAAAATAAACTTTCCGTGCAAATTATACAGTTATTTCGCCAATAACTGGGATGCTTGGCTGGCGACAGGTTATGAGAGCACTTCAACCTTGTAACACTTGTCTTTATTGACAATTAGAGTCTAAGACTAAGTCTAAGGCTAGACGAGTGGAGTGAGTTGTTTAGATGCACATCCATGTTGCGCGGAGTCCGGAGCAGCGCTTATAGCGTTGAATCAAAATCAAAATTTATTTATTTCATGTAGGCCAACTTGTAGCTCTTATGACACGTCATAAATCTACCACCGGTTCGGAATGCAGATTCTGCTGGGAGAGCCGGCAAGAAACTCACCAGTTGCTCTTTTCAAAAAAAAATTTTTTTTACAATAGGTAACAAAACTATGCTATGTATACAGTGCTTCCACAATGAAGCTTCAAAAATGCATACGTAGGTACACACAATCCAATGCATGTCAAGACAGGCAGACAAAACAGACCCATTCCCGTTGGTGGCACCCGATTGCTGACAGGATCGATTGTCAGTATTTGAACCACTGTAATAATATGGTTAATATCTGTGGTTCATATGCTGACAAATCCGTCCCGTCTAAGGTTAAGTTTTAGTTTTTATTTGGAAGTCGGTTGAAAACAACTTTCAAAAAAGGAGGAGGTTCTCAATTCGTCGGAATCTTTTTTTATGTATGTTCCCCCGATTACTCGAAGACGCCTGGACCGATTTGGAAAATTCTTTTTTGTTTTTTTTTTTTTGTTTGAAAGGGTATACTTCCCAGGTGGTCCCATTGACATCAGGTCAGGATCTGATGACTGGATCCTGGAGAAATCGAGGTATAGGCACAATTGGACGCACAGACGCAATAAAAAGTCAACCCACACAACTTATCAATTGAAAAGTTAACTTTATTCCTTTGCATTATGTATGTATTTAATTTGACAAAGGTTTGTGGGTTGAAACGTTATTGCGTATGTGCGTCCAATTGATACACATTGTAGTGGCGTTTGAAGTTGGTTTGAATTTTTACGTTTATATTATCCTACTAATATATTAAACGCGAAAGCTTGTAAGTATGGATGGATGGATGTTTGTTACTCTTTCACGTAAAAACTACTGAACCGATTTGGCTGAAATTTGGCACAGAGATAGATTATAGTCTGGAATAGGACATACGCTACTTTTTATCCCGAAAAATAAGATAGTTCCCGCGGGATTCCAAAAAAACTTCGATCCACGCGTACGAAGTCGCAGGTATCGGATCCAGTACGACATACTCGTACCTACTGTTATCAAATTTATCATACAGGCGTAAAAAATTAATATCTGTCGTGCTCGCAAATTGCGGCGTGCATTGTGCATCTGTGGCTTTTATGCCGAGTGCCAAGGCCGCCGATGGTGGTTCGTGGGGAACATAAAACACGTTGCCATGACCGACTTGTCAATTTTCCGCCACGCACGCTATCGCTGGTTGGTTGTGGATTGGCTAGCGGTTGCCTCCAACTTCGGAAGGACAGTTAGATTGGACGTCAGGCAGCAAGACATTCAAAGAATAGGAAAAGGAATTATAAGTATTTTTTTAACAGTTAAGCATATTGCCTGCCATATACCTACCGCCAGTAAAAAAAAAAATTTCAAGAATAAGATTTTCTAGAGGCTATGAAGTGAAATATTTTATTTGCAAGAATATGAGTAACATTAAATCTTAAATCTTTAAAAAAAGCCATATTTAGTATCGATCTGAAACAGTCTTCGATTGTCGGAGGAGAAAAGGAAGGAACATATTATATAAAAAAATAATCTTAAAAAACATGAAGGTGTCGCATATTCAGTCAGATGATAACTGACATAAAAATAATAATAAAAGAGTTACTTAAAACTAAAATTTAAAGTTTATCTTCTACAAAATCATTACAAAAACATCTTCGAGTATTTTCAAAAAATTCATTTAGCCATGTCGGCATATTTTTCTTTCTTTAATTACATTCATATTATGTCTGATAATGCCATAATGGCGGTAAAACTGAGCCTCGAAGGTTCCTTCTTATAATAATAATACTTAATGATTTATTGATAAAATTCAAAACATAGGAATATATATTATGAATTTTATGGTACAAAAATTATTCTTGAAGCATTGTTGAAGAATCACGAGCCTATTTCAATTTCTCTTCCGCCAAAGCTTTCGCTTACCACCGTCATGTAAATCTTCTTTTATTTATAGTTGTCTCCATAAAATAAGGTTGATGTTTTGGAAATAATATTAAAATAGTGATTATAGCCTCTAGTTATCTCTGCTTACCACCAAATAAAAACTGATTTTCACATAGCGTAATCATTAAAAAATACCTTCTTAAAATTTTACACGTTTCATACATTCCACCTTCAAACAACGGCGCGTCAATCACCCACCGACAAAGTGACATTGGCCCATGCACTGTGAATGGACCAGACTATAAATCATCCGCAAACGTCACAACTCCTACTCAAAGATTTCTATTATCAACTTTATCGTTATGTGTTTGTGGTTTAAAATCGTGTAAATCAATATTGCACTTACGATTTTACTTTTCGTTCAGTCTTTCAAACATGTCATTAGAAGTTTTTACTGTTTCCTCAGCGTACAATGAGAGAACACGTCGTATGAGAATAGCCTTACTGCATTCGTACAATCCTTATCTAATTTAACACTAATATGCTTATTTTTATTGAAACTGCACTCTTTATTAAAAGTAATTGAGCTTAAAACCGATTGGCAATTTGATTCGTCATTACCTCTTAATTATTAGAATTCAAACTTTACATAGCTGATGTTAAGGTCGCATTTAGATTGTTAGTAACTTCGCACGCGACTCGTTCCGCTATTGCAGTCGTGAAGGACGCTAAGTCATGTGAAATTGAATCTATTTGATTATCTTTAACAAGTAATCGTAACTGACTGCGTGCTGTTATATAATAGTTACATTCCGGGTGCCAGTTTATCTCCCTGTGGAAATCCTCTGTTATAGTATAGCTTTGGGTTAAAACTACAATTATTGGATTGTCGGTGATACCTATAGTATTAAATGGTCTGTGCTCCGTTATTAGTCTCACCATCTAGTTAGTAGGAGCAGTTTATAATAAAGTTAATGAATTTTGTAATGACAAAATTGCACAGAATCAATCGGCTTTGTTTCCAGCTGTCCACAAGATAGATAAGCTACATATAATAACACTTGTTTTGAAATAGCAACTGCTGAGACTCTTCTCAGCAGAATCTCCATTCCGAACCGGTGGTAGAGCCTTTACCTGTCATAAGAGCCACAAATTGGCGTAATGAAATAAATAATTTTCAATTTTGAGTTTGCATCTGTTTGTTAGTTGGGTATCTAGATTCGTAACCTTAAAAACAATGTACACCAAGGTGCATCATCTAATTCATTGATATCACATACAAATTACGACATCGTTGAGACAATAGTTATTATTCGTGCATTAAATAGTTTCATCTTGGTCCAGTCACAACATGAGAGCTTACAAAGGCTTGTTATGAAAACTAAACTCAACTGCCAGCTGCGAGCAGTACCACGAACGGCCGCGTATTGTTCAGTGTTGGATATTTGAAAACTAGTGCCTGTGTTCTAACTGAAACTCAATGAAACTACGGATATAGATGAAGAATTAAAATAACTTAAAGCTAATGATGTGAATACTGATTGATGTGGTGTTAACAGTGTTTCTAAATTGGCAAAAATAATAAAGTATAATAATCTCGCAATATTGCGTATTTCGGGTTAAGTTTGCAGTAGAGAAATCGGACAGGTTTAAAATTATAAAACAGGTTAAGACATACGTTTGAAAATTAGTGTATAATGTAGTAAAAATACTACTACATAATTCATTTCGGAATTTATCCCTCAAATAAATGCCGAGCATAGCACAACAACATAATATAAGTATAAAATAGCACAATACTTAATTATTAAGACCAAAACAAGAGAAACAGAATAAAGATTTAATAACGAATCGCGTAATTAAAGAATTTGCTACAGCAGTGATTAAAATTAAAAAGCTAAGGTTAATAATTTAGGTTAAAACTTGGTTTAAACGAATGATCAGTGAACGTTGAAATAGTGATTTTAATGATGTTTACGGTTCAAGCGATGCGTTCAGATAAAATGTGTCATTCGAAACCGAACACCGTGCAATGACTCTATATTACATCAAGGTTATAATACGTATAGTATACAGAGCGTGATAATAACCATATATAAGGCATTTAGGACATCTCCGCCGTAAAACTTAGCAGCGAAATTGCTGAAACTCCAGCTTGAGTTGGCCATTGTGAGACAGAACTTAACTGGCTTCTCTAACGCAGGGGCATCTCTGAAATCGCGTGGGAAAGAGATTGATTTTTAGTCAAATCCCTGTTTTATATCTAGGTCTATGTCTAATCTACGGTTGTACATTTGGGAAATTGCCTATGTTGAAAATAAATTATTTCCATACCGATTTTGAAATAGAAAGTCTTTTGCAATAAGTTTTGAGTGATAAGCATTTTAAATAATCGTTAAACTACAAAAAGTGCGTCAAATGTTGATTTTATACTAAGCACGCGTCGATATTAGTTGTTGGTTTGATTAGTTAGCAACATCCCTGGGAGATGAGTTATGCCAGAGCTTCAGCGGTTTCGCTATATATTCATTTTGGTCGAGGTCTGCTAAAGACCTAAATGTATGTCATATGTTTTTATGTATACTTAAATAAAAATTGTTTATAACGATTAGCACAATGACAGTCCATCTGATTAAAAGTAGAACCTCTTTATTTTAGAGTGACCCAGTTATACTGTTACTAGTTTTGTATACCATTAATATGTAAATAAATCTAGATACAAGAAAAAAAAATTTTGTGGACTCGTAAAAATGATGTTGAATCTAAAACGAAGATGAGCGTTTCATATTGAAACCAACAAAATGAAATCATTGCAAGTGATCTTCGGACTCTACCAGATGCTGCGAATATCGGTCTCCTGTTGGCACTACAGAGATTTTGAGGTACCCGTGTCATAGTTCTTCTTATTCTCTTCTTGGTTTATAACTATTGTTAATGCACCATATCAGGGCCCCAAGTCTGCTATTTTACATGTCATTGTCATTGAACCGCAATACAATTACAATTCAATTATCATTGGTCCAAAATTTCGTAGTCTACTAAATTCACAATGGTCGGTCGATTTCTAATAATTGGATTGTAATTTCAATGATACCTCGGTATTGGCATTAGCTTAAAAAGCGTTTGCCGAAATGAGTTTAAAAAAAACTACAGATTAAAAACGTTTATTTAAGCTAGATTCAAAGCTAGATGTGTCAGTGGCAAACCATCGGAAAACAATTGTGACGCCATTGAATTAGTAGACTACCAAAATTGCTAAAAGTAGCAATTGGGATGTCATTGATAGACAATTGAACTACAATTGCAATAGCAGACTTGGGCCCCTGTATCTTGTTTGACGTGTGTTTAGTGATGAGATACAAGTATCGAGTAATTGGGATAGTTCTCGGGATTAGACTCCAAAGATAACTTTTGGATTTTAATCCCGAGAAGGAAGTTCCTTCTCTTCAAAGTTAGGCTGCATCGTCACCAGATCAAATCGCATCGCAACTTATCGAGTTTCTTTTAATTAGATGACAAGTTAGTCCTTGACTGCGATCTCACCTGATGGTAAGGGACGATACAATCTAAGATGGTAGCGGGATAACTTGGAAGGGGTATGGCAGTGTACTACACGCCAATCGGTTTCTAAACGCCATCTTGCTGGAACGCCACGGCCAAAGCCTCCCACCAGAGACAATTCAGAAATTATAAATTCCCTAACTGTCCCCGGGTATCGAACCCGAGATCTCCCAGTTATAAGACCACAGCGCTCACCACTGCGCCAGGTAGGTCGTCAAATAAGCCACTCAGTTTAGGTTGATCCGCGGTGCCTTGACCGGGTTCCCGCAGTTTCTTCAAATCTCCATAACAAGTGACAGCCGCCGTTTAAGCGTTGCGCAAAGGCATTGTCCGCGACGCGCCGCCTGACAAATCGTTACTGTTTAAAACGGTTAAACAAATACCTCCTACGGGGCTTAGGACAGCTCGTTACTTTCACTCATATTTCAAGCGAATGTGATAACAGTGTGTACTTATTGGATAGAAGCAGAAGTACAAAGAAAAAGTAATATCATCCGTTGCTCCAGATCTTTTTTTCCACGTACTACCAAATTGTGGAATCATCTCCCTTAGACAGTGTTCCCACTTAATTACAATATGGGGTTATTCAAGGGGCGGACCAATAAGTTCCTGAAAAGCCGGCAACGCATTGGTGGTACCTCTGGTACTACAAGTGTTCATGGGCGGTGGTAATCACTTTACATCAGGTGACCCGTCAGCTCGTTTGCCCGCTATTCAAACAAAAAAAAAATTTTTTTTAGCTGTTATCCGCCAAACCAGAAAAAAAACGTATGGCAACACGCGCCGCTCGCGCTTTAATAGAAGAAGCACAGGAACTCAAAACACCAACCGATCACATCTATCTTCAAACTTTGATAAAATATTTACTATGAAAAAACATAGAAGTGACGTCACGAACGTTTTTGTGTGAATTTTAAGACTTATTATTAAAATTGAAATGGCAATTTTACCTACCAAACCTTTTATTTTTTCTGAAAGAAGATATTTTTTCTACCTACCTACTATACCTACTTCCGAACATTATCCAACAGTTTTTCAAAATCGGTCATCATGCCAATTAGACGCAGCGCACTCTAAACTACGCAGTGTTACTATTTGAACTGCGGAAGGTATGGGGTTATCTTATCTTATCTGTTATCGGTGACCGCCCGGCGAACTGGGCTTAGCTCAGGCTCAGCACCGGGTGAAGCAACGCTCGTAAACACAGCTTTTATGTTTTAGGGCCGCACCACCACACGGCCGTGCTACGCGACCTCGCGCGGTATTGCGAAGTACCTATTCCTACTGGTTCGTTGCTTTTTCGAGTTTTGTTTTTCTCGATTGTAAAATTGCCATCGTTGATTCTAATCATTTTTTAAATTTAAAAATCGATTGTAATACAAGATCAAATCTATTCGCTTCGAGAATACAACCATTAAAGTTCCACCGTGTATCTATATATGCCTTCTCCTATAGGGTATGTAACCCTAAAAATCATTGCTATTGTGACGCTTTGAATCGCCTTTGATTAGCTGATACTTATGGCTTCGACGTAGTCGGGTAAAAACTTAGGTTCTTTGACCCGAGTGACCTTAAGAAATTGAAATTCCATTCCAGGGCATTTTCCATAAAGGTTTTTAATGAATAGTGGCACACAGGGTCACTTGCCTCAACTAGGAAGTGAACCCTGATCCCGTCGCACTATACACCGTTTTATTGGCCATTGTTGACGCACGGACTGGTTTATGGCACCTGTTGTAGGTAGTATAGAATTAGATGAGGAATAATCTACGTGTAAAGTTCAAGTAATTACTAATTATTCTACCAAAGATATTTAGCTGGTGGGAGGCTTTGGCCGTGGCTAGTTACCACCCTACCGTCAAAGACGTTCCGGCACGACGGCGTGTAGAAACAGATTGGGAGTATGGGTTGAATGTACACTGCCATACCCCTTCCCAGTTAGTCCGCTATCATCTTAGATTGCATCGTCACTTACCATCAGCAGAGATCGCAGTCAAGGGCTATCTTGTCATCGAATAAAAAATCTACTAATCATTGTACCAAAGATTAAGAAGCAACAATAAATAGTAATATTTATGTATTTTTTTAAATCGACAAAATATCAATTGCTCTTTATTTATTTCTAGGATCTAAATACAAATTTTTCATAATTTTTCATGCAGTCAAGCGCTAGTCTATATTTAAAAAAAAAACTACTATCTAAGTTTCTAAGCTAACTTTTAGTTCTAAAATTAAAAATAACTTATTTAGAATTTAGATTAATTACGCCAAAACTTGACGTAAAGTTAAATTAAAACCACAAAGAGAATAGTTGCTATGAGGATTATCGCTTTTTCACGCATCGCTTGCTTAAGTAGGAATTAAAAAACTCATTTCCATAAATAAAGTGTCACCTTCTATAATTAGTAACTTAAACTATCTATATATTATACATTATACCTACTTAGAACATTGAGTGTTCGTTTAAGAGGCCAGTATACCCAGGTTTTAATTTTGACGCATCTTGGAACTGGATTTATGCTTCAGGTATTAAAAATAAAAATAAAAAAATATTTTTTTTTTTAAAGAGCAACTGCTGAGTTTCTTGCCGGCTCTTCTCAACAGAGTCTGCATTCCGAACCGATAGTAGATCTATGACGTGTCATAAGAGCTATAAGTTAATTGAAATTTGAATTATTATTGTAATTTTTAGTGTGTCAAGATTCGCAAAACACTATATTGTTTGAATCAATAACGTTTTATTAAAATTAATTAAGTTACAATAAATTATTAGGAGCCGTAACCGCGCTTTTTTCTGTCTTTTCTTCTCTTTTTCTGTCTGTGCTTGATGTCATTATGAGTGTCACGTGTGACAAGTGACAGTTGGCGAGTGTCGCGCTTGTCTATGGGACAGAAATGACGAAGAGCGGCGCGTCCGAGTCATAGAGATTAACATCTCTATGGTCATTCTTTAATGTTGATTTAACACATTCTAAGGATAGAACCCTTCTCAAGGGAGTGTTGAGAATAAAATTTTGAGAAAGATGTTTACGATTTTTACGCTTTTGATTGCTTTTCAGTGAGATTGGAAGCCCAAAAATATTCGTCAAAAACTTTGATAGGCAATTATAAAAAATACCACTAATATAAACACATTCTCTACTACGGAGTGTTGAGGCCAGTTTTTATATGTTTCATACAATATAATAAATTAAAAACGCACCTAACTCCAAAACGTCAGAGGTGCTTCGGTCCGGGACCGAACCTGCGACCACCCGACTAGGAGACCAAAGTCCTACTCCTAACCACTAGGCTATCACTATGATTTAGATATTGTAAATTCCTAAATTTTTTTTTAAAAGAATATTAGCCAAGCTGAACTTGACTTATATTCTCCTCTTTCCTCCAAATAAGCGGAAAGCTTGTGCTAGGAGTGGGTACGACAATAGTGCAACGGGTGGGGTTCGAACCTACGACCTTTCAGTTTTCAGTCCGCACCTTTAACCGTTGAGCTATTGAGGCGGGTGCAATTCTTAAATTGCACCTGCGGGGAATCGAACCCGAGAGCTCTTGCGTATAAGTTGTCAAAAAGCATAGCAACGTACAATGATTCTCGTAACATAGGTACCAAAGAGTAAGCGACAAGCGCCAAAGCGCCAAGGACAAGATATCGGTTGTACACTTGGCCGCGTGTTGTACGTATTAAAAACAATTAAAACTATCTATGCGTATGAAAGGTATACAATTCGAGATTATAGAAAAAAAAAATCACGCGAATCGGTCTAGAAATACCGGAGAAAATGGTTGAGCTACATAGAAAAAAGATTTGTCTAGTGTGAGGCTTTGGCCGTGGCTAGTTACCACCCTACCGTCAAAAACGTGCCGCCGAGCGATTTAGCGTTACGGCACGATGCCGTATAGAAACCGATTAAGGGTATGAGTTGAATCCACCCTGCTATACCACTTCCAAGTTAGCCCACTACCATCTTTGACTGCATCGTCACTTACCATCAGTTGAGACGCAGACAAGGACTACCTTTTCATCGAATAAAAAAAAAGACACTGAACAAATTATCTCAATTCGGTCCGGTTCCGATCCGTGACCGATTTTTTGGAAGTCTGTTAAAAATGGTCGAAATGCGTGGATATAACTCACTCCAGCAATGCATGTACACAACAATATTATTATGTCAATTTTATAGGCACAATTGATATACTTTGTAGTGTCATTTGAAGTTAGTTTTGTAAAAAAAATTTACGTTTATAGTACTCTACTTACTTTAGTTATGTTTGCGATTTTAAATGACATGTAATTATAACTAAAATTTACATACAATTCTCTTTTTTCTTTTTTTTTATGAGAGTTTTATCAATACTGACAATGTCGACATACAAAACTTAGAACATGTTACAACAAAGTTGTGTAGTTATTACGAGGTTTTTGTCACGCACTGTACTTTTATAATTTGCATCAGCACGTAATTAGCAAATATTAACATTATTGTAATCAATGCCAAGACTTTGAATACTGGCATTTTATTTTACCGACTCATAAATAAAAGATGTTTTAAATTTTAATAAAGTAAATTGAAAATTTAAAATACCCCCAACATGTGAAATATGTTTCTCGCCATTTTGTTGTGGCGGCCATCTTAGATTTGAAAATCATAGTGTATTGATATCCATATTGAGGGAGATGTGAAAAAATATTATGATGAAGGAAAAGATTAGAATTAAGGAAGTCCGTAGGGGAACCAAAGTCACCGACAGCTCAGCGAGTTGCGAAGCTTAAGTGTCAACTTCTCCCACGACAAGATTTATGCTTAGTTGGAGGGGAAAGAAAATGAAACTGGCCAAGTCCGAGTTGGGCTCGCACACGGAGGATTCCGTACCATCGTTTTTTTTTAATTCGATGACAAGATAGCCCTTGACTGAAATCTCACCTGATGGTAAGTTACGATGCAGTCTAAGACGGTAGCGGGCTAACTTGGAAGGGGTATAGCAGTGTAAATTCAACCAATACCTCTAATCGGTTTCTACGCGCCATCGTGCCGAAACGCTAAATCTTGCATGTCTTTGACGGTAGGGTGGTAGCCACGGCCAAAGCCTCCCACCAGGCGAGATAAGACAAGAATCGTAACAGCAATTGTTATGTTCCAGCAAAAACGCCGAAAAAATTAGGTTTTTTGTATGGGAACCCCCTTTATTTTTTATTTATTATTTGTTGTTATAGCGGCAATATGTTTGCACATTCTATGAAAATTTCAAGCATCTACCTATTACGGTTCATGAGATACAGCCCACTGACCAACGGACAGACGAACGAACGGACAGCGGAGGCTTAGTAAAAGGGTCTCTTTAGCACCCTTTAGATACGGAACTCTAAAAAAAGTTTGATTTGTAATCGATCAGTTGACAGACTAAGGGAAAAACCTATACGATACCTATATGTATGTATGTGTTTTAGTTCGCCTGTAACGCGTTAACAATGTGTTACAAACGTGAGTCAGGCTATAAAACGTAGATAACGTATCGCGTACAAACAGACGGGACGTGTACCGTTGTATCGTGCTATTTACAACCCTAACTAATAAGTAATAGAAGTTATTTTTCATTAAAAACCAAATACATCATTCATGAAATAAGTGCCTGCTAGGTATATCTGGTGACTAAGGTATACATAGAACTATATTTCTGAGTACAATCGGCTACAGATGATTAATCGTTGGTGTCAGAAAAAGTACCTATTCAAATTCAATACACAGAAATTCAAAAATTCTGTCACATCCCCGTGGTAGATTCCTTTGACGAATCGAAATTTGTGTTTATTTGATTGAAAAAACATTATTCTATTCTATTTCCCGACAACTCAATACAAACACGATAGTAAGTCAAACTATGTTTATGATACAAACGAAATAAAATGAAATGAAATATTTTATTTGCAAGAATATGGGTATACATAGGATCTTAAAACTTGAAGGCGCCGCATATTCAGTCAGGTAATAACTGACATACAAAATACGAGTTGCTTAGAAACTAAAGATTTAAGTTTATCTTGTATAATATCATTACACACTATTTAAGTATATCTTAGACCTATCGCATTCAAAAAATTCATTTAGCGAATAGAAAACATAGAACTAATTTTAGTTTACGTTAAACTTAATCTTAAGTTAATTAAGATTAAAGTTTGGTAGATATATGGCTCGACTGTCTGTATTTATTATTATTTAACAGATCATAATCTCTTTTTTTTTTAAAAGAATATCAGCAAAGCTAAACTTGGCTAATAAATATCCTCCTATCCCCTCCAAATAAGCGGAAATCTTGTGCTAGGAGTGGGTACGACAATAGTGCAACGGATGGGGTTTGAACCTGCGACCTTTCAGTTTTCAGTCCGCACCTTTAACCGTTGGGCTATTAAGGCTTTTGATAGAAGCAGGCGTTATTTGGCGGAATTCAATGATATTTATTTGAAATTTATTGTAATGAACACATCTTTCATACATTAGTACTGGTAAAATGTATTAGACGCGATTTTCTTTGCCATCTTATTGTACCTTCATTTTGGTGAACAAATTATCATCTATCTACCCACCAAACAAATAATTCTAGTTCTTCTTACTTAATCAACCAATTTATATACTTAAACATTTATATTTATTTGACACAATTTACATTTATTTCCAATGGCAATTTTTTATCATTTCCACGTCTTGTCGACGTTTTTTCCAGCTCACTGTACTTATCAGCAATTTAAATATTATCAGCGGTTTTAACGCCAGTTATTTCACATTACTTTAAAAACAGGTACTTACTATCGACAAAGACAAATGTGTAATGTGTACATTTATAATTATTGTACCGACAGCCGACTAGCGGGTGTTACTTGCCACTGAATCTGCGTATGAATTGAATCGGTTACTTTTTCTTCGATGACAAGATAGTCCTTGACTGCGATCTCATTTGATGGTAAGTCACGTTGCAGTCTAAGATCGTAGTGGGCTAACTTGAAAGGGGTATAGCAGTGTACATTCAACCCATACTCCTAATCGGTTTCTACACACCAGCGTGCCGGAACGCTAACTAACTAATCGTAAAGGACGTGCTGCCAAGCGATACGATACATTGCCATTTCCTTTCCCAGTTAGCCCACCACCATCTTAGACTACATTGTCACTTACCATCCAGTGAGATCGCAGTAAAAGGCTATCTTTCTCTTGCAAGTATCGCCATAAAACACGAACTTATGCCGCTTATATCCAACTTCTGCCAGCGACTCGCATGTGATTACCCGAGCTTGAATAACTGTCTACTGGTGTCCCAAGATGCTCAAAAAGCACTGCGTTTTCCAATTTAGGCAGTCTGACAACATCAGATGTTGCTGGATACAAGCGGCGAAAGATCGGTATCTGTGTTGATTCTTGCAAGAGACCTATTTCTAGCAGTGAACGAGAAAAAAGTTTCAAATGAAAAATTAATTTTTAGCATGTACTGAGCTCTACATTCAAATTCAAAGTTATTCAAATACTAAATTATTTAATTCATGTTTGCCCATGTGGCTCTTATGACAAGTCGAGACTCTACCACTTAATATTCACATTCCTATAATTAATTCTATTCTTTACGTGTATTTTAATTTACGATTTCCTTCTTTGCAGAGAGTCTCACGAAAAAATGGCCTCAAAGAAGAGGAATCGAGCTGGTACTGGGATCCACCTTCACAAACCTCAAAAAGTGATCATGAAATTGAAAAGCAATACAAGTTGCAAATACAAGCTTTACAAAGCGAACTATCCGCCTTGAAAGACAGAGACATGACCGATCATGTAATGGATAACGATGAGGAAATGAATAGACTAAGACAAGAGAATAAAAACCTAACATGCAGCCTGGAAGATTTAGATAACCAACACCAAGTAGCCATGGAAAGACTACTATCACTGAAAAAAGAACTACAGAAAAACTTTGAAGTTCTCAAACAAGAACACCAAGACTTGAAAAACAATAATGATGAATACGCGGGGCAAATTAAAGCTTTAATACAAAAAATAGGCGAAAGAGATCAAGAAATAGAAAGACTTAAATCGGCACATCAGGATCATGATACTCTACTTCATAAGTACCAGAATTTAGAAAGGATACATAGCCTGTTAAGGGAAAATGCTGAAAAATTCCAAGAAGAAAACCAGGAATTGAATGAAGAGGTGTTCAAACTACAAGAACAAGTAACTAAGCTAGAACATGAAATAGAAATTGCTAATAAACAAAATGAAGTAACACAAATGGTGCCAGTAGACAAATATGAGCAGTTGTTAAAAGAATTAAATAGTTTGAAACACAGTCGCGACTCAAACCAAATACATTTAGACGAAATAAATATAGACGATAATGCTAAAAGTGTAATAGAAACCCTAAAAAGAGACATTAATGAACTAAAACGGAAGTTAGCTCAACGCGATAGTGAAATACAAGAAACTACAGAAAGTAAAGTCATAAAACCAGATAAAATAATGCAGTTGTATAATAGATACGTAAACTTTGAATTACCTGTAGATTACGTTGGGGAAATGCCATCAGGAACTGAAAACGTGGTTATGCAAAAACTTGAAGGTGTATTTAAAACACTAAACTCATTTAAAAAAGATGTTGATGCACTCGAACATAAACTTTCAGAAAAGAAGCAGACTGTAAATCATTTACAAGCACAAGTTGAAGATGTTACTACAGAAAATGAGTATTTGACATCTGATATACAACATCTTGAAAGAGAGTTGGAAGAAATGAAGAAAAACAATGATTTCCTTATTTCTGAAATAGCCGCATTGAAAAATACATCAAAACTGGAACCAATTATAGAAACTCATGAGGATAATCTTGCAAAATTAGAAACAGAACTTGCTGAAACGAATAGAATGAATAAAACTTTTGAGTCAGAGATTAAAAGGATAGAAAATGAGCTGAAAGACGTTCAAAACGAAAAAAAAATATTGCAAGAAAGTCTTAATGACATGAAAAATAAATATACTTCAATGCTTAACGAGCTTAAAATGTGTAAAGTTCAAACACAAGCTGTACATGAACTAGAAAATAACTCTAATGTTACACATAACGTTAAGTTACAGGAAGCAGTGGACAAAATAGATAATTTACAAAAACGGTTACATTCTGCTAACTCTAAAAATGAACAACTTTTAATTGATATTCATATCATAGAAAACGACAAAGTTTTACTCACTAAACAAATAGAAGACTTGAAACAAGAAAAGCAATCTATGTGTGATGAACATAAAGAATTAGAAGCTAAAAATAAAACTTTGGACAGTAAAATACAAGATCTTGAGAAGAAATTAGAAGAATCTATTAAAGATAAACAAGATTCGGACATCAAGCTAAGTAATCTTGAAAGTGAACTAGATGAAGCTAATAAAAAAAATAGGCGAATTGAATTTGAAAACATCAAATTAAAGGAGACTAATGAATCAACTATTTCGTCTGTGACTGACATTGAAAAAATTGCAAATGAAAAAATGCAAATCGTCAGTAAACTAGATGAAATATTGCAAGAAAATTCGACGCTTAAAGAAAAAATTAAATCATTAACAAATGAAATTATAAGTCTTCAACATCAACAAGAAGAGCTAATCAACGAAAGCAGTTTGCTAAAGCAAAAAAGCCTAACTGACGCCCATAATACGACTGAGCTTCAGGAAACTATTACTGAATTAAAACTAAAAGCAGATCAATTTGATGCTACTAATAATGAATTATTATCTCTTAAAGAAGAAAATAAAAAGCTTTTAGAGAAAAAATTACAACTCGAGATAGATTTATCTTCTACCGACAGTAAAATTGGACAGTTACAAGAAGAATTCGAGCAACTTATTTCTGATCTCAATGAAAAGGATTCTCTTATTGATAATTTGAATATTACATTAAACCAAAATAAGGTTGAACTTGAGAATCTTCATCAGAATACTTCTGATCTTGAAAACACTGTCCAAATAAAAAGCCAAGAAATTGAAAGGTTGGTTAAAACTACTGAGGAACTGACACAAAAACTTAATAACACTAGTCTTAGTTCTAACCAAAGTCATGAAGAGTTAAAAAAGTTACATTTTGAAAAGGAAGAAATAAGCAAACAAATATACGGCCTCAATGACGAAATTAATCACAAAAATACAGAGCTATCTAGAATGACGCATCGATTGCAAGAATTAGAAAAATCGTATTCCGAAAGTAAAACTATAATAGATTTTAAGGACAAAGAAATAAAAGAATTGAAGCAATCTATTGTGGAACTTAGAGATAAAATCAAAGCATCTGAGAACACGACGCAGCCAAATGATGAGTACGCTAAATTGTTAGAAGAGAAACAAGCCATAGAAAAGATAACAACTGAACTGCAAAGCGTCTTAAATACAAAAGAAAAAGAATTATTAGAAATGCAGAATAAAGTAGTGTCATTAGATAAAACGTGTCAAGAATTTAAAGCTGTAATAGAAAATACAACTTTAGAAAAAAATGAATTGATTAATTTGGTGAATTTAAAGCATAACGAAAGTATACAATACCATAATGAAATTCAGAGGTTAAATCAAGTGTTGCTTGAACAGAATAATGAGTTTAAGAGAATAATTGAAGAAAAAAATTTATTAATCGCGAATAATTCTGAAAATTGCTCTAATTGTGAGACAATACGACTTACTTTGAAGGAAAAAGACGAAATAATTATGGCTTTAAATCAAAATGTTAGTGATCATGAAAGGATAAAATCTGAACTGGTCAATGCAACTGAAGCAAATAAGAATCTAACGAAGAGATGTGAAGATCTAGAAAAAAGTTTAACAATTCAATTGGAGACTGTAAAGAGATTGACAGCAGAAAATGTTCAGGTATGTGTTAATCTTCTAGATATTTATATAAGATAAATCATTATTAGATTACTTTTAACTAGTTTATATACATCTGTGGCGTCACCCGGGTCACAGCCAAAATGAGCGCCCCACTCTGTATGTGTGTTTGTGTTGTGTATATGATGTGCGACATTACGTACATCTGTGTTACGGGCAATTAGTGTTACGTTAGTTTGTTTGTCTGTGACATCATCAGTCATCACTGAATAAAGTTTTCATTTTTCTTTTTTGAAACCGTCTGTAGGTATGTTAATTTATCTGGTACAGTCAGTGACATAATAATACTATGTCAATGACTGTACCATTATGTCAATGGGTACACTACAAACACTCAATTGACATGCGGGAAAAATCGCATTATTTTGGCCTCATTTCATAATATTTAATAGAAAATTAGATTATAATATAATCGTTGATAGATTTAAAAATTAACTAAGATTGGTTAGAACTTTAAAACTGGCATAAACCAAAAAAAAATATGGTGAATATGACATCTCGTTTAATGAGCTGTTTTTTTTCTTCCAGTTGTCAGAACAGGAGCAAAACTCCTCTCGTGAGCTGGAAAGGCTGCGACACCATCTCATGGAGTTGGAAGAGAGCTACACACAGGAACTGATGAGCACCGAGCAGAAGCTCAGCGAGTGCCAGGCCAGGCTGCACCAGGTCGAGGAGCGCGCCAAACAGACCAGCACTGTATATACCAGCAATAGGTACGCTAATGTAGAGATTTCTGTGCCATCAGATGGGAGTGAAGGAATAGAGAGTGCACCTGTGTTTGCGCGCAAATTTGTACACCATATTTTTTCCCGCGCGGATGCTTAATCTCTGTGGAGATTGACCCACAGAATTTCTCGTGAGAACTGAAAATCTATATGTAGTGCAATCCCTTCGACCGCATGGAGTCAGATTTTCTAAAATTTCACGGAACCCCACCGTTTTTCCCAAAAACCCCAAGTCTTCAACTATACTCATGCAAAAAATCACGTAAATACGGCGATTAAGGGACAAACCAAAAAGAAAACAAAGGATGGAACGATATTTTTAGCAGCTTTTAAATTCACTTTTTCAAATTTCCACAGCATCCGAGCCAATCAAGAGGTAGAGACGCTAAGGACCCAGATCAAGCTATTAGAGAAGCAACGGGAGGAGGTTCAAGCCAAGCTGAGCGAAGCGGACGACGCGCGGAGTAGAAGCGAAGCTGCCGTTACTAATTTACAAGTGGTGTTGGAGCAATTCCAATTAGGTGAGTCTCTTATAAACAGACAACCATCTCTAGATCCAGAGAAGAGATATCATTATCATCATAATTTTCGTAATCATTCTCTATCTCGCCTTTATGTACTATATTAATAATGAATTTTTCTCAAACATGCATGGAAATATTGTCATTATTTTCGAAAAAAGAACGCGCGAAGTATCGAATTGTCGGACAAAGAAAATCAAATCCATTGCAGGAGCGTTTTTTGAATTTGGAACATTACAACGCTCCGCGAAACAGTTTTTGTTTTTTTTTTTTTTTAAATATTGCAGGAGCTTTGTCATCATTACAAAGCTCCTGCAATATTAAAAAAAAAAAACAATAATGCCGTTTCATACAACAGTATGAAATGGCGTGCTGGGGTTACTAAATACTCTTTGATCGGATCTCTTTTGTCATTCTTGGCATACCATAGTCTCTTTGCTTAGTACAAATTGCGTTTACGTGGCTGTATAGCCATAAATGCGTTTGCCTGTCGGCACAAATAATAAAAAAAAATTGGCGGTAAAGCTGAAAATTCGTCTTGATTTGTTATTTACATACCTACTTAATAAATATAAATTTAATAATAATCAAAATGAGTTCCAACGGTTCAGAGAGTGAAATGGAGATTGATTGTACCTACTCCACCAGATTTAAACCAAAATGGCGGATGGATTTGGATGTATAATATAAAAAGTGTTTTATTTCCCTGCATTCTTTTGAGAAAAGCACTATATATGCCTCGGCGGGAAATGGCAATTGCCTACTTCCCTGCCTTTGCAATAATGTACTATTGAATGTTTGTTATAATCAAATATTACAGATAAAGAAAGAGACATCGACTGTGCAACAGAGAAAATAAGAAACAAAATGGAGGACCTCAAACGTCAAAACGCGGCGTTGCAGCAAGAAATAGCCCGTCTGAATGGCAAGCTAGAAGAATCTATAGCCGGGTTGAAGGCTGCAACCAGACTTGGCGACCAAGTTGAGACTAAAACTGCCCAGATCAACGATCTGAAGGAACAAGGTTAGTGTGACGATAACCTTATAGAAGGAACAAAAAGCTTATTTAATTTTTACTAAACAATAATGATTTTATTTAGTAAAAATTAAAAAAAAACTGGTTTGAATCTACAATTTTACAGTTGGTAGAACGACCGTTCGTAGTCACAAAAATCTTATGTCTAATCAATCATAAAAATTCTATCTATGTTACATCAATAATAGTAGATAATTTTTTTTACTATACGTTACGCATGGAACTATAACGCTTAGAAGCGCGAAGTCGACGCGGTGATAAGTCATTTTTAATAAGTCTGTAAAGGCCGACTACCCAGTATCGTCGCGTTAGTACGACGAGCTCGCAGAAAATTATAAAAAATGACGTACTGCGCTGTGAAAGGGTGTCATAATTAACCACCATAACCAACAAAACTGATAATTACATCAGTAACAGTACAGAAAATAATCACACGGCACTCACACATTCATTGATTGTTTTGAGCCTATACGTTTGGAGCGGAACGTTGTAAAAACTTCTGTTCTAAGCGTTATACTTCGATGATACATAGATATTTTATAGATATTTTTGAGAGAATGTTTGATTTTGTGTTCTAGGTATTAATATGCACTTTTAAAAATCTGTAATTATAAACCTTGGTCAAATAATATTATTATTAATTGAAGGTCGATTGAGATAAAATAACAATATTTCTTTTTGGTAACGTAAATAAATTTTTCCGAATAATTATTTTTTTAATTTATTCGGATATTCTCTTTAAGTGTAGGTTAACACGTTAATAAAGACTAAAAAAATTATGTCTGTACTATGGTTGATAAGATAAATTACTCTAAATCTTAAGGTTTTATTGCTTTATATTATGTCCTAAAAGTTAAGTCATACCTACATGTACGGAATTATAAGATTTCGTGATGAAATTGAAAAAAAAAATATAGTAGTATAGTACGTTTATCTCACGAAGTTACGGGCGCTTTACTTGTGGTTACGTCGCGTACATGTACATTGCGTAAGTGTGCGTGCCTGTCAGGAGCCTAGGTGAGACACACGCAAATAAGACACGCACACAACCATGAGCCACGAGCCTTCGTGCAATGAAAGAACTATAGTAACAAGTTTATTTGACCAAAGTTGTGTTTTTGTTCGTAATTAACTAGATTAGTTAAGTTATTTTATCTGCGAAGTTTGTATGCAGTAGCGTAAAGTTCGGAAGCTGGTTAAATATCAGCTGGTAATTCTGGGGTAAGTTACCCCCAGGCTATCAGTTGGTATCACGCCGGACTCCGCACTGCTCCGTAGAGTTAGCAGACACACGTGCTCAAACGAGTAAGTTTTGTATGTCACGTAGTTTATGACGTTGTGTTGTAGTCTTGCTTTGAACGTGTGTTCTGCGAATACTGGAACGTTCCTTAAAGATGTCGCTAAATTAAACTTGAGGTAAAAATACTTACCTCAAGTTTAATTTATTTATAACTTTACCATTTTCAGTAGCGTTTCAGTATTCGAATGTTAGTGTTGCTTTTGAAAACTGTTTTGTCTTTTTTTTTAATGTGCGTCTTGACTGATTAGTAATTTTTTTTGTTTGTAATTTTTAGTGATTTTATTTTTGACAGCATATCGCTATGCAATGGTATTTTACAGACAAATCATAGTTTAGCAATCGTACAGTTGGTATTGTTTACTAGGGAAGACGTCTTGGTGTTTTTTAATGTTTTTATCAAAACTTAATTGTTGTTCAATATCAAAAAAAAAATTATAAATCGTAAATTCACTTAACAATGAATAAGATTTATTCTCGATCTACACGCTCTATTCTATTTTACCATGTTTGATAGACGTGCCGCCAAGCGATTTAGCGTTCCGGCACGATGGCGTGTAGAAACCGATTGTTGAATTTATACTGCTGTACCCCTTCCAAGTTAGCCCGCTACCATCTTAGACTGCATCGTCACTTAACATCAGGTGAGATCGTAGTCAAGGGATATCTTGTCATCGAATAAAAAAAAACGGTGTCAATACTGTTATTGTCTGTAACAATAAATGATCAAAATCAAACACGGATCTTACTAATCAACCTGATAACTAAACTGTGTCAAAATTAGTATCGATAACAAATAATGCATCTTCATGCATCTTCCCTATTGTAAATTGTTGATAGCTAAACTGTGATAATAGGTATTATTAAATTATTGTTTTTATTAAGCTTTAAGCAGCATTCAAGATTCAAGCTTTAACCTGCTTCGGCCTAATCTCATTTGGTAACTGTGAGACTTTGCGACGTCGCGGCGCCGCTGTCACTGACATTACCTGTCACTGACATTACCTGCCACTGACATTACCTGCCACTGACATTACCTGTCACTGACACTTCCCTGTCACTGGCATGGCCTGTTACTGTCATGACAGCGAGCGCCGCGCTCAACTCAGATTACCATGTGGGGTTTGATCGAGGAATCTGGTACCACCATCGTGACGTCTTTTTTGTTATTTTTTTTTTTTTGCTATTATAAAGTATTATAAGCATGTATGATGACCTCTATATTTAATCTATGATTAACACTGGACTTGTCGCTGTAATTTATTTTTTACAGCGCCAAAATGGCGTCAGTGAAATAGGTGCTACTTCACTGACGCCATTTTGGCGCTGTAAGCACTTAGCAGCTATGCGAGAGTCTCTGAGACTAGTAGGTAATATTACAAATGGCGCACCAACCTCTATAAAACTGAATCTATGATTGATTGTTGTATGATTTCATAGATTAATTAAAGGGGTAGTTGCGCCATTTGCAATATTATTAGTTCCAGAGATACTCGTATGTCAAATATGGCGCTTCTAAATTGATCCATAATTTAGGCCGCCATATTTGTATAGAGACACCAAGTCCAGTGTAATTATAGATTAAGGTCGTCTTGCACCAATCTGCTTAATCATGTTTAGTTAAATTTTGCAATATGCTGTCACTTTTTGGCAAGTTTAGTTCAGAGCGAACAAGAAAAGGACAGGTATAGAAAATTTAACTTTAAATATATTTAGGGGGTTGGTGCAAGTGGACCTAAATATAGAAGTTAGTGCAGTGCTGCAATGCGGAAGAAAACTCGATTTTAGTTGAAGATGCTTATAATATTTTGTTTATTTTTGTTTGTGTCAATTTGTGTAGTGTCATTAATGGTAGCTGTCAACACTTTACTTAGTTCATTTCATTATGCTATGTTTTGAGACCGTTCTAATTATTCGGGGTATGGGTTGAATCTACACTGCCATACCCCTTCCGAGTTAGCCCGTTACCATCTTAGACGGCATCGTCACTTCCCATCAGGTGAGATCGCTGTCAAGGACTATCTTGTCATCGAATAAAAATTTAAAAAAAAATTGCGCGCGGACTATAAAGTAGGTATTGACAGTAAGTATTTAAACACTAGCACTTGCAAGAACTGTTGCACCGATGTTGTTTTAAATGTTATTTTTGTTTATGTTGTTGTTGTGTTTATGTTTTTTATGCTTCGAAAACGTGTTCGACATTGGTGCCAATTCTGTTGTTAACAACAACTAAACTGACAAGTCTAAATTACGTGTTATCCCTTTCATAATGCTCCCTACAGAAAAGGATAGCACAAGACTTATGCCCTTTTTTACCAACCATCCATTAAGTAGGAGTGTCTTTACGTAGGTAAAGACACTCCTACTTAATGGATGATTATAAATACAAATCTAAATACAATCAATACTACAATACTAAATACAATCCCTTACCCAATGTTATTTTCCACCTTCAGGTGTTCCCTAAAAGTTTGTTTTAATGAAATTGACAGAAAGTAACATCTAACCTAGTATAAACGTCAAAGTTAGCGAACGTTAGTGAAGACGAGCATTAGATCTGATAATTGAGTTTAGGCACGGAATATAATAATACTACAGATACAGAAGAGTCACTTCGTAAAGTCACTTAAATAAATAGCGACTATTGTACAATAAAAAGCAATTCAGGTCGCACATTTTACCTAATTGTGATACTCACCTCAAAGCTGCCTCTCTTTCTATCGCGTAACTCTTATCCCTTCGCACTACGTTAGCCCATTGGCGCATAGCTACGTTGTCTGTCGAGACAGGACGAAGCCAGGTATTTGTAGCTTCATACCTAAAATACAGAGTGCTTGGGCTGGTTTAGTTAAGAGATGTTGTACAACAGAATTGGGCACGAAATAAATTAAAAACTCAACCTTGATTAGTTTCATAAGGAGTATTGATCCTTATAAAATATAATGGAACAAAGAGAAAAAGGCTTGAACGATTTTGATGTAACTCCAACATGTTTTCGAAGCATTTTTTTTATCTCCATTTCTCCAATCCAGTAGAAGAAGTAGACCGAAGAACGGAAAGCCGCATTGTCTCTGAGTATTACTTCAGGTACTGGTGGAATATAGAAATGGGAACGGACTGCACTTTCGCTTGCTTTAAGACCAACCTGACTTGGCCAAGTATTTGACCAAGTGTTTGGCCAACTATCTACTTAACAACTTGGCTCAAACTTTTCTTGTATTTGGTGAAACATGCTCAAGATTGAGTAGATAACCTCAATAGCTCAAGCTGTAAAGAGTGGAATAGAATCCGAAAGGTCGGCGGTTCTAATCCCACCACTATTGTCGTACCCATACCTTGCACAAGATTTACGCTTAATTGGGGGAGGGGGAAAAGTGACATGTTAATTAAATACAACCTGTCTTTACGTTAAAGACATGCCAAGCGATTTAGCGTTCCGGTACGATGTGTAGACACCGATTAAGGGGATTACAGTACCCCTTCCAAATTAGTCCGCTACCATCGTCACTCACCATCAGGTGAGATCGTAGTCAGAGGCGATCTTGTCAAATGTTCAACCAAATACATTTTCCATATTGGGTTAGGACAGTGGCGGTTGTCACTTGTCATCGCAAGTGTCAGTGTGGCGCGTTCCCTGCCCAGTGACTGAATAATACTTTGAGATCGTGCGAGCAAAGCAACGTGGTTTCACATGATTCGTCGTACCTGCACGGTGAGAGTAGATAACTAGTTATAGATGTTTTTTTTTACGATTTTTGAGTTTTTATTTTTGTAAAAAACGTAGGCAATTTGATATATGTATTTTTTTTCGTAGTTAGGTATTTTTATGTTGAAGTATTTTTAGTTTATAGTTGCCTTAAAACGAGATTATATGTAGCGAACTTGTTTCGAAAGAAAGCAATGAAATATTTACATATTAATCTCTAGATATCACTATTATTACTGTAAAATGTATTGTAATATAATAAAAGTCGATGAACTATGTTCAGCTCTAGGCTCGAACCTGCGACCTTTCATTTTTCAGTCCTCAGCTTTAACCATTGGTCTATTAATTTTTTACCTGTTCCGCGCCACCGCAGTGCGCGCCCTGCAGGCGACGGTCGCGGCGGCGGAGGAGCGCTACTACAACGCGATATCCAACCAGCAGGACAAGGTCGACAAGAACCTGGTGAAGAATCTGGTCGTCAACTACGTGCTTACCGCCAGTCGGAGCGACCTCAACAGGTACAATTACAGCCGACGTCATCAAGCGAGTTGGATACTGGCGGCGTAAGACTGTGTACTGTGTAAGGCCATGCGAGAAACTTTTGTCTAACTTTGAACGTCTACTGCGTGCCTCCAACCGGAGCGACCTGAATAGGTACGATTGTGGCCACTTTGGCCGAGGTCATCAGACGAGGTGGATACTGGCGGCGCAAGACCGAGAACTGTGGAAGTCCATGCAAGATATGTCAACAATGTGTGTTGACAATCCCAAACTAACCAATTCGTTGGAAAGCCTGGAGCACCGCAGAGATGTAAGCTCTCTTTACGTATTCTATCAGATATACAACGGGGAGTGTTCTGAAGAGCTATTTAACCTTATTCCACCCTCTTTCTTCTACAACCGCACCGCTCGCCACCGAACACAATTTCACCCTTACCACCTGGGTGCCTGGAGCACTTCGACCATCCAATGTGCCAGATCTTTTTTTCCATGTACTTTGAAACTGAGGAACTAACTTCCTGCGACGGTGTTCCCACTAAATTACAACATGGGGTTATTCAAGGGGCAGACCAACAAATTCCTGAAAAGCCGGCAACGCATTGGTGGTGCCTCATGTGCTTGAAATGTTCATGGGCGGCGGTAATAACCAACTCTTAATTCCAGGACCCAAGTCCTCCGGATCCTCTCAACGGTCCTGGACTTCAATCAGACCGAGTGCGAGAAGCTTGGTCTGGTCCGGTCTGCGAGCTCCGGGGACAGTTTGGCCGCGGAGTTCGTGAAGTTTCTCCAAAACGAGTCCAGGCCTCGAGCGGCCTTGCCCGATATGATGGGGTTGCAAGGGGGTAGGGCCACCCCCGCCCCTAGTTCGCGGAAAAGCTCCACAATTGGTAAGAGAAAGATTCTTATCTGCACCCTAGACAAGGGTTCTTTATTCAAATTCAAAATTTATTTATTTCATGTAGGCCAACCTGTAGCTCTTATGACACGTCATAAATCTACCACCGGTTCGGAATGCAGATTCTGCTGAGAAGAGCCGGCAAGAAACTCAGCAGTTGCTCTTTTCAAAAAAATGTTTTTTATAATAGGTAACAAAAATGCATACCTACATACAATCCAATACATCAGACGGGCAGACCAAAAGCAGGCCCATTCCCGTTGGTGGCACCCGTTCAAGAGCATGACGCAAGATCCATTAAGACAAATACATATACAAAATTATTTTTGGATTGTTATAGGTCCAAACCCAGTCTTCGAAGTGAATCACAGGAGGAATCCATCTACAGGATCAAGTAACCTATTGTTCCAGAACCTGGATTCCATGGAAACCTCTTCCCAAATTTCCATAGAGTCTGAGACCAGAGTAATTCCATTCAACACTTTGGACACAGGCATTAACCAGACCAGGAATAATGAGGGCGCGATTTTGAAACATGTATTGAAGGATATGTGATATTATTAGTACCATATAATAGATACCATCCAGAACCTGGATTCCATGGAAACGTTTTCCCAGGTTTCCAAATAGTTGGATACTGTTACTTGGACATTGAAATAAACCAGAACAGGAATAAAAAGACCGCCTTTTTGAAATACTTTTAAGGATATGTGATAGAATCTGGATTCCATGAACATTTCTTTCTAGATTTCCATTGGTTCCAATGCCAGAATAATTCCAAAAACACCTTAGACACTGGAATAAACCAGAACCGGAATGATAAGGGCACCGTTTTTAAACACGTTTTGATGAATATGTAATATCAGTAGGTACCATTTTAAAGATCTGGGCGCCATTTTTTAAGACTTTAAACGACATGTGATAGTATTACGTTTCAGCACTTGGATTCCAAGAAACATCTCAGGTTTCCATAGAATCTGAGACCAGAGAAATTCCATTTAACACTTAGGAAATGGAATAGACCAAACCAGTAATAATTAGTGCGCCATTTTGAAACACGTTTTGGAGCAAAACGTGCCATTCAGCGTTCCGGTACGCAGTCGTTTAGTAATCGATTAGGTGTGTAAAGTTGGAAAACTGCCTAACCCTATCAAGTTAGCCCGCTTCCACCTTAGACTGCATCAAAAACTTGAGATCGCAATTTATCGCTAGGATTTACTACCAATAAAAAATTCGCTGTATATATTTTTACTATCATAGCATTGTATTGTAATGTATTATCATAATTAAATAAAATATTCATTATAAACAATGAAATAATCATTAAAATTGTACTATTTATAATATAATTTATATTGCATTTCTAGACATAATTTATAATATTTTTTTTCGTTAGATATTGCGTTAGGTGGGTATGTATAATTTTATAAACTAACATTTTAAAAAGATTGAAGATTTTCCTTCATATTTCTATACCCTTGGAATACGTAATTACAGTTTTTGAAAATTGATATGGAGTTTGTCCATACATCTAATACACGAATGTCAACAAGACAAAATACGGCAGTCTATTTTCTTTTAACGCTATAGTATCGAAAGTGACAAAATATCGCCTTCGAATTTTAAAAATTATGAACCTCTCAAATAGCAGTTATATAACGTCTTATAACACGATAACATAAGTTACATTTTGTTACAATTTGTTTTATGCTTCCACATCGGCAAAATTGTTATACATATATAACATTTCTTGTCGTAACTATGTTAAATTATATGATAAACATATTATCATAGTAATATTTTTTTATAAAATGTTATCTAAAAATATTATACACCAATTTTCGTTTCGAAAATAAATTATTATTATTACAAATAAATTATTGACAAAATTGTAAAATGTGGATATTTTTTTTTGAACTCAGACAGAGTTAAAAAAAAAGTATCCACATTTTACAATTTTGTCCATGTTTTCTTACTTATCCTGCATCTTTTATTTGAAAAAGAAAACTTTTGTTGTAAATTTGTAAATTCTTTGTAATGTAATAAGTAATATAACATATTAATTATTTCGTCCGCTTGTATCATAAACAATTATATTATAATGCGTTCAAATTATTGTGATTAAATATATTATCATTACTATAAATATTATTAATATTGTATAATTACAATGGTTATTAACTAAGAATGTCATACGTGCTTTAAAATAAAGTTTTTATTTAAAAAAGTGAATGTTGTTTTACTTCAATAACATAAAGTATGCTTCATACCTGAACCAGACCATATGGTCTATACATGCAATAAAGTAGAAACATTAAAAATAATCACATAAAGTACTTAAGTTTAAGTATAGAAAATCTTCTTTATCAAACGGTAGACGTCGAATGCTGGACAAAAGGTCTCTTGCATCTCCAGTCCGATTTGGAAAATTATTTTTCTGTATGAAAGGGTATACTTCCCAGGTGGTCCTATAGTCATCAGGTCGGGATCTGATGATGGGATCTTGGAGAAATCAAGGGAACTCTACTTTTATATTCAAATTCAAAATCCATCTATTTCATGTAGGCCAACTTGTAGCTCTTATGACACGTCATAAATCTACCACCGGTTCGGAATGCAGATTCTGCTGAGAAGAGCCGGTAAGAAACTCGGCAGTTGCTCCTCTCAAAAAAATTTTTTTTACAATAGGTAACAAAACTATGCTATGTATACACATACAGTGCTTCCACAATGTCCACTTGTGGACATTACAATATGTCAGTTGAGATGATAACGTAACATAACATTGGAAATTTCAAAAGACCTGAAAACACGTGGAATACGCAATACCTACGTAAGTATTCGGTCACCACAGATTCCTTATCTATAAAGGTTTTGATGTCACTAGATAACATCACCCCTGTATACAGGGTGTTCTATTAATTTGGGGCAGTAGATATCCTGCCTACCACGCACATCGATAACTGCCTCTTATTAAGTTCATATTTTATGTTTAATCTAGTAATTGCATGAACACTAACAATTACACACTTTTTTAATGTTTGTTTGTCTCTCACTCTCATATACAGGCTAATAATTTCAATGATTAAACCGATTTTGATGGGACTTTCACAAGAAATGACTAACGCTACTATTTTTTTAATCGACACGACGATCAAAAAAGTGTAGCATATTTTTCTACCTACATGTAACTACACTGAGATTCCGATTATCTCCGAAATTTTTAGACCGATTACATAATTTTTATATTTTTTTTAAATATTTTTAGCGAGCAGACGAGCAGACGGGTCACCTGATGTTGAGTGATTACCGCCGCCCATGGACATTTGTAACACCTGAGGCACCACCAATGCGTTGCCGGCTTTTCAGTTTGTTGGTCCGCCCCTTGAATAACCCCATATTGTAATTTAGTGGGAACACCGTCGCAGAACATACAACTGCAAGCGTAACAAAGGGTTCCCACAGGATTTTATGAACCTAAATCGAGGGTTGTGAAGTTACGGGCATCATGTAGTCTAAATATATAAAAGGCAAAGGTGACTGACTGACTGACTGACTGACTGACTGACTGACTGACTGACTGACGACTGATCTATCAACGCACAGCTGTAACCACTGGACCGATCGAACTGAAATTGGCATACAGGTAGCTGTTAGGATGTAGACATCCGCTAAGAAAGGATTTTGGAAAATTTCAACCCCAAGAGGGTTAAATAGGGGGTTAAAAAATCGAACCTAACGTGAGCGAAGCCGCGGGCATAAGCTCGTCTTAAATAAACTAGATAACACCCGTAATGGGCAATTCGGCGCAAAAATCGAACGCACTTCGCCATAATTAAAAAGGGCAAATTTATTCCACCCTCTTCATTAACTTCCACCCAACTTACCACCCTTTTACCACCCCCTTTCTTCGTATAACGGTCAGTAGTGTACAGACCTTCTTGCAAACCGTGTCGCCTTAGTAACTAAGTGCAAAACAAAAATAAACAAATTGCCTGCCCATTCCGAAAAACCCCCCAATTTTTTTGTGTAATATGTCGAATTTCGCTAAAGTGTGAAAAACTAAAGTGCAAAGAAAAACTTTCAAAAAAGTCTTAAAAATACACAAAAGCAACTTTTTTAAAAATAAAAACATTATAGTTTTGTGCAAAATGATGATTTTGAATACCAATTCTATCTAGTAGCAATAAAAAACTAAGAAGTGACGAAAATGTTCGCTGAAAAATATGTCATATCGGAAAAAATAGTCAATTATTTCATGAAAATAAGCTGTTACTTTAACTCGATTGACGTTTTCAATTAAAAATGGCCTCCGTTATTTGTTTTCGCGCCAAAAAATCAATCATGGTGGCGAATTTGCCGGTTGTTTTCTACATTTTCAAAATCAAATTGAAATGACGTCGGCGAGAGAGCATTCTTGGAGGTGGCGAAAATGTGAACTGAATAGTTTTTCCATACTGTGTTTGTTATTAAAACTGTGTGTTTGTGTTTTTTATACATTTGCTGTGCATTTTGCCCTTGAAGGTTGGTATTACTGACTATTTTCAAAATATTAGCACACTTTTAATTCTGAAGCACAATCTCCTTTAAGTAGTGTTTTTTGGACATCCTGTATCATACTAATATTGTAAAGGCGAAAAATTGTATGTATGTGTGTGTGTATGTATGTTTGTTACTCCTTGACGCCACAACGAATGTACAAATTTGGCTGATTTTGAAATGGAGATAGCTCATACCCATGATTAACACATAGACTACATTTTATCCCGGTAAATTAAATAGTTCTCGCGGGAATTGAAAAACCTGCAGCAGCAAGAATAGAAGAATAAATAAGAAGAAAGAATAGGGCAGGGGAGAATATCACTCAGGTTCAGTTTCGCTAATATTCTTTAAAAAAAAAATGAGGAACATACTCAAGTCATTACAGTTTACAGTTTACAGTTGTCATGAACATTTTGAATCATTCATGCCCTATGATTCATTACCGCAGGACCAATGAACTAATGACCTATAGGCACATAATGACACAATGGGACATTAGACTTAACCACCTTAAGGAAATAACTAAAGGTAATAAGAAATCGCATTAAACTACATGTACTCAGCAGAGGTTTAATTTCTTAATGGTCTCTGATCTGCCACCTGATTCTCTAAAAGCCACTGACATTTATATCTATTTGTTATCCATTGAAGGTTTACTATGAAATAGTAAATAACATTTTCAACACACTTGCTCATAAAATGGCTCCCGGTTCACCGCAATTAGGCACACAATGACACCTTTAACTCAAACTGTGACTTTTGATTACTATTATTCACAATGTGAGTTATAGAATTATTTTTTTTTAATTTTATTGGTTGAGTTGCTTTGTTCTTAAAAAAGTTTCTATTACAAAAAAGATCCTACCTATTGCCAAGATACCTATTGCTTGCTCATTTCATACAACTTCGTATTTAAATAGATAATTTCAACTTGTACGTGTTTAATAAATAAAACTGTCACTCAAATATACTTAACTTTTGTTTTTTCTGTAATAAAGAAAACTGGAAATTCCCCATTTTGTACGTGGCTATAAGAGAAAAGCCAAAAAAAAAGAAACCTCATTCTTTTAGTCTATGGCCATTAAAGGTGCGCGCGCATTCCGGAAAACTGATTAAATCAAATAAACACCTGAATAGGCTGTATGGTCGTCGATCTTTGCCTGCCCTCAAGAGCATCTTAAGAGGGCGAACAAAAGAACAACATTAATTTTTCCCGCCATTGCGAAAAAATTTTCACAACTCGTTTTCACTGTTTTGTACTATAATGTACTATTTTAGTATTATTTTCTTCACAAGTGTGTTGAAAAACGTCGTATGATACACGTGTATATTGATGATTACCGTCCTCGGCTAACTTAAGACCCTCACCTAACGGCTCGGGTCTCAATAGCGCCTCAGAGGTAATCACCAACTTTGACACTTGTACCATAATGTACTATTCTCTTCAAGCCTTCAATGTATAAAAATTCCTATCGGGGTGATAGGCACTGAGTAACGGAATCAGGGGGTTTTTTTTTTTTTTATTCTATGACAAGATAGCCCTTGACTGCGATCTCACCTGATGGTAAGTGACGATGCAGTCTAAGATGGTAGCGGGCTAACTTGGAAGGGGTATAGCAGTGTAAATTCAACCCATACCCCTAATCGGTTTCTACACGCTATCGTGCCGGAACGCTAAATCGCTTGGCGGCACGTTTTTGACGGTAGGGTGGTAACTAGCCACGGCCAAAGCCTCCCGCCAGACCAGACCAGAGACAATTTAGAAATAATAAATTACTAAATTGCCCCCGCCGGGAATCGAACCCGAGACCTCCAGTTATAAGACCATAGCGCTCACCACTGCGCCAGGGAGGTCGTCAAAAGGTTGGTCTGGTTTGGCTTTGGTTGTGGCTAGTTACCACTCTACCGACAAAGAACTGTCATTCAACTGTATAAAAAAAGAGGCAACTCGGCTGGGCAGCGTTCGAAAAGCTTCGAGATATATTCTCGTCCAAAATTCCTCAGTGCCTGAAGACTAAAGTCTTCGACAAGTGCGTGTTGCCAGTGATGACTTATGGATCCGAAACATGGTCGCTAACTATGGGCCTCGTAAGAAGGCTCAGGATCACTCAGCGGGCGATGGAGAGAGCTAAGCTCGGAGTATCCCTGCAAGATCAAATCAGAAATGAGGAGATCCGTAGGAGAACCAAAGTCACCGACGTAGCTCAGCGAGTCGCGAAACTGAAGTGGAAATGGGCGGGGCAGATAGTTCGAAGAGCTGATGGTCGTAGGGGTTCCAAGGTGCTAGAGGAGCGACCCCGCACCGGGAAGCTCAGTGTTGGTAGACCGTGTAAAATCCGATTTGATTATGGGTTTAATTAACCGCACGCCACCTTAGACTATTACCATCTTAGACTGCATCGTCACTTACCATGAAGTGAGGACGCAGTTAAGGCCTTACTTGTCATCGAATAAAAAAACGTCGCCCTTGACGGTAGGGTGGTAACTATAGCCAGACCAAAGTCTCCCACCATTCCATTTATGAATTAAAAATCCTTTTGTCTTGACCACTAAGCTAACAAATTACTAGAATCCTTTCAATTTGCGCGCTAGCGTCCCGCTATCCCATATCGAATGTAATATCACGATGAAAAGCGTTTACCGTACCATATACCATGATTAATGGTGCGGCTGTAATACTGTAGAGTGTAATACTGTAGAGTGCAATTCATTTGTCTGCCCCACTATGTCTGCTGACGGGCCGAAACCGCTGATAGAATTTACCGTAAAGGTCATAGCTCACTTACACGATACCGCACGCATTCAGCACCCGCACGACTCTGCTTCAAAGCGAAGTGACCGCTCGCTGTCCACACCAACTAGCAGTAAGCTCGCTCTAAATGCGCAGTCGATGAAGAGGCCGCTTTTCAACCAATACTGCAGACAAATTCGTGACCGCGCGATAACTCATTTTCACGACACCACTCCCACACGGCACTCGCACGGCTCTGCCTCAAATCGAAGTTGCTGACCGCGCGGAGACAGCGGTCAGCGAGCTTATTGCTAGCAGAAAGCTCATTGTCCACGCGACGATGGCTAGCAATAAGCATTGTGACCACGCGCGTAGGTGAAGAAGCTGCTTGCATCCTCTCAGCCACTACTGCAGACATATTCAAGACCGCGTGCCGCGTTCAAGCAAGCGGCTCACGCGTTTACAGCGCCTATTGTCGCTATGGCTTTATGGCCTATAGTGGCTGCCCGTTGTACTCTGCTTTATTTACTTTTTATGTTATTTTTTTTTTTTGTTTATACAATTTTAATTTACAATAAAGAATATTGCAGTCATTCATTTCATTCAGCGCCGGCCGCTTGCTTGAAGCTTGCTGTAAGCGACACAATCATCGACCATTAAGTGGCTAGATTGCGCCATGTCCATTTACGACGCACTGTTTTCTATTTTATGCTGTCACTGTCAAGTGTATTTAAAGAGCACGATCTAGAGTCTATATTTGAAACTGCATTCTTTTGACGTGCAGGAGCGGTGCGTGTAAGTGAGCTACGACATTTACTATTATTTGTATTCATTTATACAAATAATAGTAAATGGGTCCTTAATTAATTCATTATTCTTAAATATAATGCGCTCCTATTATGTATGAATCGTACTTTGGCTAGCTTGTTTTGAATGCCAGAACGGAATTCATTCGAAACTAATTATACTTCCAAATAGTTGTTCCAACTATTTCTAACTAATTTCAACTTAATATAAGAAACAACCACCTTGGGGTTTACTTTAGTACCTAACTAAAATAGTAATAAGTGCTAAACTCGACCTTCGTTGGTCTAGTGGGTAACATGTTCAACAAGGGATGACGGGGTCCCGGGTTCGATTCCTGGGTCGGGCCAATAAATTTATTCTGGCAAGAACTCCTCAGTCCTACTAGCTCGGAGTTAGAAAGCTGGCGATGTGCCTCGGAGAGCACGTAAACCTGATTCTCTCTGGTCGTTTTCGGTCCTACCTATCTATGAGAGTGAGGGAATACAGAGTTTCATAGTGTTGATGGCTAATCTCTGCGGAGATAGCCCGCTGTGGCCGATTCGTTCGGGAGGACATTATTGTTGTAATAACGGACAAATAAGAAAAATCCCAGCTGTCTATGAGAGTGAGGAAATAGAGGGTTTAACAGTGTTGATGGCTAATCTCTGTAGAGATTGGCCGCCGTGGCCGGATTCTTTCGGGAGAACATTATAATTATAATAATGAAATTAGAAACATTTTAATACCTGTATACTATAAGTACCTACCCAACCCTCATAAAGTTGTATTTTACTTTCAATGAAAAGTCTGTAATGGCGTCGCGACATGAAACCGAGAAACTAGCCTCTTTCTCTTCTAATTTTTTTTAGTGGAGGTCTTACCACAATAATAGAGAAGTCCGCAATTTTTTTTGTGAAGTAAATCAATCAATCAATTTCATTTTTCTGAACAAAATTTTACATCAAAGGCTAAAATTCATGGTCTTCCTTTTATTTCTCATGCTATGTTATTTAACAAAAAAATAATCCTTACGATGAAGCCTTCCGATCGGTATGATAAAGATACAGGTTAATTTTTTTTCTCGTATAGCGGGTTCGAGTCCCGGTTCAACCAGGCAATTATTTAAAAATCTATGAATGCAGTTTAAATTGTTTTTTAAATTAAAATGAAGTCTTCTTTCAGTAAAATGTTCCATCTACAATATTTAAGGTACTTCCCCTCCATGTGGCATAGCCGTGGGACACCCTGTATACTATGCCAGTTAAAGTTACAAAAGCTTTTGCCTAAATATTCAGTTACTTCTAAAACGCATGATTATTTCTTTCCAAGTATCAGTTAAAAGACTCTTGAAAACCATCATAAAAATTACATGCTAGTGGATAGGTATGAATAATTTTGTTTGTTTCTTTGCAACGCTCCAAATACCAAATGTCTCAAGAAATTGCGAAAGATTGCGTTGTATTTGAGTGATTTCAATGATAAGTACATATTATTAAAAAAAATGTTTGAGGATTTTTAAGGTCAAGTATACCTATACTCTATTAGATCAAACAATCCTTACTAATATTATAAATGCGAAAGTGTGTTTGTTTGTTGGTTTGTCCTTCAAGAACGCTGCAACAAAGGCATCGACGTGATTTTTTGCATGGGTATAGTTGAGGACCTGGAGAGTGGCATAGGCTACTTTTTACCCCGGGAAATCTAAGAGATCCCGTGGGATTTTTAAAAACTAAATCCATGCGGACGAACTTGTGGGCATCAACTATCAGCTAGTTTCTAATAATTTAAAACATCCCCGACATGTGCACCTTTTGTACGATATACCCGAAATCCAGTTACCCAGTTTCTGCTCCATCATTTCAGATCCTCCTCCTCGATCCTCGATCATCATCTATCTAGCACCTACTCATTGAGACCATTTTAATGAGCCCAAACACACTATAAATGCTGTAAGTTGCTGAGGAGTTGGGCATCCCGCAGACTACTTGATGCTGTAGCATCAGCTCAAGGTTGCCATGACTTGGAAATAATCCAAAGTACACTAAATTTCACCCTCTTCAAATTTAATTTTTGTAACAAAAGGTATATTGGACTTTAGACAGGGACATACCCTCTCTAAGGTCCAATCTATTCATCAAAATGGTTCGGCGGTTAAGGCGCGAAAGCGTAACAAATAGACAGACAGACAAGTAAAGTTACTTTCGCAATTACAATATTACTTTGAATTTTGCTTATGTTTTAAGTGGTATACTTTGCAGACCGCAAAAAGATCCATTTTACAAACAAATGTATTGAAAAAAATCTATAAAGTCAACAGATGTTACTTTATGACCTTTGTAAATGGTCTGTAATCTATGTACCTCCCATAAAAAGAACATTTGGAGGCTACCAGAATCGTATCTTTTGTCAATTGGCATTGGTCTCACTGGCGGTGTAATTCCGACAATGGAATAATCGCAGCCATTATCTGATTGATTGGAGTGTTCTTCACTGCTACAAACATGCATACAAAGCCCCAATCCAACGGTTAAAGGTTCAGACTGAAAACTGAAGTGTCGCAGGTTCTATTCCCACCCGTCGCATTATTGTTATACCCACTAACACAAGCTTTCGCTTATTTGGAGGAGAGAGGAGAATATTACTCAAGTTAGAAAAACCAAGCTGTAAGCTGTGTCATGGACTTCCACAGGTCTCGGTCTTGCACCGCCAGCGGATTTCAGCGCCACGTTTGAGATTGTCCGTCAACACAGTGGGGGGTCTGCCAACACTGCGCTTCCCGGTGCGGGGTCGCCACTCCAGCACCTTGGGACCCTAATAACCATCAGCTCTTGCCCTGCCCTGCCCATTTCCACTTCAGTTTTGTGTCTCTCTGGGCTATGTTGGTGACTTTGGCTCCTACGGGTCCACATTTTTGATATGATCTAACAGCTATACTCCGAGCATAACCCTCTCCATCGCCCGTTGAGTGACCCTCTTATGAATGGTCTTCTTATGAGACCATTCATAAGAGGGTCACTAAAGAGGGTTAGCGAAAATGTTCCGGAGACACTTTTTCTGAGATCTATAGAGCATGCTCTGACTTAGCTTGGACTCAAGATAAGGTTAGAACGAGACACAAATATGCTCCGACATAAATCTGTCTTGTTTTATCTCTGTCTTGAGACTGAGCAGAGTGAGATTGCAGTCTATAGATGCCTCTAACGAGACTTATCTCGTAAATGAACTGAAATTTGAAAGGCGGGGGCATAACTTTTTGAAAAAGCTTTGGCCGCGGCTATTTACCACCCTACCAGCAAAGGTGTGCCACCAAGTGCCTTAGCGTTCCGGAACGATGCCGCGCGGAAAGGAAACAGTGAGAGCCCTTCCAAGCTAGCCAATTTCTCATTTTCTTAAATTATAAGTAGTATAGTAGCACTGACCAATCGGTCAGCCTTGAGTTGGGGCAGGGATCGAACCCGCGATAGCCCGCAAGGACGCGCGGCGACCTTGGACTGAGCCGCCGGACTATGGCGGGCTTGACTTACACGAGTCTTTAGCCTAAACTCCATTATTATGTCTGTTTCGTACACAAATTAGTATGACCAACATTCGATATAGGTACCTACTCGTAGTTTATTGGTGATAGCTTTAGCCTTTTTTCCAGGGTATCACAGGTTCCAAGACTACGCACCTCTGACTTTTAGAATAGAATAGAATGGAATATAATGAAATAGAATAGAATATCTTTTTAACCGACTTCCAAAAAAGGAGGAGGTTCTTAATTCATCGGAATCTTTTTTTATTTTGTGTACATGTTTCCCGATTACTCAAAGACGCCTGGCCCGATTTGAAAAATTTCTGTTTTTATTTGAAAGGGTGATTCTCAGATGGTTTCATTGTCATCAGGTCAGGATCTGATACTGGGACCCTGGATAAATCGAGGGAACTCTTCGAATTTTATATGCACAATTGATATAGGTACTTTGTAGTGGCGTTTGAAGTGGGTTTTAAAAAATTATTTTGTATGTATGTACACCAATTTCTTCAAGATTTCTGGACCGATTCACGTGATTTTTTTAAATTAAGTTTTATCTTTATCATTGATTTAAAGTTTCTGTCTCGGATAATTAAGTAGGTATGTAGTAAGTACCTACTTACTTAGTTGTTGAAAAGATTGTGTGAATGAATAATGAGTAGCTAAAGACCACCCCTCCCCCCCCCCCCCCACTGGCTGCACAGCCGCGGGTCGTAAACTATAAATTATTTCGCCATTTACTAAAGCCAAGGCTAGAAAACTGTAACGTGAAACATCAAAATCGTCCGATGTCGTCATGTTAGCGAGGACCTCAGTGGCGCAGTGGTTGGGAGTGGGACCTTATAATATAAAGGCAAACACGAAAAAAAATAAGCCTCACTAGTCCAACTGTAAAAGGACTGAGGACTAAATGATCGCAGGTTCGAATCCCACCCGTTGCACAAGCTTTCCGCTTATTTGGAGGGGATAGATAGGCGGCAACATCAGTTCACCGTGTCGTAATTTGTCCCATTAGACTATGAGAATGAGGGAACAGAGAGTTCATCTATGTTTGCGCACATACATTCGCAATAATATCTTGCTAGGCCAAAATTCGGTCAGGAAGACATAATTATTAATTCTTTTTCATAATACTAACTAAAAGAGGCCGTATGCAAAGCCGTTGCTTGGCAAATATAATTTATTCCATCCGAAGCAGAAAAAATTCCTGCATGTTCTACTAAGTGGGAATACTCAAGCAGTTTCGTACTAAATGTTTACGAATTCTCATTTTATTTGGCGCCACAGTGGTAGCGACAAAAGTATCTGTATTACAAAATCCTACTAATATTATAAATGCGAAAGTTTGGATGTATTAATATAGATGGATGGATGTTTATTACTCAAACACGCCACAACCACTGAACCGATTTGGCTGAAATTTGGCATAAAGATTGGATGGATGGATGGATATTTGTTACTCAAGCACTCCACGACCACTGAACCGATTTGACTGAAATTTTGCATAAAGATAATTATAGTCTTGAATGACATACAGGCTACTTTTTACCCGGAAAATAAGGAGTTACCATGGGAATTAAAAACTTCAAAGCACGCGAACGAAGTCGCGGACATCAGCTAGTTATTAAAAAAAATATTAAATAAAAACTAGCTGTTACCCGCGACTCGAACGCGTGGATACAGGTTTTTTTGGGAGACCCGCGGGAAATCTTTAATTTTCCGGGATAACTCAATTCCAATCAGTGAAAAGATGTATTAGCATTTATTATTTGCTATCGTTTGACCGCGCCTTCGTTCGATTTTGCAAACCACTATTTTACCCGCTTAGGAGTTGAATTTTCAAAAATCCTATCTTAGCGAAGCCTATGACATTATCTGTTGCAAAATTTCAGTTTGATCCATCCAGTGATTTGAGCGGTGCGTTGGTAGATCAGTCAGTCAGTCACCTTTTTCTTATGTATATTCAGATAGTCTTTTTAAAGTATAGATGAATAAGCCTGTACGTTGCCCGCTTGCACTGGCGCTGAACCCTACCGCCCCAACCCCTATTATAAGTAATTCATATTTTGTCCCGACAAACTCTTGGCATTTATGTCACAGGTAATTAGCGACCCCATTACAAATACCGCTAAATCTGACCTGTCAACTAAAATCATTAGTACGGAAAACGATTCCAGGGAAAATAAATTAGAAACAAGAAAAATAAATAGGTAGCTATTTTGAAAACATTTTAAACTTTCATACTTGTATATCTATATCTAAATATATAAAAGGCAAAGGTGACTGACTGACTGATCTATCAACGTACAGCTCTAACCACTGGACGGATTGGGCTGAAAGGCATACAGATATAAGCATTATGATGTAGACATCCGCTAAGAAAGAATTTTTGAAAATAAACCCCTAAGAGGGTATAATAGGGGTTTGAAAAATCGAAGTTAGCTTAGTGAGCGAAGCGGCGGGCAAAAGCTAGTAGAATAGAATGGAATATTTTTTTATTCAAATAGACTTTTACAAAGTGCTTTCGAATCGTCAAATGAATCTACCACTGCACTGGTAGCATGGGCAGGAGATAAAAGTTTTATCCCCCGATTTTATCCACTGACAAGGGATAAAATTATCTTTTCCTTATGCTAAAGCATGGCGACAGAGAAGTCGATGTATATTTCTATAAGTATATCCACTGAGTGTTATTTCCACCGCTGTGCCCATGCTCGACGGGTGGATAAAGCTAAGCGAGGGGATAAACGTTTTATCCTTTTCCTGGGGATAAAATTTCTCCCGCCCATGCTACCAGTGCTGGTTCGGAAAGCCGTTCCGAACAGTAGTAGGTAGTAGTGTAGTTAGTACTATAAAGTCAAAACATAATATTTGTCCCACCGGGAGTAAAAGAACATAAGTTACAATAAAAAGTAAGGTTTTTCTATACAATAGCAGCTTAATAAATTGTTCTTGAACTTTTTATTTCAAAACCAATGGTGCGTGCGAGGGGTCCAACGCGTGACCGCCAAGGTGACCACTCAAGCGGTGTACGCTTTATACCTATTATTAATAACATAATAATTTACTTAACAAGAAATAATATAAACATAAAGAAATCTTTCAAAAAAAAAACTGACTTCAAACGTCATTATATAAAATTTGAAGAGTTCCCTCGATTTCTCCAGGATCTCATCATCGTATCCTGACCTGCAGGGCGATTTGACCGTGGGACCACCTGGGAAGTATAACCTTTCAAATAAAAAACGTATTTTCAAATCGGTCCAGGCGTCTTCGAGTAATAGGGGAACATAAATAAAAAAAAAAAGATTCAGACCAATTGAGAGCCTCCTCCTTTTTTCAAGTCGGTTAAAACGTTTCAAAATTGTAACCCAATAACATAATTGGATGTTACATCTGTCTTAAAAAATAAATTGATTTGATTCCTAAGTACTAAAAGAAAAAGTAATATTTTGCTATAATCCGCCAAACCAGAAAAAAATCTGTATGGCAACACGCGTCGCCCGCGCCCTAGGTACACCGTCGTTTCTCCAGAATAAAAGAAATACAGGAACAACACAACACCAACACGCAGCGACACACAAACTCCTTCAAAACACACTCCACACACGTTTCGCTCCGACACCGCAGCATCAGATGTTGACTCCACAGCGCGCAATTGCAATTCTATCCAAGATTTGACAGTTGTAAAATGTAGCCTATTTCACCCGGATTATAATAATAATAACAAATAGATAATAGATTGATACTTCATTCATCAAAATCAGCTCATTAGTTTAGGCGCTACGATGGAATATACGTAAATAGAAACATACATACCTACACACATACATAGGCTGCTAAAATCATAACCCTTTTGCTATAGTCGAGTAAAAAGTATGGTCACCCATTGTGTTACTTGACTTTACTGACTGACGCTGATTAGGATTTTTTGTTCCGAGAATAATCCGTGTAATTATCTCATTCATCATTTATTTTAAACAATGAACTGTTACTTTTGTCGGAGTTCTTCTTTTTCCTAAATTATAACAATTTTCATGCCTAAACACCAAAATTCCGACTATTTCTCCATAACAATAACTACGTCACTATATATTATAAAACAAAGTCCCCCGCCGTGTCTATCTGTCTATTCACGATAAACTCAAAAACTACTGAAAGGATTTTCATGCGGTTTTCACCAATGACAGAGTGATTTATGCACATTATGATAATCATTTACACCATATATTTTAAATGAATATCTCAAGAGTTATCTCAAAATAAAAACAAACGCGCGCGAAAATAAATTCAAACGCCGCGGATCTCACGCTGACAACAAATTGATGTGAAAAAAAATGTATAACTACATAATTACATACATATTATGCTCTACTACCGATTATACATCTACATAGTATATCCTTACATATTATAAATGTGAAAGTGTGTTTGTTTGTTGGTTTGTTGGTTTATCCTTTAATCACGCCGCAACAAAGTAACAGTTCGACGTGATTTTTTGCATGGGTATACTTGAGGATAGCGTTGCCAGGCGTCCGGATAAAGCCGGACACAATCAGGCTTTTTGGTTGAGTGTCCGGCCAAAGTAGACGGTGTCCGGCCTATCCGACTTTTGCTAAGCTTTTTAAGTTAAACCATTTTTTTTACATATTTGTCATGTGTTGGTTTCCGCTCCGCTCGCCTTATCTCGTATCGCTACGCTTGCGCAAACGAGCTTTTAAAAAAATTGCCATTTTGCGCTAGGTCTAAAAAATAAGGGTGTCCGGCCTTTGTACCCAAATGTCCGGCTAAACTGGCTGGCCTGTCCGACTTTTCGGTTTGAAGACCTGGCAACCCTACTTGAGGACCGGGAGAGTGACATAGGCTTTTTATGGACGCGAGCGAAGCCGCGGGCATTAACTAGTAATGTAATGTAAGCCAATGTATTTTTATCGTTGGTCGATTACAGCTAAACTTTCTCGTTACAGGTACAAAACGAAGACATGAAATGTGAAAAATGGCGTTGAAACTGAAGTATACGGACGAGCACGGCATCCTCCACATAGACATGAGTCCGTCCAGCAGCCCCGTGGACTCCACAGACCAGCCCAGTGACCCCAAGTTCGACACCATCAACAACAGATTCGGAAACTACGACCTTTTCGGCGGAAAATACGACAAGGAACAATACAACGACGGCGAAACACAGTCGCTATTCCGCAGCAGATACAATAGCTTCGAAGAGGAATTCGCAAACACGCCGTACGCGTTCGCCACAGAGCGATCTCTGCACAAGCCGCTACTAGACATCACTATCGACTCGCGCGCAGACGTGTCCCCTTCCAAAGACATTGAGAACGACCGATTCTTCGACCGATCCGATTTGTTCGGGCCGAAAATCGATCTGAAAACCAGCGACGCGTTCACGGTTACCCATTTGATACACGCGCAGGACCGATATTTTGACTTGTCGACTAGGGTTGGTGACAAAGGTGTTGTTAGGACTATAGCGGATAGTTTTGAAGTGAAAAGTGCTCCCAGTTCAGCCAAAAGGGTCAGAAGTGATAAGACTAGTGATGGGGAGGCGTTCAAAGTGTTGTCGGCGAACAGCTTGAAGGGATCCCGGGGGACTGGAGCTAAAGTGCCGTGAGTATCTTAGGATTTCCTTTTATCGTAATATATAAAATAGAATAGTGTAATTTTTTATTCAAATAAACTTTTACAAAGTGCTTTTGAATAAAACAAAGTCGGGTTTGTTCGAACACTTATAACTCTAGAACGGCTGGACCGATTTTCATGGGTTTTGATTTGTTGTATGTTTCCGCTCCGAAGAATAGAACAACTATTAAAATATTGGAAAACTTCACGAAAAAAAAATAATAAAAAAATTTCATTTTCTCACACATTTTGTATTGAAGAGTTTTTTGATGGCAACGAAAGTGACCTTTTACCCCAGAAAAACAGTGACCTAAGTCACGCGGATGAAGTCGCGTGCAAAAGCTAATACTAGTATAAAATAACGATGCTTCGCGTGGATTGAGATTTTTTAATTCCCGCGGGAACTCTACTATTTTTCGGGATAAAATGTAGCCTATGTGTCATTCCAGACTATAATCTATCTCTGTACCCAGACAAATCGGTATAGTAATTGTGGTGTGATTGAGTAACAAACATCCACTATCCATCCAAACTTTTGCATCTTTCTTTTGCATTCTACGACAAGACAGTGTTTGACAGCGATCTCACCTGATGGTAAGTGACGCAGTCACTCACTAAGATTCTATACATCCAATTTATTTTAAAAAATTTAATCGAAGGATGCTATATTGTTGATATTGTCTGTCTTTCTGTCTGTCTGTCTGTCTGTCTGTCTGTCTGTCTGTCTTTCTGTCGGTCTGTGCGCGCTCATGACGCGAAAACTACTGAACGGATTTGAATGAAATTTGGTATAGCTGATACTCCGGGTCAATATATAGAATACTTTTTATCCTGATAAACAATAAGGTTTATCCGGGATAGGGGATAAAAGTTTTTGTTGATTTTGCTCCATAACTTCGTTAAATCAAAACCGAAATTGATAATTCTTTTTTTATTATAAATTGTCTACTATTAGAAATATTTTATCCAATTTTGGTGAAGATCTTCTAAATATTATCGGAGATAGAGGACATAACTTCTCGCGGATAGTAGCAAGTAACTCTAAACTTTTTCCACGCGGGCGAAGTCGCGGGAATCAGCTAGTAGTTAACATGTTTGTGTAATACGTATTCAGAAAATAAAAATCGAACGAAAGTGAAACTCTAGATAATAAATAATTAGGTAACGAGGTAACGTAATAATTTGTAATCTTATTCCAAATACCTAGCTATTGTGGTCTCACTAAATACCTACGTAGATACAATTGACAAACGTGTACAGTAAAATGCATAAAAACCTTAAAATAACTTCAGTTACGATTACTCTTGCTTAACTCACGTTTATTTTCACAACTTTTACACAAATTGGTAGCAAGGTTTTATGTAAATTCGAATATTGTTTACAAAATAAACTAGGTAAGTACCTACGTATTACAAATACTGTTTCTAATTAAGCTAATGAAAATAGCTATAAAATCCGATATAAAGATTGAAATCTGAATTAAGTTAGTATGTAGAGTTTTGTAAATTTTTGCAATGCGATGGTGAATGACCTCAGGGGCGCAGTGACGCGATATAGCTTTGTTAATATAACGCCCCAGGTTCGATAGGTGTATGTTTAAAGAATTTATTTTCAGAAATTTCTTAAAAAGATTGCTTACTTAAGTAAGAGACAACTTAAAATTATTACTTTATTTTCCTACCTATTCAACAAGCTGGTAACAAAATAAGAAATGCTCTAGCTAAATGTTTTATCATAAAATGAAAAGGTTTCTGATAAAGGTCGCACACCACTAAACCAAATAAGGCTGCCCGCCCACTGGAACCAGACACCTTTTGGTTTTTAAAGTGCAACTACTTATTTTTAAATTTATTTACACCGTCTAACTTTTAAAATATTACGTCATCATCTACAGTTGAGGTTTAGTGTGATTTATTCGCTTCTACTCGTTATTTTTCATTGTTTGAACAAAAAATAAAAAATAGAAGGTATTACAATACAAAAAATTTGCAAAGCTAATTTTATTAATGATAGCACTTATATCTCAATTACAAATACCCAGTGGCGGATTTACACACTTGCTAGAAGGCTTTTTTTTTATTCGATGACAAGATAGCCCTTTACTGCGATCTCACCTGATGGTAAGTGACGATGCAGTCTAAGATGGTGGCGGGCTAACTTGGAAGGGGTATAGCAGTGTAAATTCAACCCATACCCCTAATCGGTTTCTACACGCCATCGTGCCGGAACGCTAAATCGCTAAGCGGTACGTCTTTGACTGTAGGGTGGATTTACTAATTTGCCGCCAGTAGGCTATTCAAATTTTGCCGCCCCTACCGATCTCTACAATTTTTTGTTAGTTTCTAGATTATTTTTACAACCCAATTATCGTCTGGCATATCCTGGCACCCTCTAGTAGGCGCGACATCAAAATGGAAAACTTACAGTTACATGTTTTGCGAAGTCGCGGGTATCAGCTAGTATTTTATAAAAATTTATATGTATTTATGGACCTAATGACATTTAGGTACCTGTACAAATAATTCATTTTATTTATTTTTTAATTTCTATAAGACATAAATAAAAATTTTGACCCCTTTGCCGCCCCCCAAAAATCTGCCGCCCTAGGCTCCAGCCTACTCAACCTTTTGGTAAATCCGCCACTGCAAATAGCTAGATTATACTTGCGTATATTTATTCTTTTATACATATAAGTAAAACGTAAAACTTGAAATAACTCAACCGCACGAGATTCACTATCAAATTACAAGGTAATAATCTCAGGAAGCCTTACTCTTTATAACTTAAAATTACAATAATACAAAGATAAGATGTAAAAACTGAATAAAATGGTCGGAAATTATGTAAGGATGTTTTTTGTTTACCGCGCTTCAGTTAAATACCTACCTATACCTCATTGGTTATTTTATGGTAAAACTAAAAACTAAAAATCACCTCGTTATTTTTATAAATATGATACTCAGGAATTCGTCGGTACCTACTTTCATAAGTTTTATTAGTAGTTAAAAGATAGGTAGGTTTTCTAACTTTTGAAAAATAATATTTTAACTTATTAAATAACTTTAGAGTAGGTATTAATTTCAAAAAAATATAATTTTACACATACATTCTAAGAATAAGTAAATTACTTGTTGTAGATATCAATTAAAAGATCCATTAGGAAAAACCTTTTCTCTAATCCAAAATTTGACTTGTACCGTTCGGAAAGATTAGGTATTCAACTTTGAAACATTTTGCATACTTAACTCGAAACATCTGATTTTGGAAATGTTCCATTAATGAACTTGACTGACGATATGTACCTACTAACAATAATTCCCCATTCAGAACATAGTTACAGGGTTTATATTATTATTAATATTGGATAAGAATGCATACTTATACCTACTTAATATATTATATAACATTGACACTGAAAATTGATATATTGGTATCAATTTAACATACGGTATTTATGTAATGCATGACAATGTATGTATCTATCAAGCTATAATCTATTTTTCCTTACGGTAAACAAGTTATTCTCGCAGAAACTCGTAAGCGACGCGCTAAGCACAACACTTAAGACGATCTTACATAATCCAACTTAAATTACAAAAAAGCTAAATAACAGCCATAATAAAGCCGTCAATTGAAACCTTGTAAGGTCAGTCCAACGACATTGATTTTCTAAGAAATAAAAAAAGGTTTTTTGCCTCATGTTTTGTGACTAAACTGTAGTTTACGATATTGTTTGGAGTTTCCGTTTTTTTTACTTACTATTAAGTTTATGTTCCATGGAAAACAAAAAATAATACTTATATTGTATAATAAGAGACGGCTAAATTTTAAATTCAATTTATAAAGACATTACACGCTGCGATCTCACCTAATGGTGAGTGACGATAGAGTCAAGATGATAGCGGGCTAACTTGAACCCATAAGATATCCCTATCCGTGGCATATTTTGTCAAGACCTGTCATTGAATCAGTTTCTATACCTCGGAAATATAATATCCACCATCATGGACAATTGGACACACTTTTAATCCCGGAAAATTAGTTTTATATACTTAATACCAACTTCCGAATAGGAATCGCTTTTTTTTCTGTTTCTCACAATAGCCGAAAAAGTCTTCTATTCTGCTATTCCGTACTCCAGGCTCCTCAGATTGACCACACCTTGTCAAGATTTAAAAAAAAAGATACCGGCCGCATTGATAACCTCCTCCTTTTTGGAAGTCGGTTAAAAAATATCAACAATGTTGAATTGAAAATATAAATAAAAAGAAAAACAAAAATATGATAACAAAATCTCTTTCCATGAAAGGGGACATCCTGCATTATTTAATATAAAAAAAAAACTTCTGAATAGGGGTTTGAAAAATCTAACTTAACTTAGTTAGGATTTTCCTGCAGAAAACCTCTGTTTTTCCGTGATAAAAGATAGTATGAAAGTGCTCCAAATCCACAATATTATGCCCATGCAAAAAAATCATGTCGATCCGTTGCCCTCTTGCTGCGTGATTGAAGGACAACTAGCAGCCAGCAGACACGCTTTCCCATGTTTTCTAATATAGTAAGGAAGCTTTATGGCACTAGTGAAGCAATGCAACCGGAGGTTACTCCAACATAAACAATGGTGGTGTTTCAAGTCTGCTTATAATTTACTTTTCACTACATTTTCACGCTCTGTAAAGTAAAAAGTGGCGTAACTATTTGAGTTTGTTACTCGACCGAGCAAACAGGAGATTTATTTTATGATTTTATCTTTCTACTATTAACGAAGATAGCACTTTTTGTGTTTGGGAGATTATAATATGTAAAAACTAGCAGTGGCCCCCAGCGTTACTCGCGTGAAATTAGACATTGCAACCCGAGGAAATTGTCTACAAATCTTGAAAACATTTACTCGTATTTGAAGTCTCTAATAAGTATACCTAACTAACTTTTGCCCCCGCGACTTCGTCCGCGTGGAATTAGGTATTGGGGTGGAATTTTCAAAAACTGTGACACACGTACTTCTTTATTTTTAACTGAAAGCTCAAATACCAACTTTGATGGAAACAGCTTGAAAAATGACGGAGTTTCATATAAACTTCCATCTCCTATTTAAACCCCTTAGGGGTGGAATTTCCAATAATCCTTTCTTAGTGTGCGCCTACGTCATAAAAGGAACCAACTGTAAAAATTTCAGGTTTCTCACTTCAGTAGTTTAGGCTGTGCGTTGATATCTCAGTCAGTCAGTCAGTCAGTCAGTCAGTCAGTCAGTCAGTCAGTCAGTCAGTCAGTCAGTCAGTCAGTCAGTCAGTCAGTCAGTCAGGACTTTGAATTTTATTTATATAGATAACAAAAATAATACTAAACTTTAAAGCGAAAATATGATTTTTTCTATTGTCTCATCCTGGGAATTTCGAAAAATTATTCTTTTTTTTTTATTCGATGACAAGATAGTCCTTGACTGTGATCTCTTTCTACGCGCCATATCGTGCCGGAACGCTAAATCGCTTGGCGGCACGTCTTTGACGGTAGGGTGATAACTAGCCACGGCCAAAGCCTCCCACAAGACCAGACCAGAGACAATTCTGAAATTACAAATTCCTAAATTGCCCCACCGGGAATCGAAAAAAAAATTATAAATGCGAAAGTGTGTTAGTTTGTTGGTTTGATAGTTTGTCCTTTAATCACGCAGCAACGGAGCAACAAATCGACGTGATTTGGTGTGGGTATAATAATTGAGGACCTGGAGAATGTCATAGGATACTTTTTATCCCGGAAAACGTTTAAAGTTTCCGAGGTATTTTAAAAACCTCCACGCGGACGAACCTACTAAATACCATATTAATCGCTATTATAATATTATATAAGATTTTTTTAAAGAATATTAGCCAAGCTGAAGTTGACTAATATCCTCCTATCCCCTCCAAATAAGCGGAAAGCTTGTGCTAGAAGTGAGTACGATAATAGTGCAACGGGTGGGGTTCGAACCTACTTACAACCTTTCAGTTTTCAGTCCGCACCTTTAGGCTATTGAGGCTTATAGATTAACAATCTCAAATACCAACTTTGATGGAAACAGCTTGAAAAATGACGGAGTTTCATATAAACTTCCATCCCCTATTTAAACCCCTTAGGGGTGGAATTTCCAATAATCCTTTCTTAGTGTGCGCCTACGTCATAAAAGGAACCAACTGTAAAAATTTCAAGTTTCTAACTTCAGTAGTTTAGGCTGTGCGTTGATATCTCAGTCAGTCAGTCAGTCAGTCAGGACTTTGAATTTTATATATATAGATAACTTTAATTAATTTTCAAGTATTGATAAGTCTTATAAGTCTATATAAGGTATACCTTGTAAGGCAAAGGCTGTGAAAAGCAGGTCGTTGACCTTGTGCCCACGCGGTACCGACTTCACATAAAAGGGCAACGAATTATACACACGCTCGATGAACGGCAATACATTTATCCTACTCGTACCTAATTACCTTTTACCCGACTGCGCGACGTAAAGGAGGATAATGTGTTTATCTATTTATTTTACAAAAATCAGCAGCGAATTAGAACAATATTAAACTTAAGAGATAATGACAATTGTATGGCAAATTATAGACTTTTTTAAAATTAATAACAGAAAAAGATACATTTTTTGAGAGTGAGTAAAATAATATATGTATGTAAATAATGTAATCTATGTAATGTATGTGTCTACTAGCTTTTGCCCCCGCGACCTCGTCCGCGTGGAATTAGGTATTGGGGTGGAATTTTCAAAAACTGTGACACACGTACTTCTTTATTTTTAACTGAAAGCTCAAATACCAACATTGATGGAAACAGCTTGAAAAATGACGGAGTTTCATATAAACTTCCATCCCCTATTTAAACCCCTTAGGGGTGGAATTTCCAATAATCCTTTCTTAGTGTGCGCCTACGTTATAAAAGGAACCAACTGTAAAAATTTCAAGTTTCTAACTTCAGTAGTTTAGGCTGTGCGTTGATATCTCAGTCAGTCAGTCAGTCAGGACTTTGAATTTTATATATATAGATGTGGCGCTCTGGAGACTAAACACGTATTATAGGCCGATTTTTGATGATTCTCACGTCAATCGGTTAATCTTGGAAGTGTCACTAAAGACATGACATGACAGTAATCAAAATTCAATATGGCGACCAGACACCGTACTGTGAAAAAGGAAAAATGGAAGTCGACGAACTATCTTAAGTGGGTAATCATTGAATATGTATTTGAAAATCATTGTTAGGTTTGTCCTATCATTTTTATTTCGAATGACCGTTTACAATCTATGACAGTTCAAAGTTACTTTTCAGTTAGTATTCTTTAAGCAGTCGGGTTTTTAAATTGCAGGTATATTACGTACTAGCTGATTGCCACGACTACGCCCGCGTGGAAAAGTTTAGAGTGACTTACCTACTACTATCAGCGAGAATTTATGTCCTCTATCTCCGATAATATTTAGTAGATCTTCACCAAAATTGGAGAAAATTGTTCCAATAGTACACAATTTATATTAAAAGAAGATTTATCATATTCGATTTAGTAAAAGTTATGGAGCAAAATCAACAAAAACTTTTATCCCCTATCCCGGATAAAGCTTATTGTTTATCAGGCTAAAAAATATCCTATATATTGATTGATTGATTGGAGTATCAGCTACCATTATATCAAACATTTAAATCTGTTCAGTAGTTTTCGTGTGATGCGCGAACAGACAGACAGACAAAAATTTAAAAAGAATTGTTTTGGGCTCAGTATCGCTAATAAAGCATCCTTCGACTTCTATGTTGTCCTTCGATTCAAATTTTCAAAATATATTTCATGTAGGTACAGAATTCGACCCGTTAGTTTTATTATATACTAGCGGCCCGCTCCGGCTTCGCATGGGTATAAAATATATAACCTATGTCATTCACTGTTAATGGATGTTATTATACATATAAACCTTCCTCTTCAATCACTCTATCTATTAAAAAAAAACCGCGTCAAAATCCGTTGCGTAGTTTTAAACATTTAAGCATACGTAGGGACAGAGAAAGCGACTTTATTTTATACTATGTAGTGAAGTATAGAATATAGATGTAAATAAACCTGAGCTAATACTAACTTAAAACTTTTTAATTTTAATGACAAGTTATCACTATCGTCTAGCACACTAATATTATTATTATAAAGGCGAAAGTGTGTAAGTGTGTGTGTTTGTATGTATGTTTGATAGGTTAATGAAGTTGCCAGAAAGAGCAACTCTTCAAAAAATGGCAAATATTACTCACAGCAGCACAGCACGTCGAAGATCATAGATAATACATATAGATCGTTAATTCTTTCAAGTATTCTTACGTTAGACTGAACTTAAAATGCGATCTAAAGTAATACAGCGCCATCTATGCGAACACCAAAGTACAAACAATCTATTATTTAAGAAAAACTAAACCGGATTCTATACACCGAAATAAAGAATAACTGAAAAGGGAAAATCAGTTAACATTAATTCTTTCCTAACTATTAGGTTCTCACCATTTGTACGATGTTTGGTCTATATTTATACTTTGATTCTTGAATTTGAATTTTGATTTTGACTCTTTTTTTCTCAGAAAGATATATCTTCCAACTGAAGTAACTGAACCCATACAATTCCAGCTATAAAAAAGACGTGTGGCACTCGGGGACTGCCGCGATAAAGCTATTGCATAGCATTTTTTGTCAACGCCATCTAGCGGCTCACCGTAGAGGAGTCCCTTGTGTTGTTTTCGTTACGGAATTTCTGGATTCGGTCTCCACGCTGGCCTGCGATAGAAGCTATGCGATAGCTTTAAAGTCTATACTTACTTCTTTCTCGGTAGTCCGGGTGAATTAATGCAATAGCCCGGGACAAAAGTTTCAAACTATTTGATAGCTTCACTTCCGGGCGATTGTTAGTTGCTTTTCTACACACCACAGTGGGTAAGTAGGTATATTTATATGGCATGTAATTAAACAGGCTTCTATTTAATAGCATTATTAGCCTCTAAAAATATACATTGTCCTCTAAATTACTAAGTCAGCCACAATCAATGTGCCTCTAAAAATACTGTTTTAGCCACAATACATTGTGAATATAAGCTTCTATAAATACAACTCAGCATCATAGCACAGCAACAGCAAATGATAGGTATCTACGTAATTAAATTTGAAAAAAGGTTTTTTTTTTTGAGATAAATGGAATAAAAAACATATTTCTAATATATACTTAAGTAAAGAAAAAAAAAGAAAAAATTTTTTGAGGCAAATAAAATTTAAAAAATGATAATTTTTTGACTTAGGTAGGTTTACGATCCCAATAGAACCTAAGTATAACCCCAACCTAACCTAACTTGTATCCGTGGCTGAGTTAGTAAATTAGATGGCGATGTATTAATCTGGTGGCCAAGTTATAAAAATTGTGGCTCTTTATTTGATGCTTTCTTTGGAATATTTTGTGGCCATTGTGAAGAAGGCGAATTAGTTTATTAGAAGCTTTATCGTTTTCCCGTGGCTAAGGTATAAAATTAGAAGCTAGGTTTTGAAATTTCTGCGGCTCGACTTATTATATCCCTATTTATATTATAGTTTCATAGACTTTTTTTTAAAGAATATTATTAACCAAGCTGAAATTGACTTATAATCTCCTCTCCCCTCCAAATAAGCGAAAAGCTTGTGCTAGGAGTGGGTACGACAATAGTGCAACGGGTGGGGTTCGAACCTGCGACCTTTCAGTTTTCAGTCCGCACCTTTAACCGTTGGGCTATTGAGGCTAATAAAAACTACATAAAATAAAGAGGAATATTTTTATCCAACAGCAATTTCAATAGGTAGGTAGGTATTATGGGAAAATAACTAAATAAAGTATTATTTAGTTTAGTATTTACAGGAAAGAGTACTTTCCTGTAACACAAAATTGAAATAAATCTTATAAATAAAAAATAAGACGTGTGGCACTCGGGGACTGCCGCGGTAAAGCTATTGCATAGCATTTTTTATCAACGCCATCTAGCGGCTCACCGTAGAGGAGTCCCGTGTCAGGTTATTTTCGTTACGGAATTTCTGGATTCGGTCTCTACGCTCAAGCCCCGCGATAGAAGCTATGCAATAGCTTAATACTCTTTCCTGTAACACAAAGTTGAGACAAATCTTATAAATAAAAAAGAAAGAGCTGAGAAGAGCCGGCAAGAAAGTCAGAAAAGTAAATAAAACCTAAATATTTTTAGTGCGTGAGTCACGTTACCTTATACCGTAGCAGGTGGGCAGGAGTGGGAAGTGATGGAATATCTGACACGGTGCTTCGCTGCATGGCGGCCTTAACCCGTGATTGTTCATTTTAATTAATAATCAATATTTAAAATATTTAACTGGGATGTTGCTTATGTGGAGGTTTTTCTACTTTATTTGTGTCTCGGTCATGTCTTAAAATGAGTATTTTAATGTTGATACTCAATTCGATGTCTTAACTCTTAACATGGGTGGCCTAAGTATGTCATGCTCTCTTTAACATTTCTGTGGTGGTGTCGTGTGGTGCGGGTTGTTACGTTCCCTCAAATATGGTTGAGCGAAGCAATGGCTGGATCATGCATCATGCTCGTGAACGGGTGCCACCAACGGGAATGGGTCTGCTTTGACTTCCCATGTTGACATGTGTTGGATTATATGTATTGCATTTTTTAAGCTTCACTGTGGAAGCACTGTATACTTAGCTTAGTTTGGTTACTTATTGTAAAATTATTTTATTTTTTGAAAAGAGCAATTGCTGAGTTTTTTGCCGGTTCTTCTCAGCAGAATCTGCATTCCGAACCGGTGGTAGATTTATGACGTGTCATAAGAGCTACAAGTTGGCCTACATGAAATAAATTAATTTTGAATTTGAATTTGAAATAAATCCCATTCTCCTTTGGCGTATATCTATCTATAAGGTATTAAGTGGCGAGTGTTTCAGTTGATTGGTATTGTCGAGTCGGATTCGCAGCCATACCGTATACCGCAGTAATCGTTTAACTGCATGCCATTTACACGTCTTCCTACTGGAAGTACCTCACTCCAATCATTTCTACTAGGGATGAATTATATATCACAAAACAAGCGAAAAATTTGTGCCGAATAAAAAAAATTTATTCGGCACAGATTCGTTTGAGAATAAATCTAGTGGTTCGCCCCGAACTGAGACCTCGCGATATCCCATAATTCCCAAAAGTTTTAATTATATATTGTAATAATTAACTTTTAACATTAGACGCAATAAAAAAATAATAGTTGACACAAAACTGTTTTACTGACACAGCGCCATCTATTAGCATTATTGTGAAGCTATTAGCATTTAAAATTAAATAATTTCGTTTCTTTATAACATTTATCTAAATTCTAATTTTAGTATTTGTTGTTCAAGTACAGGATATAACTGCATTTTCAACCAAGTTTCACGTTCTAATATTCAGTAATTCTTGACATATGGCTCAAATTAAAATCTCCACTTTGAAAGCCCCCCATTTCGTCAATTTTAAGGGAAAAATTAAAAAAAAAATATTTTTGTACTCTGATCAAAGTCGTCTTTAAAAAGATATATTGCAAGTCTATGTAACGCAACAAACAAAATTTTACTTCAAACACGCTTCTATGAGAGCCCCCCTGAAATAAAGCTTTTTATATTTTTTTATACAATGTTCGGCTGAATGCCATCAGTTTACATATTATATTTAAATTTGAAGTAATTACGTTCAGTAATTCAGAAGTTATAGGGCTCTGACAGACATTTGGACGTACACACTTCTCTGTCCAGTACAGACAAGCGCCCTAGTTGACTCAGAGAACTCGCTTCGCTCGTTCAAAAAAACATTTTGAAGAACTCTCAGGCTGCAAGTTGCCTTACGATGTTTTCCCTCACAGTTGAAGTACCTATATGATACTTAATTGCTTAGCTATTATGCATATTGACAAGCAATACAAGTTGCAATATAATTGTTAAAAGTACGTAGGTAGTAACAGCTGCGTGTCAATGGAATAACAAAGAGGCATTCATTACATCTTAACCTTTCACTGAGTGCAATCGCTTGAGAGTCCATACAAAAATTAATACCAAGTGTGTTTGACTTGAAGGAAAAAGTGAAAATAGTTTTTTAGTTTCTCAATCTGATGGACGTGACTCCTAAATCCTAGGAGGGCTAGTTCAGGGGGTAAAAATTAATAAATGCAATCTGTAAAAAAATTATATTTAAATTCAAAATAATTAATTGCTTATTGGCCAACTTGAGGCTCTTATGACACCTCGGGACTACCACCGGTTCGGAACGTAAAATCTGCTGAGAAGAGCCGGCAAGAAACTCAGCAGAAAGTTGCTCTTTTCTAAATAAGTGTAAATAATAATAAGCATTTTTAAAATAATAATAGAATGGAAATGTGTAAAGAAATAAATGAGAGATGATTATAATTGTTGTTAATATGCGGCCTATATTATAGCGTACGGTATGAAAGTACCTACTACTAGGCTTACTACTACTACTACTATCTTTGGATACTAATAGGTAGTCGTGCTACTACATTACGGGCGACAATAGGTAAATTCCCGTAGAAAAGAAATGTGTATCACTTCTATACATAATTATTGTTATTATTCTATGGAATATACAGATTGTTCACTTCATAATAACAATTAAATAACAAAATCTTAACTATTACAAAAAAAACTTATCCTAACGAGAAAATATGCCCAGAACGCTGGCTGCGTTACCCTACTGAATGGCCAAACTCATTATTGGCTGAGGTAATTTAACCAGCCCTCCGGTCACCAGTGGACTCTATGATGACAGATCCTTAAAAAAGGATCTAGCATCCTGGCCCCATGACCCCAGGGTTTCAAGTTTTAAGACCAAATGGTACACATATGAAACTGTTCTCCACAATTGTCTATGGGTTCAACACTTAAAAAAGTTTTTCTACTAAGAGGTCGCTACTCTAGTCAGGTTGAGGAGCTATGCCCTTAATGACAGACAGACAATTTCTATGTTCGTCAATAAAGTCAGTGTGCTGTGCTTAACTCGAGGATGCTCCTGTGTTCACGTGCTCATCTGCGAATCTCTGAAGTGGGAGTTTTTCAAAGGGTAAGATTTTGAAAGTATATATTATGTATCAAACATTTCTGAACTGTGAAATACTTTTTTGCTATAGTTAAAAAAAAATATTCAAAGTGAGACAAAAGGGACAGACAAGAAAGAAAGAATTGCAAAGTTCTTTCTTGTATAGCAGGTTGAAAGCAGTTCTATTACTTTTTTTTTAAAATAATATCAGCCAAGCTGAACTTGACTGATGTTCTCCTCTCCCCTCCAAATAAGTGAAAACTTGTGTTAGGAGTGGGTACGACAATAGTTCAACGGGTGGGATTCGAACCTGCGACCTTTCAGTTTTCAGTCCGCACCTTTAAACGTTGGTCTATTGAAGCTTGTTATATTCAGTTGACATAGAACTAAAATTTTTTGACATCCAGCGATAATTTATAGCAAAAAATTGTAGATACGGAACTAGTTTTGTTCTATCATCTTCTATCTAAATATATAAAAGGCAAAGATGACTGACTGACTGACTGATTGACTGACTGATCTATCAACGCACAGCTCAAACCACTGGACGGATCAGACTGAAATTTTGCATGTAGATAGCTATTATAACGTAGGTGTCCGCTAAGAAGGGATTTTTGAAAATTCAACCCCTAAAGGGATAAAATAGGGGTTTGAAAAATCGAACTTCACGTGAGCGAAGCCGCGGGGAAAAGCTAGTCTATCTATATAGTTTTTTTCTCTAATGACAATATTATGTTAAGCTGTTAATATATTCAAAGGGTAAAAAGAACGATCCTGACTTTCACAATTCGCGCACAATTTCATAAATAGTATAGAATAAATCTCAGTGCTTCCAGGTGCTTCCAAAGTATAAACCTAAAACAAAAAACATTACAAACTCTTTTCTGGAAGACCTATTTACTCCAAAACATTGATTCTTTTAAAGAAATCGTTCAAAAAACCCTCTCACGGTTGGTGAACACACACACACAAATTGCAATACATCACCGCCGGCGGACTCGTTCGCGTTATGACAATTAAAGTGATCTAACGCAGAAATTACTGTGATTTATGTCTAATCTACAGATTAGACACAGATAACGATATAAGATTTGATTTTTATCTCGCAAAGTGGGTAGCTATACGAGTTTCCAAAATGTGGAATTCCTACTAAGTAACATTATAAATGCGATAAATGCATTTTGCTTGATGATTTGTCCTTCAATCACGTAGAAATGGAGCAACGAGTAGACGTTGCTTTTTGCGATAATACCTAATAATATTGTCTTTCCGGTCGAATCCGGCCACGACGGCCAATCTTCAGGGGAATCATCTGCACGGGAGATACTACATATAATGCACAAGTGTGTGCGCAAACACAGGTGCAGTCTCTATTCCCTCACTCTCATAATACGACCGGAGAGAGTTCAGATAGGACCAACGCGACGGTTTTACGGGGGTGACACACCGCTAACTCCGAGCTTATTTTAATTTAAAAATCCAATAAATATTTTGACTCTCCCCGGGAATCGAACCCGAGACCTCGTCGTCTGCAGTCGAACATGCTAACCTAGCCTATTAAACTAGTGAGGCAGTTTATGAGCCCATAATAAACGATCATGTTTTAGATATAAAGCTATACTATAATACTAGCTTTTGCTCGCGGCTTTGCTCACGTTAAGTTCGATTTTTCAAACCCCTATTTTACCCCCTTAGGGATTGAATTTTCAAAAATCCTTCCTTAGTTTGCGCCTATGTCATAAAAGAAACCAACTGGAAAAATTTCAAGTTTCTCACTTCAGTAGATTAGGCTGTGCGTTGATATCTCAGTCAGTCAGTTAGGACTTTGAATTTTATATAAGTAATATAGACTGTATAATATGTAATATGGAATATGTTTTTTTGAAAAGAGCAACTGCTGAGTTTCTTGCCGGCTCTTCTCAGCAGAATCAGCATTCCGAACCGGTGGTAGAATCTCGACGTATCATAAGACCGAAAATTTTCGTCATCAGACCCTGTTTTAGACCTTGATTAATAAAATAAATTAGTTAATATGAAACCTAGTGGTTTCTCGTGTACCAATTAAATTAATTTATGTATTGTAGGTACTTTGATAATAATAATTAAAAAAGTAAAGCCTCTTCAAATCCCGACATAATAACTATTGCATAATCTAATGATGTAAAAGTTTTGTAAAACAAAAATGCGATTAACGATTCGCAGTTATGCTTAGAGTGAATTATAACAATTATTTTATGTTACGAAAGCGTGAACTATGTGAGTGAACATCGAACTCTAACGGTTAGAAACGCAAAAGTCGGCGCGGTGATAAGCCATTTTAATAAGTACTTGTTGAGTCCCGCGACTTCGTTCGCGTGGATTAAGGTTTTTCATTCCCGCGGGAACTCTCTTATTTTTATCTTATCTATGTATTATTCCAGATATAATCTATCTCCAGATATTGGCACAGATGCCCAGCCAAATCGGTTCAGTCGTTGCGACGTGATTGAGTGACAAACATCCATACATCCAAACTTTCGCATTAATAATATTATAATAGGATTAATTTTATTATAGGCGACGAGAATTGTCGCATTAGTACGACGAACTCGCAGAAAATTATTAAAAAAGAATATGCGTCGAAGTTCGCCTCCTTTTTAACCGACTTCCAAAAAGGAGGAGGTTATCAATTCGGCCGGTATATTTTTTTTTTTTCTATGTATGCCCAACTCCGGGGTTTCTGGACCGATTCACGCGATTTTTTTTTAATCGACAGAGGAAGCTCGCGAAATGGTCCCATAAAAATTTTTACCTTCAACTCTTCAAGCCTGATGCTGCAGAGGTACTTTCCCCCTAAATTATGGGATTTTAGGAATTTTCATTCACGAATTGGTATACTTGGCCTAAGCATATACTAGATCTTAGAGCTTCAGGTCCTACTCCTCAATCCTGATGCTGCAGGGTACTGCCCACGTAAACTATGAGGCTTTAGGAACTTTCGCTTACGAATTGATATTATTGGTATTAAGCATAGTCTACATCGTGGAACTCAAGGTCCTAGCTCTTCAATCCTGATGCTGCAGGGTACTGCCCACCTAAACTGTGAGGATTTAGGAACTTTCGCTTGCGAATTGATATTGTTAGTATTAAGCATAGTCTCCATCGTGGAGCTCAAGGTCCTAGCTCTTCACTCCTGATGCTGCAGGGTACTGCCTACCTAAACTGTGAGGATTTAGGGACTTTCGCTTGCGAATTGATATTGTTAGTATTAAGCATAGGCTACATCGTGGAGCTCAAGGTCCTAGCTCTTCAATACTGATGCTGCAGGGGTACTGCCTACCTACATAATCTGTGAGGATTTAGGAACTGTCACTTACGAATTGATATTGTTGGTAACAAGCATATACTACATATAAAATTCAAGGGTTTAGCTCCTGAATCCTGATGCTGCAGGGTTGGAGGGATTACGAACTGTCGCTTTCGAGTTGATATTGTTGGTACCAAGCATGGACTACATCATGGACCTCCTGGTCCTAGCTCTTTAGAAATTGTGTGTTGTTAATAAGTACTGTAGGTACCAAGTATAGACTACTTCAGTACCGTAGTGTTGGAGGGAGGGGAGAAAGAGAGCAGGAAAGAGCTACACTAAAAAGCTTAAAATAAAAATTCTTTTCAAAAAACCGACTTCAAACGCCACTACAAAGTATAAAAATAATTTTATTTTGTACACGTTTGTTGAAGTCGGGCGGGCTTAACTAGAAACGATGAAATCGATGCGCGACGCTTACCTAATGGTGACATATAAGAGACACGTGCTTATTGAAATCGGGTGAGCATCGCGTATCGGTTTCATCGTTTCTATTTAAGCCGCCCGACTTCAACAAACGTGTACAAAATAAAATTATTTTTATACTTTGTAGTGGCGTTTGAAGTCGGTTTTTTGAAAAGAATTTTTATCTTCCAAATTCTTTTCAAGTTCCTTTTTTTAAAGTCGGTTAAAAATGAGGTAACTGTGTTGTGAAAGGCAGGCATCACAATAACTATCAAAAACGTAATTATACCAGTACCAGAAAATAATTAATTGGCACTCACACATTCATTGGTTATTTTGAGCCTGCGTTTGGAACGTTTTGTTAGAAACTTCCGTTCTAAGAATTATAGTTCATTGGTGAGTAGCGAGTATGTAACGAATTCGACTGAATTTTTGTAATTCACAAAATTCTTTCTATTTATAAATAACTTGTAATTATTTGTGTTCAGATATTTGCGTAATTGAAGACGAGTACCTACGTAATGGGTACCATACCTAAATCAACCCTAGGGTCTCTTTACTAGGGTGGTTTTTGACGACCTCCCTGGCGCAGTGATGAGTGCTGTGGTCTTATAACTGGGAGGTCTCGGGTTCGATTCCCGGCGGGGGCAATTTGGAAATTTATAATTTCTGAATTGTCTCTGGTCTGGTCTGGTGGGAGGCTTTGGCCGTAGCTAGTTAGTCAAAGACATGCCGCCAAGCGATTTAGCGTGCCGGCACAATGGCGGGGAGAAATCGATTAGGGGTATGGGTTGAACACTGATATACCCCTTCCAAATTAGTCCATTACCATTTTAGATTGCATCGTCACTTACCATCAGGTGAGATCGCGGTCAAAGACTATCTCTTCATCTACAAGGTGTTTGTTAATGTGTATAACTTACCAGCAACCACCCATGCACTTTGACCCTATAAACACAATGGCGGTGGTAAAAAGTAAAAATTAATTATCAAAAACTTTCATACAAAAATAATTAATTAATTAAGAAAAAAACATTTTGGAAACCCTAACTAGACATAATAACAACACGCCACATAAATCCCTTTCAATTCCTGATTCCCTAGTACAAAAAAGTTCGATGTTTAGAAAAAGTCGTAAATTCTTACCGAGTGCCGCGCACTTGATGTCACGTGATGTCTTTTCGGAATAGGTAGGTAAGCGCGAAATCACTGACGACCTTTGCTGACGACTGACAAGTCGACCACTTTGCCTCGTTACTACGTACACTACGTCAGTAGTGGTGATGACCGGATAACGAGGTCTAGGTTCGATTCCCGGGTCGGTTCAAAATTACACACGCCTTGCCTTATTGGGTTTCTGACAACAAATTATCAGTAAGTATCGGCCTGGAGTTAAATTACAAAGTTGGCGTTGTGTCACTCCCGTTCCTCGGAGAACATGTTATCAATGATAAATTTTAAGATTAATTAAAGCCCACCAACCGCAGCTGCAGCAGCTTGGAGGTATGGATGTACTTGGATTGGAGGGTCTAATTAGGTTCATCTCTAAATAACTTGCGAGTGGCACAGGTCTCCCTTCCAGATTGATTTAGTTTAGACTCAAGAAGCTCAAACAGAGCCGCCCCTAGTTTCCTAACTCTAGGCCGGTACTGGGGGTTTCTTGGCAGAAACTCAACTCTAAAAATGTTATGACCGACTACGCAGGATTCGAACTCAGACCGCAGCAGATTTGCAACCGAACATGTAAACCACACACTCCTCACAACACTCACAAACTGACACACATGATTATGTCATAAATACTCCATTCCACAGTTCACTTAACAGAGACGCAATCGATAGTTGATTATACCGCAACCGTTCACGTGCAACTGCGTTGTAAATTGTAATTCCAAAAAATTAAAGCAAGACGAGTGTTGCCAGTCATGATTTTAATTTTACCCGTTTTTCTTAAAAAAAATCCCTTTTTTTATTCAATGACAAGATAGCCCTTGACTGCGATCTCACCTGATGGTAAGTGACGATGCAGTCTAAGATGGTAGCGGGCTAACTTGGAAGGGGTTTAGCAGTGTAAATTCAACCCATACCCCTAATCGGTTTCTACACGCCATCGTGCCGGAACGCTAAATCGCTTGGCGGCACGTCTTTGACAGTAGGGTGGTAACTAGCCACGGCCAAAGCTTCCCACCAGACCAGACCAGAGACAATTTAGAAATTATAAATTCCTAAATTGCCCCCGCCGGGAATCGAACCCGAGACCTCCCAGTTATAAGACCACAACGGTCACCACTGCGCCAGGGAGGTCATCGAATCCCTAGTCCTAAAACAATATTTTGACTTTCTTTTGGCAAATAACTTGTAAAATGAAAAACTGAATACTTTTTTAGGTAGCAATTTAAAAATTACTTATTAACAAAAGTGTTACATTTGAAAAGCCACATTTTCATCTCAGGAACGTACCTAACATTTGGTATTTACTGTTAGATTCCAAAATTATTAAATGCACTCGCAATTATCACCAATTCCTTTAAAAATAGTTAAGCAAAAATCTTGCATAATACAAGTATTTTGTGTTGTTTTTCCCGAGGTAAAGGCAAAATTTCTAAAGACAAACCCTATCAAAAAATATTATTTTCTAAGTCTCCTTATTTTCATGGTGCCCTAGTATTCCACGTAATTTTACGATACACCAATATTACTTTGACGCGCCGTGCAAGTAAAGGCGAGGCTACAAACAAGACTTGCGGTTGCGTTTACGCAACGAAAAATTTCATCGCATAAGACATCGTACGAGAAAACTCTGTCCATTAGTTTAGTTTCTAATGAGACATGGACCACACTAAGTACTTTAGTAGAAATTTATCTTTGTATTCTTCCATTGGTTTCTCCCAAAGGACAGGACGTTCCTGAATCAAGAAAATCAGATAATCGTTATCGTAATTAATCATCTTGACATGCACACGCTGGGAAGTGTGGATACCGATAGAATAGTACAGATTTTTACGGTGCACAGCGGACATTTCCACGGTGCGTTGTGCGACGTCTATGATTTTTACAATACTGCGACTTCGCACCCCAATGTGTGCTCGGCCTTACCGGCGGGCGCCGCCGCCAAAGAACGCCGCCAAAGAGACACCGCCCGCCGCTAGCTATTTCGAGCAGCGGTGAAAATCACCGGTGATTTGCCATTCTCCGGAGATTCACCGGAGATCTCCGGTGAATTCGAATACAGATTTAGCATCAATTAAAATGTTTTTAACTGTTAATGTTCTACATCGATATTGTGTGAACTCAAAATGATATTAGATGTATTGTAAAGGTTTTAAATAAAAAAAATATTAAGAAAAAAATATTTTACTTTATTATGATAATTATTATTTAAGGAGGTAGGAAATAATGATAAAGTAATTGTATTTGAATAAATGTTATTAAATAATTAACAATGTTGATCAACAAACTTCTTTTTATTTAAATAATAAAATTACTTGAGTTATGATTCCATAATAATCGGTTAAACACCGATTACTTTCACCGGAGACTCACCGGTGATTCTCCGGTGAAAAATCACTTCTCCGGTGCAAATCACTACGCCGAATACCGCTCGCTTTCAACTTCAATGCTAGTAGGTACTATGTTTGCACTGTACTACAAGCGATAATAATAATTATTGTATCGTTTTGCAATTGATTTATTATTAAAAATTTCACACACATTGTTCATTCACATACAGTCATTGTTAATCAAAACCACAACGCGAGATATTAATTACCTGCAAATAAAGAGGCGGCAGTCACTTTATGGATTACGTAGGTACGGACTTTAACTTATGGAGTCCGAAAGTAGTCGGGAATATTCTTGCAAAAATACGAGATTTCTAATCGGTTTTCACTCTACTGAACAAAACTACAGGTTACAGGTTTAATTACATGCCGATTAATGGTTAGGTATCGCATCTGGAATATTTTATCGCAACGTTATAGCATAGCAAGTAGTACGGTGTAGGCCTACAAACATTCATTCATAGTTTTATCGTTGGCAGTTCATTGCCATTGAATCAGCTGTTTTAAAGGGCTGCCACCGATACATTTATGGTGAATTTTTGAAGTCCTCATAACTTGGCCAGGATATGAGCTACACGTCTCATGATATTTTTTCATGTATCTATACACCGACCCCAACTTATAGGTTTCGGTAGGATAGGGACATTAACTAACACCTTGTATATATATAAAATTCAAAGTCCTGACTGACTGACTGAGATATCAACGCACAGCCTAAACTACTGAAGTTAGAAACTTGAAATTTTTACAGTTGGTTCCTTTTATGACGTAGGCGCACACTAAGAAAGGATTTTTGAAAATTCAACCCCTAAGGGGGTAAAATAGGAGTTTGAAAAATCGAACTTAACGTGAGCAAAGCTACGAGCAAAAGCTGATTGAATAATAATGAAAAATTATTACAATCCTCCATCCCAATGTCATTTTCACCTTTAGGTGTTTCCTAAAGTTTCGGGAAAACGAAATTAACAGAAAGCGTCACCTAACTTAGCTTGGGTAGGTAGCCCGTAAAAATTAGGGAACGTTCGTGAAAACTGACTTAAGAATGTACTCTTAATATATATTTTTTATATCGACAATTGTTGTAAAATGTTGCCAAATGTTGTACTAAATGACACTAACAGGTGCTTAAATTAATTGAAAAAGTTTTGGATACTAATTTCGGCGCTAGCACGTTTGACCGTGACCGTAGGTAGGTTGTTATAAATTCCCAAATTGCCCCCGCTGGGAATCGAACCCGAGACCTCCCAGTTATAAGACCACAGCGCTCACCACTGGAGATCGTCATTATCTGTCGTAATTTAAGATGTATTCTATGATTTAAGTTAATGACTAGATGGTTTGCGATTGGGCGTTAGCAAATAGAAAAACACCGTTCATAATCACACGCAGCGATGGTGTTGAAAACGCATGCCTTGCACATTAGGCTTGGTTATGCAATCGCAAAACAATACATCTCAGGTGTGGGGAGATGTGGGATGCTGCGCAATTAGTCACCGGTTCCACGCGTGAAGGTGGATGTCGGATGATCAGAGATGGGTGGGAATTTAATATCTTCTTACCTTGTACTCGTTTAGGTCGTATACGCCTATACTCAATGACGGAGTGAATCTCTTAATCAACAAATCTTTTTGACGTCGTATCATTCGATAGATGTCCACTGCTGGACATACTCTCCCAAGTGACCACACGATTTTGCGCCGCTTGTATCCAGCGGTCCGCTGCATCTTGATTACTTGAATCGTATATGTTGAAGCAACATGCTTAAATTTTGGTGAGTTTTATTTGTACTACTAGTTGGTGCCCGCGTGGATTTAGTTTTTATAAATCCCGCGGGAACTCTTTTATTTTCCGGGATAAAATGTGGCCTATGTCCTTAAATATACCCGTGCAAAAAATTACGTCAATCCGTTGCTTTGTTGCGGCGTGATCGAAGGACAAACGAACAAACAAAGGCAATTTCGCATTTATAATATTAGTAAGGATTGGATAACAAGTTAGCCCTTAATCGCGAATTTCTTGATGTTAAGAGTCTAGGAGACGATGCAGTCTAAGACGGAATCGGGTAACTTGGACAGGACAAGGCATACTAACCCTTCCCTAATCGTTTTCTCCCCGCCATCGTACAGGAACGCTATATAGTGTATTACACGTTGACGGTTGAGGATAGAGTAGTAAGTCGAACTCGAAAAAGATATATTTTTCTCGTTAATTAGATACCTTTTATCTTTATCTTTTTTCTACAAGTTTATTTAGTATGAGACTTCGTCTGCATACTATTACCAAAAATTAAAATACACTTTCGCATTTATAATATATTTTAAAAAGCCCGTGACTTCGTCGGCGATGTTTCGCTTCGGATAAAACTTACGTTCTGGGCTTCAGTGACCCATAGCGCGATGTTGATTGCGTGTGGCGCCATCTAGTTTCACATAAATAAACTTTTAATACTACGAGTATTTAAACTTTATTCAATGACCGACTTTATTCACGTACGTTTATAAGTTTATATTATGTTTCTTAAAAAATTCAATTGACAAAATGTTGAATTCTTAAAACGTTTTATTATAGATCGAAGCGTAAACGTAATAAAACTTCCATATAAGTATAGACTGGTTCATACAACTTTGTACAAGCAATGTATGAATGAACGTAAGATATGCACCTACTTACCATACAAGTCCATGCGAGTACACATGCGTATGGCCAAGATAGGTATCTCATTACACGCTGTTGCCAGTTAATTAAGGGCCACGGCTAGCTGTAAGACCTATTTTTATGAATCTCCATGGCATGAGATTATAGCGTCTGCAGCGTGAGTTATTGACGTTTTTCCGCGGCAGAACGATTTGCTCTTAATATTACTTTCAAGATATAGATTTAAACTTAAAAATAATAACGTTTTTGTTTTGAAATAATTAAAAAACTAGCTGATGCCCGCGACTTCGTCCGCGTGGATTTACTTTGTAAAATCCCTTGATTTTCCGGGATAAGAAGAAGCTTATGTCACTCTATAGGTCCTCAACTATAACCATGCAAAAATCACGTCGATCCATAGCTTTGTTACAGCGTGATTGAAGGACAAACTAACAAACAAATACACTTTCGCACTTGTAATATTAGTAAAGATATTCATGAACTCGTAAGCGAGAGAATCAACAATATACCTATTTTATAGATTTAGTAACAAAACAATCATATTAAATAACATATTAAAGCTTAACAAAAATGAAATTTTTAATATGCTTAAAAAGGATATGACCGAAGTAAATGACTAGCACTTTAATGGATAGATTTTTTTTCATTTACTTATGCCTTTTTTATTAAAATGTTACAATAATACTTATAGCTAAACTAATCTAATTACTACACAAATCATGCCCGCGTGGAATGGTGCCAAGAATACATAGATATTTTTTTAGAAAATCATTGACAAATTTTTGAAAATAATCTTGAAAAGTATTCCGCTACCGCTTATGACGTGCCGCTTATGCAGCGGTGCGTAGAAGGCGAAAGCTGCGTGCAATAATTGTCGTACTATTATGGTCTCTACAAATCGTACCATATGGCATGTAGCCATGCTTTAAATTACTACTTTGTGTTTGTAAACAATTGTATTGGTCATAAATTGGCAAATTTCTAGGCCCCGTTAAATAAGCAATTCATACTTTGTTGGTAGTTTTTTAACCTTGACGACCTCCCTGGCGCAGTGGTGAGTGCTGTGGTCTTATAACTGGGAGGTCTCGGGTTCGATTCCCGGCGAGGGCAATTTAGGAATTTATAATTTCTAAATTGTCTCTGGTTTAGTCTGGTGGGAGGCTTTAGCCGAGGCTAGTTACCACCCTACCGTCAAAGAGGTGCCGCCAAGCGATTTAGCGTTCCGGCACGATGGCGTGTAGAAACCGATTAGGGGTATGGGTTGAATTTACACTGCCTACCCCTGCCAAGTTAGCCCGCTACCATCTTAGACGGCTTCGTCCATTACCATCAGGTGAGATCGTAGTCAAGGGCTATCTTATCATCGAATAAAAAAAATGTGGCGCTCTGGCGACCAAACGCTTGAGCCGATTTTGATGATTCTTACGTAATCAAAATTCAATATATAGTGACCACCAGATGCTATATTGTGAAAAAGAAAAAATGAAAATTAAAAAATGATGGCTATGTTAAGTGGGGTATCATTGAAATTTGAATAGGTATTTGAAAATCATTGTTAGATTTCTTTTATCATTTTTGATTTTCAATGACCATTTACAATCTATGACAATCTAAAGTTGTAAATTTTCAGTTGATTTCCTTTAAAGCAGCCTGGTTTTTTAATTTCTGTTAATTGTTATTGGTTAACAACAAATTCGAATTATAAGTATTTTCGAACAGGACATCTCACAAGACCTATGTTTTTTTTAGCGAGCAAATGAGCTGGCGGGTCACCTGATGTTAAGTGATTACCGCCGCCCATGAACATTTGTAGTACCTAAGGCACCATCAATGCGTTGCCGGCATTTTAGGAATTTGTTGGTCCGCCCCTTGAATAACCCCATGTTGTAATTTAGTGGGAACACTGTGTACCAGGAGGTATCTAGTCGAATTTGAGTTCTACATACAATGTTACCGTAGATTTTCTTCGCATTAACTTAGCTTCAATTTTTCAACAACAAATTACAATTCAAACGCCAAGGTTGCTGTTCTTGACTTAAATTGAGGCCACATGAAAAATCGCTGTCGGTGCGACGCCGGTGGAGTATTATTCATATAGAAAATTAACCTATTTCTGTTCTTGTGCACACTGGCTCGCTGTTCAAGGCTAAAATCGGCCCTTGCTTTAACTGCCTGCTCCAATTTCTGGGGTAGTTTGTAAAAAATAGGCCTAGCCAATGCCGATTTTAGTTAACGAATGTTCGAAAGACGCTTTCTTTTCTAACCGAAATTAAGAAATGCTCCAAATGTTCATGGGCGGCGGTAATCACATAAAATCAGGTGACTGGCATGTTGTTTGCTCGCTATTTATATAAAAAAATTGTTTGTTCGCCATTTTAAATAAAAAGGAGAAGTTTCTCGATTCAGCCGTTAACTTTTTTTATTGACTGTTATTGAGTTGTTTGACATGCAAAATGGTACCTAATCAAGAGGTTACATTTCTTTGCAAATGTCTGTCTTTCAAAGGCAAAAAGAATCCGCACATTGGAGACTATCGCCTGAACCTTCATCCAATATGTGAACTGAGACTGATTACTTAGGTTTTATTCAGCGAAACCCCCACATAACCCAATTTGAACCCCAAAAAGAATATATCAGAGACCCGATATGTCAGAGACATTTCGCTCCCTTTAACAAACTGGCATTTCAACTTCATAATCAGTAATCTTAAATTAAAGTTGAACAAGAAACTTACGATTTCTTAGAGATCTATTTATTTATTAACTTCTTTGTTACAATATAAATATAACAAAATAAAAACTTAAATAAATAACTTAAATAAATTAAAACTACCACTACTTATATTTACAAAAAATACACGCCGTCCAAGTGGTCGTTTATGGGCATGGTGCCCAAAACACTGGCGCTATTCCCTCGTTGTATAGCGAGGCTTAGGCGTTGGGCTAAATAAGCGCCAGCTCTTTGGTCACCTGAGGCGTGGATCAGTCTGTCGGACACGACATTCATAAAATTCTTCGTGTCCGATGACCATGGGCCCAGAGTCTCAAAAGCAAGCGCCGCAAAAACGTAGTCCTTAGAAATGGCTGAGTATTTGCGGCGCTTGAGTAATTGAGCAGATTCGGCAGCTGCACCCGCTTTTTGGCACGAGCCCTGTAGATGGGACGCTGCCAACGTATCAACGCAGGATATCGTTTCTTAGAGATGATTTTTCAAAAGTCGACAAGAAATTAATGAGTTACATTTTCTATTTAATTTTCATGTTATGGGGTCCCATAGATTAAGTTTCGGTAGAGTACGCTTTTAATAATCCCTTCCCGGTAGAAAAAAGCGATAGCTAAATTCGAAACCCTCTTGGCTGACCCCCTTCTAGTGAAGGTCAGCGGTAGTTTTACGCACTTCATGGCGTAAAAAAATGAGGTTACGAAGCGGGGAGTGTTGTGATCGTGCTAATTATGACGTCAAGCCGTACCACATATCACGCACTAAGTGGTTTATTACATAACACCTTTACAATCACAGCAATCCCATTCGAATTAATCCCTTTTTTTGTTTTAAAATTATAAATGTTTTAGTCATTATCAGGGTACCTTGCCTATTACTAAGACTCCGCTGTCCATCCGCAAAGTTTTTTTTATATGGATTAAAAAAATCACGCAAGTCGGTTAAGAAATCACGGAGATATCAATATACAGAGGTAGAAAAACTCTCCCTTCTTTTTCGAAAGTCGTTTAAAAAAGTAGCCTATGTTATTCCCGATAACATCAGCTATCTACCGGTGAAAATCCCGTCAAAATCGGTCCAGCTGTTCCCGAGATTAGCGGCAATAAACAAACAGACAGACAAAAATGAAAAAAAATGCTTTTTTGTTATTATAAGAACCGTATTTAGTTTCATATGCATTTATTAAGAGCTGTTATTTTGAATTTTATTTATTTGTTTAGATGCATAGATTAGCATATAAATCTTATTATTAATGCAACACCTCCTGCTGTCTTCTTTTTTTTGTTTTTCTTAGCCATAACGTTGGGTTATATCCTTCAAGTCTGGAAGAGATCGCTTTTTAGCGGTAGCGCCTTCTATAAAAATTTTGTTTAAGTTTACTTTTTTCAGTTTCTGTTGCAATAAAGAACAAATAAATAATATTTTTACACTCTTTCCAGTGCGGTGTCGACTTCGAAGAGGAAACGTGAGACGTCGTTCGCGATCATCGCCGAGCCGAGCGCCTCCCGCCCCAGCAGCCCGCGCTCGCTGCCCGTGGAGATCAGAACCGGGAGGGTGTCGCCTTTTAAAGGTAACTACATATAAATCGGAAATTTTACCACAGAATTTCGAGAAATCGTGAGCGATGGCACCCATACGTGGTTGCAATTCCACCTACTCGCACGAAACGCTTCAGTTCAACATTTCTGAAACGAACGGCTAATGTGCACGCACTTCCAGCTTCTGTGTTTCCGGCCACATATAATCTGAGTACCTTCAAGAAAAGAGTGAATACGTATTTTCTAGGTAAGCGCGCTCCAACCTAGACCTCATCAATGCTTTACATCATTGATTGTCGTCAAGCGCAAGCCTATCTCATAATAAAAAAAAAATCCAAATTAACCAGCTCGCTGGAAAGCTACGAACACCGCAGAGACGTAAGCTCTCTTTACGTGTTCTATCGGCTGTATAACGGGGCGTGTTCTGAAGAGCTATGATCTTATTCCACCCTATATCTTCTACAACCGCACCGCACGCCACCGAACGCAAATTCACCCTCACCACCTGGGTGCCTAAAGCACTTCGACCATCCGTTGCTCCAGATTTTTTTGGCAACGCATTAGTGGTACCTCTGCACTGGTACTACAAGTGTTCGCCCGCTTGCCCAATGCCCGCTATTCATATTATAAAAAAAATGTAGAGAACTATGCTCGGAGTAAGTATAAAATAATGTCCTACCAACCGAATCCGGCCACAGCGGCCAATCTCCATTGAGATTAGCTACCTGCGCGGGAGATATTATAGTGCACAAGTTTGTGCGAAAACACAGTGCACTCCCTATACCCTCACTCTCATAGTCCGATGGGGCAGAAAATCCGACACGACCGGAGAGAGATCAGGCGCAGGACCGACGGCTTTACGTGCTCTCTTCGGCACGAGGGTGACTCACTGCCAACTTCCTAACTCCGGGCTAATACTGAGAATTTCTTGACAGAAAAACGCAGTACATTTTTTTGGCCCGATAGATTTTTTCGATTGTGAAATTATTATGAGTAATACTGATTTATGTTTGATGTAGAACTTCAATAACGGTAGAGAAAGGTTCGATATTTTGAGATCTCCCGAACTGATATTTCCGTGTTCAGTATATATAGTGTATGTTTTGCCTATTTGCTATGCAATTGTACATTCTGTATATTGAGATTCTAACAGCAACCGTTCTTCTTTTAGGTCGAGGCTTCAGAGAAGAAACCTCGCGTCACAACACACCAAAAACCTCAGCTGCCAACTCCAGATCTAACTCACCTTCAAGACGAACCAACTCCTTGACAAGGATCGATACCATGGCGCAAGTGGCAACGTTGCCACCGCTCGGACCTGTTCACAGGCCTCCCAGAGACTTCCTGAAGGAGAACATGGAAGAAATAAGGGAACTTAGTGAGTTAAATAGGGAAAAGAACGAAGCAGAGGCGGAGAAACAGAGAAGAGAAGAAGAGATAGCATTATTGAAGGAAATGGGTGTTTTAAAAAGCAGCACCAACTCTAGAACAAACTCACGAAGTAACTCTCCCGGTAGAATTAATTTAAGATCTCGATCTAATTCCCCAGCAGCGATATTACACTTCGAGAACATTCCAAGAAATAGCTCCGAATTTCTGAATAAAGAAGAAGCAGTGCCTAGACCTGTGGCGCATCGATCAAGAGTGCGATCGCTTTCAAAATCTCAGCCGCAATCAAGTAACGCTTCCCCCAAAAATTCCAAAATACCAAAACGCCAAAATTCTGTCTCACCGACAAGGAGTAAATCAAAACAACCTGAAAATAAAACATTGAATGGCAATCAAAGATACATGTCAAATAGTACAAGTAGTATACACGAAACTATAAGAATAGGAGGTCAGATGCATGATAAAAGAACTACTCAAAGTAGTCAACAGTTAAACGTTTCTCAACCGAACGTGAAAGGAAAGCCTCCGATATCACCTGGCAGAACTGGACCACCCCCTTCTAACAAGTCAATAAATGCCAAAAGGTTATCACCGATAGTTGGTACCCCAAGCAAAAGTCCAGTTGATGATTTGAAACCAGGATCTGCGAAAACCGATGCAAAACCTACGCCAGGAACAAGAAAGCCGGTGAAAACATCTGGAAATACTCCTGCTACTTCTAGATTAAATTCTAGACAGACTAGCAGAACCACCAGTAGAGACCCCAGTCCCGACAAACGTAAACCAATAACTAAAACAAATAAGCCTGCTAACGGTGTCACTAAGGCTCCAGCTACAAAAACTGCACAAAAACCTCCGATTTCGAACAAAACAGAACCCAAAAAGTCCGTAAGCCGTACAAATAGTGTAAAAAATTTAACTAGAGTCCCAAGTACAAAGAATTTAAACGATAAACCTCCAATAAGCAGACAAGTTAGTAAGAAAGAATTATCCGCCAAATCAAAATCTACGACTAAATTGAATGAAATCACATCTAAAGCTGAAAAAACGGGAAAAACTGTGCCTAAAACTGATGAATCTAAGAAAAACGTTGAAGTTCAAGTTAAAGGAAAAGAAGCGGTAACTACAGCAGACGCAAATTTTGGTGACGAGGTTAAGACACAGGATAATGGGACCCAATATGATAAAACTAAAAGTGATAACGGAGATATGGTAATATTAACCAAGAAAAATGTCGTATCTATGACTACTGCTGCTATTACTTCACAGCCACTAGAAGTAGTTGCCACAGTTACCAATCAGTTACCAAGTGCTCTAGAAAAAGCTAGAGAAAAAGCTATGTTTGAGAGGTTAAGCTCCAAAGATTCTTTAGTTGGTAAAGAAGATGAAAAGATTACAAAAGAAGCAATAGAAGAAAAGGAAAAAGAGGAAAAGAAATCTAAACCAAAAACCGAAAAGACTATATTCGCTGAAGATAACTTAAGACTTAGACCTCTCCAACCACCATACAACAATCCTCAAGTAGAGAGAGTGAAGCAAAAAATAGACACTTTATTGAAGGAACCTGAAATTTCAACTGAAAATATTTTAGCTGCTGCTGCAGCTAAAGAAGCTTCCGCAAAAGGTATGTTCGAAAAAGCTAAATCATCTGTAAAAGAAACTAAAAATGATATGGAAGAAATAGTGACTGCTAAAAAAGATGAAATTGTCAAGCAAGGAGAAGAAATGACTTCTGAAATACGTTCCGAAGCTACTAAAATTGTTGACAGCATCATAACACCTGTTGAAGAACCTGAAAAGATAGTGGAAAAAGCTAAAGAAGATGTTAAAAAAATCATAGAACCCGTAGTTAAAGTTGTAAGTGAAAAGAAAAAAGAAGTGAAAAGTGAAGTTGAGAAAATGACTGAGACATTAGTTCAGGGTGGACCGGAAATTGATGTGCAGAGTTCTAATTTGTCTACGCCCGGCGGCAAGATGGCGCTGAAACCGACCGGAAGTGCGTCGGATAAGTCGCACAGCAATGGCGGGTAAGTGCTCTATTTAGACGCAAGGCATTAACTACGATAATACATATTGTAAATTTTAAAAATATTCTTAAGAATAGTTCTTCTTTTCTGCGATAAAGAATATCATCATAAAAATCTCTGAAAAGTGATCGTAAAATTAACAAACGTAGAACATTTAACCAACAACAATGGTTTAATGTAGTACCTGATTGAGATATCATTATGCGTTGACGCATTTAAATGAAAAGTATCTTACTAATAGTGTTCAACTGTTCACCCAATCATAATTTCGTTCATAATATCTTCAAATGAAACCACTCATATTATATCGATCGAACTTCACTTAAGAAGTTCGTTTGATCATATAATTTATAAGACAGCTCTAGGATCCCCGGCAGATTCGACCTTTAAAAAAATCCTAGACCTAAACCTAGAAGAGATCATTAAGGCCGCCAAACTATATACATTGTTATGTTCTCTATTCTACTAGGGATATTCTACTAGGGATGAGTGATATACTCACAAAACAAGCGAAAAACTTGTTCCGAACGACGAAGAGTATAATAGAGTATTTAATTGTTAAATGACATGACAAATAACAAATTACGACAAATATCTGCCATTACGAGCTTCATTTACCGCACGCTTGTAACATATCCACCTCTTTTTATACATAAACTATATTATAGTGTTCTCTATGTTATGTGGTTTACAATAAAAATATATCTATTGATTCATTGATTCATTCATGAATATCAACATGGCAACTTCAGTTTTCCTTTCATACAAACAATACGCATATCCCCCGAGGGTTAGGTATAACTCATTATTATAAGCGTAGTTTTCCCCGCAGATTTCCATCAGTTTTCACTCGCTGATAGCGTCGGTGGTTTGCATAAACATTGCTATTACGAGTAACTAACTATGCGTTTTAAACTGGGAAAGTGTTAGGTAAAAGTGCGTTTTTATAACTCTCTAGTCTCAACTGATGTATGATAGTACCTAATTACAACTTAAATATTTAAATATATGTATTTTTAAACTCTATTAGAACACCTTTCTTATTTTCTAATCTTCTTCTATCTTCTAAATATATAAAAGGAAAAGGACTGATTGACTGACTGACTAATCTATCAACGCACAGCTTAAACCACTGGACGGATCAGGCACACAAATAGCTATTAGGACGTAGGCATCTGCTAAAAAAGGATCTTTGAAAATTCAATCTCTAAGGGGGTAAAATAGGCGTCTCAAAAATTGAACATAACGTGAGCGAACTGCGGGCAAAACCTATTAAAAAATAAAATTAAAGTGTTTAACGGGGGGTTCTTCGGTCCCAGAGGTAAAATGAAACCTTTGTGTGTACTGATTGAACTTCGTGTATTAATGGAAATTACTAAAGGTAAACAATTACAATCAAATAAAACTTATAACAAAACCAACTAGAACTTTTTTTAAGTTAAACACAAGCTAAACAGAAAACTACTATATAAAACGCAAAAAAACGGCAAAACATGACATCATCCTCCCGCGAAACCACGCGATGCCGGGACCAATCAGGCGATACCTCGCTAGCCAATCAAAACGAGTTTAGCTGACGCCTGATTAGTCCCGATATCTACGCGGGAGTTTTGTAATTCGTTTAGTAGTCGCTACATCCTCCCCCTTTAGACCAAGGTCACGCCCTCGTGGTTGGTCTAACACATCCTGATGCTGCCGTGGACGGCCTCTACTACGTTTAGGAATGATAGGTTTCGGACAGTTATTGTGTCGATTCTGAAAACCTGTGAGCTCATGAACATGAAACTTTCCCAAAACTTCATCCGGATTGTCAGGGGTAGCTACTTTGTAGGTTGTTGGACTAGGTTTATCTACAATCACGTAGGGTCCATCCCTCTTTGGTACAAATTTCTTAGTAAAACCTTTTGCTGCATTACTCAAGTTGTGAGTGTTTACAAGAACCAGATCTCCTACATTAAATGAAACAGAACGACGTTTTTCGTCGGCATCAGATTTCTTCTTATCTTGATGA